>KK120259.1:155215-264856 GCA_000611955.2 Stegodyphus mimosarum | reverse complement strand
CTTTCTAGGGACAAGAAAGGGCTATTTTCATTCAGAAATGGTTTCACATTCTAAAATGTATTACATTTAAAAATTTTCACATTTTTAAAACTTGAAAGTATGATATTTATTCTTCGTTTGATTCCCCCCGTTTTTAATTCTATAGTTATTTTATTAAAAAATAAATCCACTTACTTACTCTTACTTTTGATAAAACCTATCGTTGTCGTCAAAAGGAATTAAGCAGTCTAAAATATTCAACATGAGAAATTCAAAACCATTTTCAAAAAAGAAAATCTTTGTCAATTTCAAATGATAATAATTGCTTTCTTTCAAGCAAAATTTCTATTGTACTCTGAGGTACTTTCTACGATGTGAGACTACTACCTGTAAGCTGTTTAGCATTACCGTAAAGTTTATATTTTCTGAAGTATCCTCAATTACTGTATTTATCAACGTACTTAGCCCACCAGTCGCCGAGAAGATAAATCCTTTGAACACTCTTATTACGATCCGAGTTCGAATCTCACGTTACACGCATTCTTCGAAGATTTTCCCAAGTACAATGTGAATAAATTCTTTCATTTTTTCTAGACACTTGCTAGTTAAGCACTGGTTAAGAATGGACGAACCCTTCGGTTATATAATCGTCTCATCACTGATAACATTGCCCATGTGGAACCACAGGAGGTGATCGAAATACGCCCAAGGGCCTCCCAAAAGGAACGTCTTTTCGGAAATTCGAACTCAAACCGAAGAGTACTTCTTTTCTACCATCATGCCAACAGGGTGATATGTAATGCGAATATGAGTTTGTTTCGCTTAACTTGTTCCAATGAAGACATCCCTCCTGTTAGGTAGGTAGCCATTGAATATTTTGCCTTAGTTAAATCATCTATCCACCCAGAGAACTTATGGAATGCATCTTTCGGCTTGATCAATAGTCAGCTTAATCATTGAACTGTCTCCTCTTCCGTGCGATTCCAGTTGAGTGGGTACGATTGCACTTATAAGTATACACTATATATGTTTCAATAACAGTGATAGTTCTTCAGTCCTTTCCGACCCACACAAGCATCGCAAGATTGGCACCACTTTTGAACATCGGCCCTTGTATTACACCAGTAGAAGCGCTATCGATCTCTAAGCAAAATCGTCATTATTCCGCGGTGGCCTCCTGTCGGATTGCTATGGAGCTTTTTAAGGACGTCCGGTATCTTGGAAGTATCATCTGCTATCGAAGTGCCTTTCCATCATCGGATTAGAAATTCCGGGGTAAAACGCCGTTTCGAATAGGGAGTGAATCCCAGAGGGCCCAATATTGTTTAGTCGTCAGATTATACATTGAAATGTCCTGCCAGGGAGGATTCCTATGTGAAGACCCCTTTAAGACAATAATCTCTTTAAAGTAGTCGTCCTCCCCAGCTAGTCTTTCGTGACTTCTTCTTCAATACGTGGTTATCGGTCAGACAATGTTGAGTTTGTAGCCTGACGTAGGGCTAGAATAAACAGCTCATATTTCGCTTCGACCCTGGAACAATATCAGCATCTTTCTGAGAAGGGTCTTCTGGACAGGATATCGGCGTTTCCGTCTAATGGTCATTTTTGATGAAAATAGTGGTGTCATATTCTTGGAGTATTTCTATTCATCTCCCTATTTAAACTTTGGGATCCTTAAAATTTTAAATCCAAGTCAACGAAGAATGACTTGTGCGGAACAGTTATTTTCTAGCGCAAAAGGTAATGATGAAAATGTTTTACAGCTTAACTATAGTGGACAAGTACAGTAATTCCTCTCTGGTTTAGATAGACATTTGCTTCAGTATATAACGATACGTTCTTACTGTTTATTTCTTGCGTTTGTCATCTTCTTACTGATCGTTTCTTCTTCTAAAACAGCGCCGACACGCTTATTGCTCACATCTGTGTCAAGAATAAATGATTTGTCGAGCTCATGATACATCCGGATTGTCACAGAAAGTCCTTCACAAATCTCCCATAGAGGTGCAAAGCTCCAACAAATTTCTCAATTGATAAACATTTTCGAGGTGTCTCTAATCTTTAACTGCTGACACTTTTTTAAATCCGTACAAAAACCTTCCGGACAAATGACATGTCCGACCCATCCTTACTGTACAATTTACATTTGGCGGGAATTAAGACTGGTTTCCTTCAAATTCTGAATTACCTTTCTAAGACTTTCTAAATGACCTTCAAAACTTTTCCCGACTATTATAATGTAATTCCGGTATATCAAACAGGGTTCATAGGAAAGACCTCGCAGCACGATCATCATCGGCGTTTGAACTTGGCCGGCGCATTGCATAATTCAAATGGCATCACAAATTTCATAGTCCTTGTCTAGTGGTAAGTGCCGCCTTTTCTCGGTCATCAAGGTGTATCTCTACTTGACCAATAACCACTCTTTAAATCAAACATCGAAAACCACTTGCTTCCAGAAACTGTATCCAGCATGTCGTCAATTCTAGGAACAGGGTAGTTTTCTTTCTTCATAACCTCATTTAACCGGTGATAGTCAAAGCAAAATTTAGTTAAATCAACTTTCTTTCTTACCAGGACGATGGGAAAGGCACAAGGATTTGTTTAAGGCTCGATAAAGTCTCTTTCTTGCATGCTCTTCAGAAATTTCCCTACCTCTTCCTGTCTGGCAAAGATAGACGTCTTGGATGTTGCCTGATTGGGAAATAATCTTTGGTATCAATTCTCTGCTGACACAAACTGGTTCGGCCTACGTAGAAGGATGAGCGGGAAAAAACATCCTGAAATTCTCGAATGACAGGTTCGACGGCACTTTTCTCGTCGCTTAAATGTGCATTCTGCAGTAACTTTTGTTAGGCTCTCCAGAGACACAGACTCATAGGGGCTATTGGTTCGTTTAACGCAGCTCACTGGAGTACATGTTGCAAGGACTTCGTTTTTTCTAATCACTTTCGCCTTACGTTAGTACTCTCACGAGGATGAACGGTGGCATGCCAGGAAGGTGAGAAATACCTTATATGCCGAGGCTACTAGTACTCCTTTCAGCTTGTTGCAATTCTTAGGATATTCCATTATGCCGTACCTGAACGTTCTATTTTCAGCTATGGAGCCAGCAGAAAAAATTCTGTTCTTGGTGGTACTGTGATATCGTCCTGAGCTATTATTTGGTTAGACAGATTTAATTCCTTCATCTTTCATTCCGAACAGGGTTATGTCCTTCCTCAGAGGCAAAATACAGTTCGTTTTTTTAACGTCCAAGAAAAAATTGTATTTCCATAGAAAGGCTACCGAGTATGCAAGGGTTTGTAATATCTGCTACATATGCCTTGTGACGTTAGGCAGCACTTACAAACGTGATACTAAAGTTTAATTTCTATCGATGTCCATTTTATCCCCGGACACAGTCTGGAGGGTAAGGCAGCGCTACGCGCAAATGAATTTACTTCCAGTCGCTGAACTAAATCTTTTTGGATGATGGTAATATTAGCTCCTGCATCGATGGTCACATTACAAGGAAATTTTTTCATATTGTAAAGTCATTAGGCTATTTTTGAAGCAGGAAAGTGAAGAACTGAGCAACGCCTTCGCCGGGAATCAAACCACGGACTTCTCGATTACGCGTCGAGCGTGCTGACCACTACACCACGAAGGCACGCGATATGTCTTATAATATGTCCTTATAATATGTCTAATGATCCATTACTGCCACCACTCACAACAAAAATCTGAAGCGATTTAAAGCAGGACATCTCAGTGTCTAGCAACCTACGTTCCGCGAGATGAACAAAGATTCATTTCGTGCTTCCTTGCAGGGAAGCTGTCTTAGCTTCCGTGCCTTGGGGTGTTTTGCCGTTCTTTTGTGCTCAGGTTTCATCACCTCAGTTCTAGCACTTTAGGGTTTTCGGTTTATTGTCCTATTTCGCCTCAAGGGATTGACTTGCCTGGTTAAATCGTCTACACAGCAGTCAGTTGATCCACTGGCTCCTAGACATGAGCAGCTGTGATTGGGTGCCAGTTTCTATAGGTTGCTTGCTGAGCAGCTTCGAATTTCATGGCGTACACAAAAGCGCTTTCAACTCATGCAAATTCACTACCGCACGTGTAACGCGGTACCCGTTAGTATTTAAGGAATGGTTTTGGATAGTGAAATCACGGCGTATTCCGCCCGTTTGAGGACCACGTTAATATCTTTGATTCTGACGATTAGATGTCTGCGGCGTTGAGTCTTGCCATTAGGCTTGTTTCAGCGCCAGCTTGCGCGATAGTTAACCTGTGAAGCCGTTAGGCTACACTTAACTTCATTAATTTTACGTTATTCATTACCTTTCAGTTAAGTCAAAATTGTCGGCTTTGTGCCGTCTGTTAAATGTTATTTGAGTTAATGAAGTGTTCTTTACATTTTTCTTCTGACTTTGTAGTACTTTAAAGACTTAATGATTATTCACTAAAAGTCTTCTAACGTCGAGTACATTTTATGATAGAAAAGAGAACACGACATTACAACTGAAAATAAATTTGAATAAATTTGTTCCTTAAACTGCAGCAGCCTAAAAATACATTATCATTACCGACAACATTTCCAAATGGAAAGCATAAATTTTCAAATCTAAAGCTTAAAAACATATTTATGATTTATTTATGCATATTTATGATCTATGAGGTCTGAAACTCTATTGCCAAGTCTTCAGTTAAACGTTAAATTGGTCACATGTGCACGTAAGTTCTTGCCATAATTAGTTAAACATAATAGCGATTGCAAATTAAATTACAATACCTTACTTGTTATTTGGTGAACATGAAAGCATGAAATGTTTTCACTTTAAGCAAGAGGTTTACATTTTAACAGTTCCATCAGATTACATTAGTGCAGGATACATATTTTTAATTTTTTAAAATTACTATTAAATACATGATTGTACACTCATGGACAAAAAAATTAGCGCACCAAGAAGGAGTCATCAAAATGAAACGAAATTTTGCATAAGTGATGACTACTTTGATATAAGTAAATGATAAGAAAATCAAAGAAAATGGATAATTTATTTCAGAGAAAATGACAAAAGAACGGAGGAGTTAATACTCCGGTGGACCCCCTCTATCGCGAATGCACGATACGATACGATCGGGCATTGACTCATACAAGTTCTGTATGATGTCTTGAGACATTTCGTTCCATATTTGCTGTAACCTTGCCTCTAGTTCGTTCAAACTCGTGGGATGCCCAACTCGTCGTCCCAAATGATCCCAGATCTGCTCGATTGGAGACAAATCTGGGGATCGGGCAGCCCCAGGAATGGTAGTAACAGTGCGGAGACAGTCTTGTGACACCCTTGCCGTATGAGGCGGAGCATTGTCGTCTTGAAAAATGACTCCTGGGAGCCGTTGCATTAGTGGCAACACATGTGGTTGCAGGATTTCATGAACATATCGCTGGGCTGTCAGGGTGCCACGGAACAATACTAGGGGTAACCGTGTATTGTAAGCAATGGCAACCCATACCATCATACCAGTTGTGGGAACGATGTGTCTCATACAACAAAGGCAGGATTGAGGCGTTTACCGCGGGCTCTCCACACACGAACACGATTGTCATTACTGCCACGATTGAATCTGGATTCGTCTCTAAAGACGACCTGGTTCCATTTCGCTGCAGTCCAGTTTCCTCGTGCTCGACACCACTCCAAACGAAGGCGTCGATGGGTAGGCATCAAGGGCAGCACACGTAATGGGCGCCGCGATACCAAATGTCCTTCAGCCAAGCGCCTTTGTATGGTTCGAGAAGACACAGGGGCCCCTAGTGAAGGTGCTATCTGTGCCTGGATGGCGGCCGATGAAGTAGTTGGCTGTGCGCGTGCATTTCTTACGGTGTGACGGTCTTCTCGACGACTGGTCTGTCGAGGGCGTCCTGAGCCTTGTCTTCGTGTACATGACATCTCTCGGGTCCACTGGTCCCAACACCTCCTCACAACACAATCAGAGTGGCCTAACTGACGAGCTACTCGCCTAGCTGACCACCCAGCTTTCATCATCCCGACAATTCTCCTCCTCTCAAACTACGACAACTGCTCATATTGTCTTCGAACACAGCGTAATGGCATGTCTGCCTCAGCTCTTCATTTGTAAATGATTCAGCACACTCAAACAAGCTTTGGTTACCTGTTTTATACTCCACAGAGCACGACGTTCAACGCCCTCTACCGGCCATACGTAATGTGCAATCACGCTGCATTTCTAATCATTTACATATCGCCCCGACATGTACTTTTATTGCAAGTTTCGTTACGATCCCGCAATTATTTCTTGGTGCGCTAATTTTTTTGTCCATGAGTGTAATTTGGCAGTTCTTCATTTCACATTATATGATGCACACAATTCGCTACCAAATAATTTCCACACTCTGTCGCGAGCAGACATACGCAGTTTCGACCCATTTGGATAACTCGTTGGTGCATTCGTTTTTATGTTATAGACTCTATGTATGCGTGTATATATTTAGGACAGATTTCAATTTACTTACAACAGTACTTATTTGTCAAATGATAACATTGTAGAGATATTAGGTTTTTACGAAGCAGGAGACATGAAAAATGAGCAACGCCTTCGCCGGGAATCGAACCACGGACCTCTCGGTTACGCGTGGAGCATGCAGACCACTACACCACGAAGGCATGCGAAGAAGGCGGGAAAAATACCTTATATACTCCCCCTTTTAAAGGGCGACTAGGGTTTTGGGGACCCAATCGTCAAATCGCGGTGGTGGAGAATCATCATCCACCACCTTTTTAGTTCGGGCGCCAGTGTAGAGACATTAGGTTATTACGAAGCAGGAGACAGGAAAAATGAGCAACGCCTTCGCCGGGAATCGAACCACGGACCTCTCGGTTACGCGTCGAGCATGCAGACCACTACACCACGAAGGCATGCGAAGAAGGCTGGAGAAATACCTTATAACATTACGCTGCTGCCAATTAAAACTGCAACATTATAAAGGTGGCATGCAATCAACGTCAAATTTGCATGAACCTCAGGTACTGCGTGCTGAATACGCAAACGATTAGCATTCCAGCGCATGCGCGCAAAGCATATATGAGTAATGCCATCTACATTGTGTATAAATGGGAAAAATTGAATAGAGAAGTTTTCATTCAGAAATCTCATTTAACCGTCAGTTGCTTGCATAAAGGTTGTGTTATGTCCCTTATAAGAAGGAAAAAATCTTACTAGTATGTGTCGAAATTCCACCACAGCAGGATCGTGGACTCCCGATACTATGGTTCATCGTTCCGCGACATTACTGCCCGGGTTGTTCTGGATCCCATGGACCCTGGGCCATTAAAGCCCGAAAGGGCGTTGCGGACAGTGTGAGGACGTTTGCAACACCACATATTGTCAGCAGCACGGTGACTACTGTTGCTACTTCCCATGACGCTACAAAAGAGACAGGCAGGTCTAAAGTAGTGCGACGAATGACGACACAGAAGTGGCATTATGTCATGAGTCAGACGAAATCCATTCTGCGTGCAGCATGATGACGAACGTATCTGAGTGTGGAGGTACACAGAAGAATGAATGTTTCCATTTGGCATTCGTGAAAGTCATACAGGCCCATCAACTGGTATGCTGGCATGAGGTGCCATTGCTCTCACATCCCGTTCCCATAACCGGTAACGTGCGCAGGCGTCGTTACATTTATGATGTTTTAAAGCCCGTGGCTAGGTCCTATCTTCAAGTCCTGCGTGACGCCTTGTTTCAACAAGATAATGCACGACCTTATGTTGCCTGTGCTTGTTCTGATGTTCCTCGATACACAATGTGTTCAAATGTTGTCATTGGCCAGCACGTTCTCCAGATCTCTCATTGATAATATCTTATCATGGGTTGTCGAGCGACTGGCATGCCACCACTCGCCAGAAAATAGAGCTGAAAACATAGAGGTAAGAATAAAAGGAGGGGCCAACCTCGCACTACGACTGAAGCAGTGTTCCCAGGCTTTGTTCTCTAGATGAAGTGTTTTTTGTTTACACCCAGGCTTCCTTGACAGTGCTTTGACTTTGATAGTATTTCCACACATGACAGTTCCATACAAATCGAAAAGCGAGACACTTCCGCATAAAAGAAACATTCATTGTTGGATGCAGTGCCGGATTTAGCATTTTTCCTAGGTGGGGCAAAAACTTAAAACTGCCGCTCTCACCCATCTTCATTTAAGTTTATCTAACAAATTTTAATTTTTTTAATAAACGTAGAAATGCGTAGGGTTTGAGATAAAATGAAAAATCCATTTTATAGTAAGAAATTCTTTATATGCCATTTTTGTTATAAAAGAAATATACATAGCAAATGGTTTAATTTCTTTACTTATGGTAAAGCATAAGAGGACTACTTGCTTAAAAGGAGAGATGCCTTCGCTGAGGACGTTCTAAGAGTAATTGGTTCATATGCAAGTTACGGATGAGCGAAACGACGGAAACGCCACTGCAGTCAGCTAATTCGCGGGATTCTAACTCCCGACCGAACTATCAGTGTCCAGACTTCACAGCTCAACCGCTGGTGGCCTGACATACATACCAAAAGTTACATAATTAGAAACCCGTGCGAATCCCCTTAATGGGGGAGCAGTTACTTCTCCGGTGCATTGAAATAATCAAATTTACATTTTTCCTGAAACAGGCATTTTTTTCAACACCTACTCATGCTAATAAATGATACTAATAGAAAACGATTCAACACTAAATACTAAAATAGTTCAGGACAGTTTAAAAATGGGAATCACACATAACTAAATAATAAAAAATTTCATTAAAATAATATAAGCAAATTACAAATCACTAATACAATAGATTGAATAAATTTACAAAAATTTCTAGATACTAATAGTAACTTTAACCTAGCACGTTAAAAATTCATTTCACAATAACGCCTTCATGTAGCCTATTAATAAACTCTACTATCGTCCTCATACAGCCCGATAGCATAATAAATATTTACATAGTCACACAAAAGACAGTTTTTGTACTGTAATAATCAAATTTACATTTTCTCTGAAATATGCAATTTTGCAATATTTGCAACAATAGTTAGCCAGACCAATGGAAAATGATTCAGTACTAAATACTAAAGCAGTTCAGCATAGTACAAAAAATAGTAATGACACATTACTAATTAATATCTTAAACAAATATATACAAGTTGCAAATCACGAATAAAATGGATTCAATAACTAACACGCCAATTTCTCCAAATTAACAGACTCTTTAACCTAGTACTTTGAAATTTCATTTCACTATAACGCCTTTATGTAGACTAATCAATAACTCTACTATCGTCCTTACACAGCCCAACAATGTAATAAATATTTACATATTCACACGAAAGTATTTTTGCACTGTAATAATCAAATTTACGTTTTCTCTGAAATATGAAGTTTTGCAATATTTACAACAATAACTATCTAGACCAATGGAAAATCATTCAGTACTAAATACTAAAGCAGTTCAGCACAGTACGAAAAACAGAAATGACACATTACTAATAATAGCTTAAACGATTATATACAAGTTACAAATCACTTATGCAATAATTAATTAAATTTCTTTTTTACAATAACATACTTAAATAAGTAAGTCCTAACATTCAATCAAATATGCACTCGTAATAAAAATAATCTGTCCTGCTTCGTACTTTGATTCCGCAGTAAGAGAAAGATTTATAATTTCTTCCAATGATTTTACTCTTTCTGATAAATTCGTCAGAAGGGCTTTCACAGCCACATATTTTGCACACCATCCCGTCTGGCTGCTTTCTTTTGAGTTGGTTTGTATACATCTTTTTATAATATCCCATCGAATAGTGGATCCGACAAAAAAGCTAAATATCTTCTGGATAATTCCAAATAGGTTAACTGCTTCGGGGCAAAATGAGGCAGAATGCACACTGACAAGATTCAAAGAGTGAGCCAAACATGGCCAAAATTCGGCCAGCTTATTCATTTCTATAATCCTGGCTTGTACTCCTTTATACTGCTTTGCCAGCCGAAAGACACTGGTCACGTGATTTACTGATCGCTCCGATTTGTTTCTCGGAGTGAAAATAGGGAAGATGGGTAGTTGCGGATGAGTTCTGTTGTGCAATACAAAGAGTTTCTTGCTTAAATGCCGACAAGAATAAATAAAAACAAACAACGTATAAAGGGGAGATGCATAAAATGGAAAATTACTGAACAAAAATCAGTTTAAAATTATCACGAGAATAACATACACACACACAGAATAAAAAACACATCTATAATAAACTTTTAGAATTTATTTTAACGATTGTAAACTAAAATAATTGCTGTAAACATGTCTGAAAAAATAATTACACTAATTATTTACATTAAAAATTAATTATTTGCATTGATTGTCACATTAAAAATTAATTATTTGCATTTTGTACTATTTTAATGCAAAAATTAATTATTTGCATTAAAATAGTACACAGTTAAAGAATTTCTTACTTTGGGTTTCATTAAGCAATTATGCAAAAACAATAATAAAAATATTTCAGTTGGAAATTTTACCTTCGTTCTCTGTCAAATCGTCCGAAAAACATTCTGAATCGTCATCATCGTCCAAGGAAATAACTAAAGAGTCGCGCATTTCTTCAAGTATACCATCTTTTTCCCAGTAAGCGTTTTCCAAGCTTTCTACGTGTGCTCAATAGTTCTTCCATTTTTCAATTGTAACATTTTCTATAGCGTGTTCAGTAAGCTTTAGGAGTTTTTCCATGTTTACATCTGCCGTTATGTTTTGTGCACGAATAAAATGTTTGATATCTGCTCAAACATACTCTATAGCATTTATGTCACAGTGATATGGTGGCAGTCTCAATGCTGTGAATCCATGTTCTTCTAACATGACATCAAATTTATATGTTTTTTTCGGTGGCAAATGTTCTTTAACAATGTTCAACAGTTCGATCTTTCGCATATTTGGTGAGTACACAATATTGTTTGAAGTAAGCCAATCCATTATACTCTGCTTATTATGAGATGAATTTGGGGGCTTGTTCAGTTGCACTGAATGGTAGGGAGCATTGTCTATTACAACAATTGAATCCTTTGGTAAATTCGGAATCAATTTTTCGGTTGCCCATTTCTCAAATATATTCAAATTCATTTGCCCGTGGTAATCTCCTGTGCTACAATTAGCTTTACAAATTAAGTTTGTGTTTGGAATAAATCTCATTTCCCCACCTGCGCATAAAACGATGACTCGCCTTGATGCTGCTCCCGTCTGCACAACTCCGAATACATCCTCCGACTGCCAACATTTTCCAACCGTCAAATTACTATCGACCCAAGTTTCATCTACGAAAATAAGAGGCCTTTTCTCTTTTCTGAATCTGTGAATATTTCTCAAATATCTCGTTCGCGAAAGTACTATATCATTTCGTTCCCTGGTGACTTTTCTTTTATTTTTACAGTTTTTCCAACGAAATCCGATTTCATGAAGTATCTTTCGTAGGGTTTCTTTCTCTCTTGGAAAATTTATTTTTTCCTTTAACTTTATCAGTAATTTTGGAACCGTTGGTACCATTTTCTCCGTCACATAAAACTCGTGGACAGTTCTTATTACATCGAGATCAAATCCGTCTAAAGCCACATTTTCTATCGTTTTCTTTACAGTACGCTTCTTAGGCGAAGGAAAACTGGGGGGGGGATCATTTCGGTTGCCTTCTTTACGAATTCTTATGATGGTTCTCTCTGATACACCGGCGACAGCAGAAGCTCGTTTAGTAGCATGCTATAATGGGATGCACACAGAACCCTTATCTGCTTCATTATCACAAAATATAACAACATTGTGCAAAATTCCTTTGGTCGAGCTTCGAAAGTGTTTGCCTTTTGAATTCGATGATGCTTTGGAATCCATGAGCAAAAATATCAAACAAAAAACACAAAAGTATTAGACAATAATTAATTGTGACTGATACAACGATCTTGAGATGGAAAGAACTAAATTTAAACAAGAGCAAAAGGGAGAATCTAAGAACACTCTGAGGATCACTGAAGGAAATTCCAAGCAAGTATATTTTTCCGTCCCTCCAGACCTTCCTTTCTCCCCCCTGGCTTGTTCCATTTTCTTGGCAGCGCGCCAAACCCAGTCTCTCTCGCTTGGACAAGCAGTAGGTACCAGCCGTATTAGATCCGTTATCGTCAGATTGACCACGACATTGTCCAACATCCAAATCATCAAATGTCAGTCTTCCACAATCCTTTGAGAAATACATTCTCCTGTCTTTCCACGAACTTCTATGAAATTAATAAAGCTTTGCTTTATTTCACACACATCACCACATATTTTTATGTACCTAATCACTTGGCTCATTTGCTCTATATGCGACACATGTGGAGTGCAATCGAAGATTATTGTGTTGCATTTAGTTTCTTTGATATCATATAAAATGGTATTTCGAACTGTTTTCGCCGTTATGACGTAAGGTTTATCCTAATTTTATAACAGTTACTTTAAGTTTATGCACTTTTCCTGTCTCTCCTAGTTTCAGCTTACAATTTCCTACCACAATGTATTTTCAGAAACGCGGTTGACTCAAATGAGTAAGAGTTGTTCTTAAGTCGATGTTTCACTGACTTCGTTAGAGAGCCCGAGTTCCTGACTAGCGTGCGTTTGCCTTTGGCCACGTCTCTCTCTAAGCTATTACTACGCTCGGCCGTACTTTAGGCCCTTGATTAGCTTCGTCGACTTAATTGAGATTTAGGGGCCAACTACTTAGAATCTTGATAGCCTCGGCTATATCATTTAGTTAAGCTCTAGTTAAGTTTAAATTCATATTAATTTGAGTTCAAGCCCAAATGGGGACCTTGCTGTACGCGCCGAGTTAGGAGCTGATGGTGTTCACCCTTATTTTGAGAAATAAAGGGTAGTGAACCCTTCTTGAGTCTTACGTCTCTGTTCACACACTCAAACGATTATTCGCTTATCAGTGTAAGGGGTTTTCCACATCTTGACTTTGTGAATTAAAAGGGAGGAACACCACAATATCAATAATTTCATTTTAAATTATCTTAAATATGATACTTGTCCCTTTTTAGATGCTCTAACTAGTACTTAAGAGTTGAGTTATGTTTGGCTAGCAGAGTCGTTAAATTAAAAAAAATTGCCTTGACTAGGCCGAGGGCACTTTGTGAGTAGACTGATAGGGGTTTCATAAGACCCATGGATAGAAAGACAGTTTGTTGAAAGATACGATACAGCATCCATAAAGATCTGTAGGATCTCTTTCCATTTTTCTGCCTCTGTGTGAATCAGTCGCTCAATGTCATGATCGAAGCCTTGACACGATTTCATTTGTTGTAGTCGAATTTTCCACTTAATCATGCACTGTCTGTGGATTTCAGATGTTTCGTGTTCAGTTAACCTTTCTGAAGCTTTTTCCAATTAATGAATCCTGTAGTACACAATGCTAATGTAGCGACAGTGGCATGTTTCTGGTAAATCTTACGGGCTGTACAAAAATTGCATTTTTCATTTAAGAATACATAAGCCAAGATCTTTTTATCTTTCCATTATTTGCTAATGTTCTGTGTAACAATGAAGATGTTAAATGTCTTCCATAACGTTCAGTGGACCTAAGGTCTGCGTTTTCTGGATGTTTTTTGGTTAATAATACAGCTTGACTACTTAACAAAGATCGTTCATTTTTTCTGTGATTGGCCAACTACCTGGGTCCCACAAATCAATCAAGTCTTTTATCTGCTTCCCAACTGCACCTAAATGAGAAGATAATTTATATCCTAATTTCATGTCCTCTAGATGTTCGTTTGAGGTCGATGAAGAAGGTTGTTCTCTCAGTTGCTGAAATGCAGTCTGTTTGAGGATGATAGATGAAGATTCTTCATCCTGGTCATTCATGCAAATTGCAAGAAATATCAATATCCTTTAGAATCTCGGCATCTCGGAAGTTGCGGAAGGGTCTGACGGTTCGTCTTTTCCGTGAAGCCATTTTTTCATTTTAGCTGCAATTTGTTTCCTCTGTTCAGTCCTATCTTTTTGTATATTCTGCCCCTGAGAGTTTTCTTCCAGACGCTCTTATGATTTCTTTTACCCTAAATAATATACAGTATAACTTGATTAATAAGAAAGCCTAAAATGGACGTAATTACACTCAACAGTCTTAGGGCTGCGTCGCAGACGCGCGCTCTAACTAAATGGTTGGATCTAGCTAAATATGGTGAGGAATGCTGGAAGCAGGCATATTAAAAGAAAATGAGAAAACAAAAAATCCTCCAAACTAAAAAATTTTAAAAATATAACAGTAATAAATCCATTTTTAAAATCTAGGTTGCCGACTGGCTGCAAAAAATCAAAATGTCTTACTTCATTTCTTAGAGACATAGTCCACGTTGATGGTCTGTCTTCTTGATGTACATTAATTTTTCTCTACATACATTAATTTGAATTATTTCATTGGTCCAAAGTTAATTGTATCGGGTGTTAGGAAATAGTTACAATTTACAATGCTTCTCCATTTATTTCCCAAGAGGCATCGGTATGAAAACAAGGCACCTCTATGCTGTTGCTCTGTTTCTCATTTAAATATCCCTATTTCATTGGTCCAGATTGGTCCAAAGTTAATTTTTATTGGGTGTTAGAAAATAGCTACAATTTACTATGCTTCTCCATTTATTTCCCAAGAGGCTTCGGTATGAAAACAAGGCACCTCTATGCTGTTTTTCTGTTTCTCATTTGAATATCTCCGCCTAGAGAAAGGACAACAGAAGGACTCCAGGCGTCACTTATAGGGACCAAAGAACAAGGCGTTTACGGAGTACCTTGTAATAAAATTACATGTTGGATTGGCAACATGTAATTTTTCATTTTTAGCTTTCTTATTTTTTCTTTCCACGTCCATTTTTAGCTTTCTTATTGATCAAGTTATACTGTATATTATTTAGGGTAAAAGAAATCATAAGATCCAAATTACATGTTGGATTAGCAGAAGATCGAGCCTCGGGGACAGGGTCATCTGACCTTGTCAGTGACGCCTGGAGTCCCTCTATTGCGCTCTCTTTGATCTTATCTCTAGTGTCGTATTCGGCTGTACTTAGCTTTCTTTTAACTGTTTGTTCCATTAATAGGTTTCTTAGAAATTAATTATAACTATTCTTAAAAGAGGTTTTTAAACTTGGCTTTAAAACTACTAATGCTGTATAAAAATCAGACAAATTCCAAATATGATCCAGCGCAACGCTTGAATTTGCCGCCCGGGGCACAGACCCTGGCTTCCCCCCCCCCCGCAGATCCGGGACTGGTTCAACGGATAATAGAAATTTCTATAATTTAGTGATATTTATGTAAAAAAATAACATATTGGTTATTTTTCGATAACTTCCAACAGCGATTTTCCGGTACGTTTAAAATTGTATACGTCTTTTAATACCCTTGATAGATTATTCACTACTTTTATTTTATGTTCCAAAATACCAAAATGTTTTAAATAAAATACATGTTTTGTCATCCACATAGGATTTCAAATGAAAAGGTACGAAACGTCGTAACAACCAAACTTGTCGAAATTTGAATATGCCGCTTTGGCATAACGTAGTGAGACATCTAAGGACGCGAATGCAGTATCCGACATGATTGTGCGCATGCGTAAGAGCCCGCACATGACGCCGAAGTGAAGCAGGCAGTTGTGTGTTCCGTCTAATTGATGCGGCAGTGAGTGTGATGACATCTTGGCGTTCACAATGCAAAATTCGACAACTGCGGAGCAGCGAGATGTTATCATATTTCTGTGGAAGGGGTTAAACGGACGGAGCAGAACTTGCACTCCTCTTTCTCACTGACTTGTAGGACACACAATCCGTTCCGTATACGGTCACCATCTTGACCAACTACAGGAACGGCCACGGAAGCTCAAAAGTCATGTGATGTGACGTCACGAACTCCATCTGAGCAAATGATGTTTAGAGTGCGCGACGTGCATGTGTTTATCGTTGGAGTTGCGTTCGCATTCGTATGCATTGTTATTAAGGAATTTTTAAACCGTTTTATTTTTCATAATTTAGTAATGTCAGATAGATGCTGTGTACCAGTATGCCAGTCAAATTATGACAAAGCTGGCACGTACGTTTCTGTCTTTAAATTTCAAAAAAACGTTGAAAAGAAAAAAATGTGGTGCAAGAAGATTCCACAAAGAGACTAGTCGCCATCTGCAAAAAGTGTTGTGTGTGAGAAACATTTCATTCAATCGGATTTTATAAGAATTGATGAAATATCAGACAGAGATGGTACTATAAGATGGTACATAATGTAAATAGAAAATGTCCAAATCTGAAGGAAGACGCTTATCCGTCTATATTTCCTAATTGCTCCAAATACCTGAAGGAAAACAAACCTACTGCAAGAACAATTAGATCTGAAAAACTTGCAAAATCAGATGTAATTGCATTTCAGCAATTTTTAGATAAAGAACGAATCAAAAATAAAAAACAGTGATCATGTATATTTAATTAATTTAAATTTATTATCAGCACCAAGGGTACTTTCAAGCATAAAAATCAATTTTGATACGAGTTTAAATATTTTTCTTTGTAACATTTCTGTTCCTGTATCTCAATTCAGATTTATTCTAAATAATTCAGATCATCTTTTACGATGGAGTGAACTGGAAATATTTTAAGTTCCATTAAAAATATGCAGAAAGATGATTTGAATGAAGTGCTTACTAGTGAAAAAGAAAAGTCTGTGTATCATTGGAAAAAATGCATTTCTCCAGATGAAGATATGTATGACAATAAAAAATTCATATTAAAGCAAATGAACTTATGCGATAAATCTAAAATGGCTCGATGATACAGCAGTGAACTTTTAATTTTTGCATATTCTTTATACATGAAGTCCTCGTCATGTTATTCTTTGTTGCATGATAGTGGTTTATTGTCAGTGCCCTCAACCTATCATTTAGGTAAAATTACGAGCATTCTGAATCTCGATAATTCGTTACATAATGTAAATAGAAAAAAGTACATGAGTGAAAAATTCAACAAATTGAACGATGAAAAACAGAATCGTAAATCTACTAATTGATTAAATCTACGTAAACAAACTAATTGCTTATAAAGGGAAATCAATATCAGATTTTGCAGAAAATAAATATGATACTGAAGCTACAACTGTACAAGCTTTCATGATCAGCTCTAGTTATTCATCGTATAATAAAAGTGTTACCTTAGTTTCTATTAATAATATGAATGCAGATTATTTATGCTGCCTGACCTGCAAAGCTCTTCATATTCTGGACGAATCACGATTTTCAGTTGTTTCGATGATTTCTGATAACAATAGCAGAGTTGCCAACTCTCCCGATTTAGGCGGGAGACTTCCTATTTCTGACCGTTCTCCCGCCAACCCGATTCACAATATATTTCTCCCGACTTTGTCTTATTCTTAAAATTTCTTACGACTTTTATGTAGCTTGGCTTAATACTTCGTTATTTGCATCCCCAAAAAAGTGATTTGGGCTGTCTGAAAGCGTCTGGTTTTTCTCAAGACTACATAGCCTGTGAAACCAAAGTAGTTTCACAGGTGAGAAATTATGGCGCGTTTCAATTATTGCATGTTTTTTGAGTGAGAAAACGTGTCCGAAAACCGCATGTTCCATTTCTCCAATGAGCATCGAGTGCCACTGTGTGTCATCTGGCACATATTAACCAATGAGCACAAAGCAAGATCGAGTTTATTTCGTTCATCTTGTTGCTAACCTGCGTGAACGTACGTGCTTTCGAGAAATAGTTTAAAATTACGATATTTCGTATTAGTTATGTCTGCGAAAAAGGCAAAATACTCAGGTACTTTTCAAAAATCGTATACAGATGACTTTTCTTCTAATATTTCCTCAATGGAATGGAGGGCCGATGTTCTCAAATATGTTCCTACACGAAAACACAAGGACAACATGAGTTCTATTGAAAAAAATGAAAAGTTACTTTTTCCTTTGGAAACAAGGACCAAAAAGTTATTAATGCAGGATGTACTGTTTGCATTTAAGATATAGTAACTGAACTTTCAGATATTAAATAGTAACAATTTGAAATTAATTCATTATTAAAAAATATATTTTTATCATTTAAAAATCTTTTTTTCGTTGAAAATAAATATTCCGATTCCTAAAAAAATTCTACCTATTTTTGAGTGTCATAGGTTGGCAAGTATGCAATAGAATGAACATGTTTCAGAAGTTAGGTCATGAACAAATGTCAACTCATGTCAGCAACCCTGCAAATAACAAGAAAAAATTATTCTTACTTTTTGATTCGGTACACCTTTTGAAATATATAAGAAATAATTGGATCAATCAGTTAGACGCCCAAAAAACATTTGGTTATCCTGATTTCGATGATCCATCAAAATGTATAATGCCTAAATTTTCGCATCAAAGAAATATACATCATAAGGAGAAGACCTCAATTGTGAAAATGGGCCATAAACTTTCGTTCAAAAGTTTATACCTATCAAGTTTAGAAAAACAAAACGTGAAGTTTGCTGTCAATATTTTTCATGAGAGTAATGATGCTGCTCTTGAATTAGAGGGGAAAAAACACTGCATTAATAATTGGCAGGATACAGTAAACTTTTTGCAAATTATCAGAAAATGGTGGAACATTATGAATGTAAGCCACCTAAACAAAAGCCTTTATATAAAATGTGAAGATAGCAAAGTGTTCACTGCACCTGATGATAAAAGATTCAGGTTTTTGCAAAAAATTCTGTTTTTGGCTCGAGCAGTGGAAAAACATGAAGCAACAGTCTCGTTGCGGATGTTTAAGCGAGGAAACGTTTCTTGCTCTTTATCAGACAACAAATACAATCAGCGACGTAATTAAAGAACTTTTAGTAAATAGCTCAGAATTTATTTTGACATCCAAATTTCAGACTGATAAATTGGAGTATAGATTTTCACAATATCGTCAGATGTCTGGAAGCAATTACCATGTTTCAGTTCAGCAAATTCTGGAGTCTGAAAGAAAAATTAAATTGAAATCTATTCTTCAGCTTCATTCTAATTCATATGCTAACATATCTCTTTAGAACAATTTGTTACAGAATTTTCAGACGTTAAAGAAGTGAGTAAAGATGTTGATCTTACACCTTTTAATGAAATTGTTTCAATGGTGAGGAACTGGCTGCAATTTCGAACACTGATGGAGAAGTTCTCACATGCATTGCAGGTTATTGCACAAGTAATATTAAAACTAACTGCAGTGCTTACATAGATTTCTGTGTCTTGGACAAAGAATTATTAGTTGAAACTTGTGATGGAACATTAGCTGAAATAAATTATGCATATATTGATATTGTAAATCAAGGATGTTTAAAATACTCAACAGAAAATATGGTGTTGTTAGTATCATTTGCATATTTACTTTTCCAGCCTATTATATCTGAAAAATAGGAGAAGCATTTTATCCACAACAATGGAAAACAACACCAGCTTCTTACAAAAATAACTGAGGCTCACCTCAAAATGTGTTTTAGTGAAAGATGCTGTAAATGCAATTTGCCATATAAAATAATAATCATGAGTGTCATCAAGACTTTTCTTAATATATGTTTGAACAATTAAGTAAAAAACATTTCTTTAAAGTCGCTTGAAAGAAATGAAGAAAGAAAACTGAAAAAGTTCAAGAATCAGTAAAAAGCAATTTTTTTTAAACGAATTATTAAGAATTATTTAGATGATATATTTTTTTCATGGTACGTTTAAAATCGCATTAGTTTAAACTAGGTGTATGAAGTGTACATTCAGATTGCCTGTAGCGTTAAAGTGTTACTAATTCGGCATAATTTGTTATATTATAAATAACGAAAATTTGAAAGTTTTTTTCATTCTGCATTATTTATATCAAGAGGAACATAAAAGGAGATGACCTGATTCACAAACTACGTTTGTGGAAGTAATTTGAGTATTTTCATTGCATAAGACTTGTATGTTTAAGAATTATTTTACCTTCTTGTTATACGTCTTATAAAATAAAACAACTTAATTCAAATAAAAATCTGGGTATTTCAGGCCATTGCAAGAAAAAAGTACCTAATGGCAGATGTTCGCTTAAGCCGTTTTCAAAATTATTTATCTAACTTTAAAATAATTGTTAATGTCAATTTAATCATGTATAAAATTATTATATTATCTTAATGTTTAAAAAACTTTTCACTACTGAAAAGAGTCCTTTTGTTACAACTTCATGGCATTTAAAATCCCTCAAAATAGTACGTTTGTAGATTAAAATGTTTATTAATAAAAATTTGTTTATTTGCATAATAGTGAAGTAAAAAAAAATGATTGCTTGCTTTTTTATATTCATGAAGATATATTTTTAATATAGGTAATAAGAGCTTGAAGGTAAAGAGAATTATTGTAAAAATGTTTTGGCGTTTGTAGTGCTTAAAACACTGCTGCAGTTATTCACTTAAATTAATTAGGTTCTTTTCAAGTTGTATGCGTCATGTTTAAATGCATGATGTATGTGAATTCAATCATAAATTTGATTCTGATTTGATGAGTGTTTGATAGTTTTTGCTGTATTGAAGAAAATGTTTTGGAAATTAGTTATCAGGATTAACATTTTTTAAAATAATGTGCTTATTGTCAAGATTCGATTTATGTGAATTTATTCATGCGCGTTATGATTCTGAAAATAAAAATAAATAAAAAAATCTGAAAGGATTCAGATTTTAGATTACGTCCAAAGGGATCTTGCTTAATAATATATAACTTGCCGAACGAAACAAACATTAAACTAAACCCAATACGAACACAAAAACCAACCCAATATAATTCCAATAGTCAACCCAATACAATTCCATTAATCCATCCAGTACAGACCCAATAACCAACACAGTACAATTCCAAAAATTCTAATAGCCAACCCAATGCAACTTCAATTACCAACAAAGAAACATAAGCACTAAATTGAAAAGTGAATCGGACATTTTTGTGAAACGACGCAGAACGCCCAAACGAAAGTAATAGTCCTTCGAGAGTACATCCCTTTGGACTAAAAAGCTATTTTATGCTTCTCATTTATAAATATGATAGTATATTTCTAATGTAGGTAATAATAGAATTTGGATGTAAGTAGAATTATTTCTGATAAAATATGATATAAAAGGCTTTTTTAACTATTTAAAAACAATGCTATGGTTAGTCACTTAAATCAATAAGGTTCTATTAAAATTGTATGTGCCATGTTCAAATGCATGATTTATGTGAATTTAATCATAAATTTCAGTCTGATTTGATCTCAGTACTTCATAGTTTTTGCTGTATTGAAGAATGATTTCGAAATTATTGGTGTATTGACTCTTCAAAATAGTGCGTTTATTATTAAGATTTGGTTTATTTGAATCTGTTCATGCCCGTTATGTTTCTGAAAGTGAAATAAAAAAAAACTACTATCTCGCTCATTAATTATAATAGTATGTTTCTAATATAGGTAGTAATAGGCTTTGGATTTGAATAGAATTATTATAAAAATGTTTTATTATGTTTCTAGTAAAATCTGGATATTAAGGCCTTAATAGCATTAAACACGATGCTGCGATTATTCATTTAAATGAATAAGGTTTTTTGAAATTGGATTTTTTATGTTCAAATGCTTGATTTATGTGAATTTAATAACATATTTGATTCCACTGTGATATGAGGGTTTCAGGTATTTTCTTTGTTGAAGAAAATGTTTCAAAATGAGTTAATGACATTAATGCTCTTTGAAATGTTGTAGTTATTGTTAAAATTTGGCCTATATGAATCTATTCATAACAATTACAGTTCTGAAAATGAATTCAGAAAACTAATATTCTCCTTATTTATGATCATGATGGTATATTTATGAAATAGGTAATAAGAAACTTTGGATGTAAATAAAATTATTATAAAATATTTTTTATGATTTTTGTAAAATTTGGATATTTAAGCCCTTTATGGCATTTGAAACAGTGCTGCGGTTATTTGTTTAAATCAATAAAGTTCTTTTCGAACGTATTTTGCATGTTCAATGATATGATTTATGTAAATTCAATCCCAAGTTTCAATCTGATATAATCTGGGAATTTTGCATTTTGTTTTGGATACTCATTAAATGGCATATTGTTTCTGAAAAGGACATCAGAAAAGAAAATACCTATTTATTTATAATCTTCTAACATAGATACTTAGATGTTATCAATGTTGTATAGGTAATATAAAAAGTGTTTGCGCTTGTGGTAAATGTTGGATGTTTGAAATTTTTCCTTAAAACTATTTAAAATCATAAAAACAATTATAGAATTACTGATTTAAAGAAGAATATTTTAAAACTCATTGTTTAATATTAAGATGTTTGGTTTACATGAGTGTTGTTATATAATTTAAATGTTTTATGCTGTCGGCAGTATTTAAAATAGTTATAGTTACATATCAAAGGCATGAGAATCTCTTGAAACTATGTGTCTGGCATGCAGATGTTTGGCTTAAGTTAGTTTATTTGAAAATGAAACTAGAAAATTGATTACTTGCTTATTTTTTACCATGAATGTAAATTACTAATTATAGCATGCCGTGACTGAAAACTAAGTAAAAAACATTTTATTATAAAATCCATGTATCTGAAGTTACTAGATATTTTTTTTTGTTTGTTTCTGTTGTGTAATTTATTACACACTTTCCTTTATATCATTCTACTAAAATTTGTTTCTTAGCTCTTATATTTCCTAATTTTTAAACTCTTAGATTACTGTTATGAAATTTTTTTGCAACGTAATTGATCTTTTGATGAAAATAAAAATTATGCTTTTGATTTGTGTTTTGTTAATTTGTGAAATTTTCTTACTGTATGAAAGGAATATTTCTGTGTATGCTATGCATAGCTGATTTAAGAACATCTTATCAAAAATAGTTTTTAGTTAATTTTTAAATATTTAATCCTCTGAAAATATAAATTTATAGGTGATGAAAGCATACATGAAGGAGTGCATGATATTTAATTAATCACACTATGTAAGAGGAACATATACGAAAGTCGATAAACATGTATTGACACTATTCCGCCAATTATTTTTTGCGATTAAATTGCCATTTTTTTTAATTTTCTAAATTAGGCATAAATAATATGATTACAGAGATAAAATAACTGCCAAATGTGATATAAGAAAGCATATCTTATTATGTTATGCGACGATGGAAGTTCGATCATCGGGCTGAAAGCGTAAAGTTGAGACGGAGGTTGTGACGTCACGCCAGAGCCGTTCCTTTAGTTGGCCATGCCACCATCCGGCGATGAATACCGGCCGGTTTAACCTCTTCCACAGTCAGAAATCTGATAACATCTCGCTGCTCCTCAGTCGTCGAATTTTGCATTGTGAACGCCAAGATATCATCACACGCACTGCCACATCAATTGGTTGGAACACAGGATTACTTCACTCCTGTGTCATGTGCGGGCGCTTGCGCTCAACTATGTCGGTTACTGCATTCACGTCCTTAGAAGTCTCACTACATTATGCCAAAGCGGCATATTCAAATTTCAACCCGTTTTAGTTGTCACGCCGTTTCGTACCTTTTCATTTGAACACCTCTTATATTATCATTTTATTTTTATATAACTGAAAAATAACCACTTTGGGTTAACTGAAAAATGAAAAAAATAAAGTTCTGTCTCTCTTTTTTAAAACTTTATTTAACAACATGTTTAATTGATGACTAAATATAATACAAAATTATGAATGAAAGATCCTTGTTATTCAATACATATACTTAAGTAATGGCCTGCTATTTCTGAAAGAGTTTCAAGACATGAAAAAAGTATCATCAATGTTATTAATCGGTATATCAAAATACTTTGCATATTGTTACCTTCTGGATTACCTCGCCATATGAAATTTTCAGGTATTTGTAAATTTTGATCAATTAGTTGTTTTAACTTTTTAAAAAATGAAGGAATGTTATGCAGAGTAAGGTAGTCAAGATTGCGATCTGATGACAGTGAGGTTAATGTTTAAATATGAAATGGATAGTTATTATTTATCGTATTGCCAGAGAACTATTAATCTGGGTAAAGTCGCTAAAAGAGGAATTGAATGCTATATTCACTAGAAAATTTGAATGCGATAATGAATGTACCCTAAACCGTGTTTTAAGTCAAAAGTTTGAAACTTCATGGCTAAATGTAAGTATAAAATTATGCATGTTAAAATAATTGCAATTAGGCACATAAGTCAGGTTAAGCCTTTATTAATTAGAGTGAGGCATACAAGGGCTGTCGGCCTAAAGGGAGAGATGCCATCGTGGAGGAATTTTGAAGGAAAACTGACTTGGAGTGGGTATTAAAAATAATGCATGTAATTTTCATTCAAATTATATTCATACATATTTTATGTAAAAAATTCTGGTATATGTTAAATTATCGTAAATTACTGTGCTCGAAAAAGATCGTAAATGCACAGAAATTAAAGATTTGCACACGCCGAAAATCAAAATATTAAATATATATGGGTATTTATGCATATGCCTGAAAAAAGCATGTATCTGCCTTTAACAAAATACGTAAATATTTATTAAATTATTTATAAATGTATTTAAAAATGAAGGATTTGTTCATTCATAAACTCCTGTGAAAGTTACTGTGAAAAAATCTAGTCATTAAAGATATCTAAATTTGTAACGATTATAAATATTATCTAAATATGTAATAACCTTAACGTTTAATTGTAAACATAAATTGAAATTCTGTTGACAAATACATTTACAAAACTATTTAAACAAGAACTGTTCGTACCGGAAAGCAATCTGTTAAAAGGTATTGTAAAGCATATTGTATGAGATGCCAGGGCTTAATTTCTAAAATTAGAAGTGCCGGAGCCCTATGGAAGACTGCAAGGAAAGAAAGAAAAAATATATAAATAAAATAATTAAATTTAAATTAAGAGAAATGTAAAGAGAAGTCTAATAAATTATTAAATTAATTTTAAATAGTTAACTATTAAAAAAATATCGAATCTTGTCTTATTTGGGGCATTGGCTGGAATTACAATTCCTCTATTAGCTAAGAAGCAGCTCAGCTGAGCTCCATCCGAGTTTAAGCCCTGATTACACGTATAATGCACTATTCCAAGGGATGACAGGTACCAGTTTTTTTTTTTTTTTTTTTTCCATACCAAGGAGAAAAGGTAAAACGATTAAAGCTCCACGAAAAAGAATAGTGAGAATTCTAGAAACAGTATAAGGCTATGGAAGGAAATTTTAAGGGAAAAGTGTAGCTTTGAAAATAAAGACGGAAGAGTTAAAGATTTTCTGATCGCCATGCCCTACCTCTGTGCAAGTGACAGCAGTGATCCTCCGTTTGGTTACATCATTCAGAAAGTCTACAAAGAGCTATGCAATAGGAAGTCATTAGTGTGGAACATGCATGAACAGGGTACCACCTTTTATAGTCCTTTGAGGAACACAAAATTTGCTCTTGCTCATAATTCATTACAGATACTGGAGAATAAGCCTTTGACATATGACTGGCGGGCATGTCTTTCCTCTCAACCTCTGTACAAGCCTTGCGTGTGAAGGAAAGACAGGCCTGCATTTAGAAGTTAGCATTGATTTTTAAAGCATGTTTACTATTAAAACAAAGTTTATCTGCTAAAATTGTGGTTCACTTACATAAAAGTGCTAAACCCTTTTTATTTAGGCTCCAGTGTGCTCCGGCTGAAATTATAATTTATCTCGAAAACTGAGTAGTACCGAAGCCGACATCTGGTGGGCTCCAGCGCAATTTTCAGGGCTTAATTTCTAAAATTAGAAGTGCCGGAGCCCTTTGGAAGACTGTCAGGAAGGAAGAAAAAAATAATAAATAACTAACTAAAAATTTAAATAATTAAACCAAAATTAAAAGACATGAAGAGACAAATAGAAATTTAATAAATTAATTATAAATAGTTTAAAAAAATAAGTTATAGGATCTTATTTTAAGCTCCAGCTGGAATTACAAGTCCACTCAGAAGCTATGATGCAGTTCAGCCGATCTCCGTGCGAATTTAAGCTCTGTTTATACGTGTAATGTGCTATTTCAAGAGATGATAGATACAAAAACTATTCTTTTTTGCAGCACACCAATAAAAAAAGATAAAACAAATTATTAAAGCGCTACTAAGGAGAATAGTGAGAATTCTAGAAACAGTATGAGGATATAGAAGAAAATTTTAACTGAAAAATGTACCTTTGAAAATAAAAAGAGAAGAGCAAGACTTTCTGATAGCAATGCCCCGTCGAAATAATTCTAGCCGTCAAGTGGAAATTTTCCCTGAATACGATCCGTTAACATGGTGAAAATAAAACTTGAGATTCCTCTGTACAAGTGACAGTAGTGGTCCCCAGTGTTTTGTTTGTGTCACGTCGTGCAAAAAGTCTGCAGCAGGTCTGTAGTAGGAAGTCACTAGTGTGGCATGTGCTCACCAGAATATAACTTTTGTATTTTCAGGAACGAAAAATTAAATTTAGTCGGTCTCATAAATCATTCCACTTCCTAGAGATATATGGGTGGCCTTTGACATGTGAGTGGGGGTTTTTCTTTCCTTAAAAGTTTCAACTTCTGTCCAAGGTTTGTGCTCGAGAGAAAGCCAGGCTGCATTCAGAAGTTAGAATAGATTTTTAAGGTATATTTATTAATAAAATAAATTTGTCTGCTAAAACTGCGGTTCACTTATAGAAAAGTGCCCTAAATAAAAGTGCCAAAACCCTTTCATTTAGGTCTCCGGCGAAAGTTACAATTTATCTGAAAAACGGAGAAGTTCTGGAGCCTGGCTTCGACGTAATTTAAGCTCTGTATTGTAAAGCAAATTCTATGAGATGCGTACTTAAGGAAGTAGTAAAGAAGAGTTTTTGGAATATGTATTGTTGAAATTAAGGGTAAAAAAAAAAATCGGATAGGTATTCAAAGAGTTATTTCCTTACAATTTATAATACCCCAGTTACAAGTTTTAAATAATATTAAAAAAAAGAATCCGGTTTTTATTCCCTTTCAGAAATATCTATAGAAGGTTAAGTATACAGAAATCAGCACCAATATTTAACGTATTTCACTATTAAAATAAAAGCTGCTTTAATTTGAAATGAACCGATTAGAGCATTAATCGACTCAGATTTTTGATTTAAAAGATGCCTCAGAAGCTAAAAGATCATCTCATATTTGAGAAAGTATTTTAGGAAGAAGCTCTATAAACAGAAAAGAAATAATGGGTAATTTTGATATTGATAAATACAATAAACTTTCATCTTAATTTTTGTTATCCTTAACTGAATAAAATCGAATTACCTTAAAATTTTTTTCTGGTGTAATTAACGAAAACTTGGTGAAAATATTTAATTCAAATTAAACTGCTCTGGTAAAAGTACAGCGTTTAATTCCGTTCAGAATGAAATGTTGTTTAAAAATGCATTTTTTTCACATACTTAGGACTCTGAAATATTGTAAAAAAAAATATACATATTTACGATGTAATTACAAAATGTTTACATCCGATCATGTCAAAACCCATTGATCTTAATGGTACGTCACTGAATGTTTTGGTCTCCATGAGAGGATCGCCACTGCTTCAAAGCAGTGAATTGGGAAAACCAGTTAGGGCCTCTTCTCTTACTTCCTACCTCCATGGCTGAAACTGCATGGAATAAAGTACCTGTAACTGTCATCGAGCTTACTTCGATTAGATGCCCAGCCAGGTTATAGACATTGTTGCTGCCAGAGATGTCTAATTTGTGTATTGAATTCCGCTGTTATGAACACCAAATGACACGTTAATTTAATCATATCTTCCTCTTATTATATTGTAAATGTACAATAAATAAGATTCTGCTATTTGTTTTCCTTCCTGGTGTAGCGATTTTAATGGCTAGAAATATATTTGTTATCTTCTTATGAATATCTACCAGAATCTACTTTTCTGAACCATCAATATTTCCATCTTTATATCAGTATCGATTGCATATTCAGGTCCAGTGCATGCGAAAAGGACATCAGATCCTTAGTTCGACCTATAGTGTATTTTAAGAAATACACTTGGTTACGTATGGATTCGGTGTTTCTCTACTGTTGGTATGTTGCCCAGACGGAATAATGGTTTATGACGCTAAATACTGTAGCGAAGGGTCTGGATTAGAATCTCGGACAAAGCATGGATGTTTGTAAATTTATAATGTCTTCACATTATAAGCCACCACACGCATGGATATTTTTAAGCTTATAAAGCGAAGGTATTATAAATTTATAAACATCCATGCCTTCTCCATGCGTGAAGACAGCGAGCACTCAAAATGAACGGCGAGCCGAAATTCTCTTGACAAGCTGATAGTAGAGGAAGAGAAGCTGGAGACCTACAGAACGTCCTCGGGGCATTCTCCATTAAAAATTTGCACGCAGTTAGTTAACAAAGCCCTGCAATACAAAATGTGCTTTCTGGAATGCACGGATGCTTAACCTACAACTGCTTTTAACAGCTAGTATGTTCTGAATGAAACTTTTATATAATAGAATATATGAAAAGATTTACATCCACAAAATTAATGCGTGATTTTAAACTTTTGGAAAAAGGTCATATTGTAATAAATCTGATAATCGTATAGAATTAAACGAAGAATTAAAAATGAGATAAATTTTTTATGTACAAGGAAACAGAATAATATTAAAAATTATTGTTAATAAAAACATAATTAAATATACCTAAGTTTATTTACAACCTCTCCGAAAATTCTTAACAATGTTGTTAGCGAAAAAATTTTCAAAACTAAAATTGATTAAGACGAAAATGAATAAATGTACAGTGAATGGGTTTATAATGATATAGAAAAGGATATTGCTGAAAAATATGTTGGGAGAAATTAATAACCAAACTTTTTTCGAAGAACAAAAAATCGAAAGTCTGTTTCACGGTTATTCTAACATCAAAAGTATTTTATTTTTACTATATTTATGTAATAAAAAAACAGACAAAGGAGCAGCAAATGTTGTTTGGCGTAGACCGCAGTCCATAATGAAGATGAAGAATTTTGATTGCATAGAATGCTAATCCATAACGAATAGGAAACTTGGCAGTCGAGGCAGATTAAATTCCATTTTTATTTAAATTCACATTCGCGGCCGCAGTTTACGTTGCACTCTAATCGTGCCTATTTTACAGAAAATTTACATTTTTGAATACTGCTGCGATAGGAAGAGAGCGATGGAAACAGCATCCAAGCAGCACAGTTCGAGCTAAAAGTGTGCATTTATCCAATATGGCAGTCTGTTAAAGAGCAAGGTTTTAGTTTACATAAGAAAGGTTTCAGTTCTCAAGAGTTCAAGTTTCGAATAAGCTACGCCATCAGCGTTACGGAAGCCATGTTACATAGAGTAATCTAGAAATTTTGCAGTTAAGAAAAGTTATTATAACATTTCCTTTTTATTTATATTCACAAACATATTCATTATAAACCAACGCAAATAAAATTGCTATAAGCGAGCCTGTTTACATTTTTAGAGAGGGCAGGCATTAGCAGGTTTAGCGAGCAACAGAAGCTGAAATCATGTGTGATGTGGTCAGGACGACATTTTAATTCAAAGTGAACTAGTTTCGACTTCGATGCCATTTGATAGATTGATTAATAGCGCTCTGAATTTATTATTGGCTGATTGAATTCTGGGTCACAAAACGTCACCAAGATTATGCAGAACTCACTTGACATGGATTAATATTGTTGTTCTACAGGTGACTTTGGAGAAATTGATGATAACATTTGATGAAGCATCAAAACACAATTTATTTGCCAGTATTACACAGGAGAGTTCCAAAGACACGTTTACAGTCGTCGAAAAATTACGATAAACACGCTGATCAGGCTACATTGGTAAACATGGCTTCATGGCAAAGCACTAAAGTACCGCTCCCCACTCGCTCTCAATGTAACCTCTGAACTCAAGTCACTACTAGTGAACTCAAGATACCCTGTTACGTCGTGTACAGGCAGGATATATATATCCTTTCTGCTGTCTTCATAGCCACTACACACTTCAAGAGCAATATCAACATGGTAGTAACAGACATGGAATTATTTGCCTTTTGTTTTTACTTATCCTATAAACTATATAAGTAACTTTATAGTAAAATAGTGATGCTTAAAAATAGAAAAATAAATTAACGGAGTTTTTGGTTGTCATCACTCTGCATCTGGCTTTTCTAGTTCTGAGTAAGTTACTTAATTAATGTTTCTTTCCAAGGCCACATATCTCATTTTGCATTCATAAGCATTTATGGGTTATTGCAGACACAATGTAATCTTAGCTGACCTTTCAAGTATTTCATCACATTTTAGTGCTCTTAATTTATTACCACAGGGACACTTCATTTTAACAAACTGATAACTACTTCTATACTATAGCCTGTCAAAACTTTTCCTTTAATCCTCTGTGGATGAGGGAGCCCATCACTTTGTTAAATGCATTTCAAGCCTCAGTAAATTGATTTTTTCCTTATTCAGGGTTAATGCACACTGCTGCAAGTGGAAATTTAAGTATTTTTAAGGACTTTTAATGACTATCAATGAAAAAATTAAGGACCCATCGCACAAACAGGAACTCAATAAACTAAAGCAATTATCTACACCCAAACTTCCACTTTTGTATTAGTAAAAATAAATCTGTAAGCAGGATACACTATTATTAAACATAATCTGATACTTAACTACAAGAGAAATTCAAGAATAAAATTAATTTCACAATTTTCTTCAAGTAATAAGCATTACATTATAAAACTTCTTGAAACTTTTATGTTTTACACTTATAACAGTCTCATACATTTTAAAGAAGATTAGTAGTTTTTTCTTTAAATTGAACTTTTTTTATATAAATTATACTAAGAGTTAACTTTTATTGATTCTATCTTTCATGCCTTATTTTCCCACATATTCTCTTAGTCCAGAAATCTACCCAAATTTTATGTTAACAGGTATATAAATTAAACTGTGAAGTAAAATAATAATCAGCATGACTCATAACAGGAGCTTGGCTGTTGCCATTACAGTTACTTGCTTAGAGACGGAAAGCCACTGATCAGAACAGACATGAACATCAGATGTTTACAAGTGTTGAAAGTTAGTTGCACTTTATCTGACTCAGTATTATAAATTCTTTGTAGATTTGTTGAAGCTGTAACCCAGTTAATACATAGTATTTAATATAAAGTTCCAATGAGACACTGAAGTTTTTTTTCCTACGTCAGTCTGTAGTGGTATCTGCCACGAGATTTCTCGCAGCCCAGTAAAATTTAGCCTTTGTAAAGTTGTCAGAATTAAAAGTCATAAAATCAAGTGCAGTGTAAGTTGTCAAATGAAGAAAGTCCATGGTTTCACCTGACAGACAAAGAGGACTGACATCATCAACTACATCAATGTGGTGCAAGTGCTTATATGGAAAGTCATATAAGTGCGGCTCAAAGAGAATAAGTCAGAAGCACCAGAGATCATAGGTTGTTTTGTATTATTAGCCATCAGGAATAAATTTTTATGTTATTTTTTTTTACATTTTTGAGTTGTACCTTGAATACACAGTAAGGATAACTTACTTTAACATGTAGAGATAATACCTAAGGGTGAGGAGTTAGTTACAAATAATTTAATTATGTACATGCAGTTAGATATCATTATCATAATAGATTTATACTGTTACGATTACATTTTAAAAAATTTCTAAAAAATATTCATTAAAACAGCACTAAATACATTTTACATGGGGGGATCAGTTGCCTATTCATGGCACCCGCTCTTTTTGCTAAACAACTGACATTTGTCGCCCTAAAAAGTAATGGTTGAAATGTTACTTTGCAGTGGATCCCAAGTAATTGTGGAATTATGGGTAATGAGCTTGCTGATGCTCTGGCCAGGAATGACTCTCAACCCAATTCTCCTGATTGCTATCACAGTGCTAAATGCGGCACTCATCTTCAAGAGAATAGGGACTTAGTGAAGGGGAAGATTTGGGGTTCCCTAATGGAGAACCCTATTATTTGCAACCTGCCTAGAACTGTCAGTGTTGCTCCCTTTAGATTAAAAAATGGACATAAATACCTCATGAAACACCTACATAGATTTGGTTTAGTAGACTCTCCAACTTGCCCATTATGTGATACTTCATTTCCCTTTGCGGTGACCATTTGGACACTTGTTCTGGACTTGATGACGTGGCAACAGCTAATGCTGTTAAACATTATTGTACTTTTTCTAATGTTTCTGAACTGTATTAGGTTGCCCATCACTGACTAACGGTGGTCATGCCTAGGTCTGGCATAGGATTAAAAAAAATTACAGCACTTATAATTTATGATATTGATTCTAAAATTATATTAGTATAACTATATATTAAAATCTACAAAACAATTATGTTTTGTAGCAACAACAAATAAGAAAACATTTATGCATCTTTTTAATTTGAAAATTTTCTACATATTTTAGCTAATTTCCATCAGTTCCTAAGTATATTTATTTCTATAAACAAATTCACCACCCAATTTGTTAATGCTTCAACAATGTACCTTTGAAGAATAATTTTCTCTCTCTTTATAAAACCAATTTCTTTTTCAATCAATTTTCTCTTCTTTTTTGGAATTTTCAGATTAAATTAAAGACTTTTGTTATTCTAAAGAACCGCCTGTACTTAGAATGTAAAGAAGAAACTGATAATCTTATTTCTTTAATAATATGAGTATTGAAAATAAATATGAAATGATATACACTCACGTTTGTGAAAATTGCAACACCATGAAGGACTTACGCGAGTGAGCTGAAATTTTCAGGAAATGCAAAGTAGCGCATGATATGCAAATGATTAGAATTGCAAATCCGTAGCGCATGCGTATGCTGAGCAGCGCCCTCTGAACGGCTGATGGATCCGAATAAATAGACGGCTGTAGCGAGGCGTGTATGGTTATCGGTGGTTATCTGCTAGTGGTAAACGTTAACTCAATCTGTACTTATGCCTCGTCGACGAAAGAGAGCGAGATTTGAACAACTTACAGAGTTTAAACGAGGGAGAATCATCGGCCTTCGTGAAGCTGGATTGTCGTATCGTGCAGTAGCCTCTCGTGTGCAGCGTAACAGCAGCACAGTGATGCGCGTTTGGAAGCAGTGGACGGACGAGTGTCGGACAACTCGGAAATCCGGGAGTGGACCCCGAAATGTGACGTCAGCTCGCGATGATAGACACCTGGTCCGCATGGCGCGGACGGACCGTACAGCTTCCTCTAGACAATTGGCAGCACTGTGGTCAATAGCTACAGGTGTTTCATTGTGTGCTTCATCAATTCGTAGACGTCTGCTGCAGTGTGGACTGCGCGCACGGACTCCTTTATACAGGATCCCCCTAACGCACGACCATCGCCGCCTGCGGCTACAATGGGCCAATCAGCATAGAGACTGGCGTGCTGATTGGCAGCATGTCGTGTTTTCTGACGAATCCCGCTTTAATTTGTGGTACCATGATGGCCGCATTCGTGTCAGACGCTATGCCGGTGAACGCCACCTTCCGGAGTGCATTATCGAACGCCACAGTGGACGAACACCCGGAGTTATGGTCTGGGGCGCCATAGCATATCATAGACGATCTCAATTGCTACGAATTGTGGGCAATCTGAACAGCAACCGGTATATCCGTGAAGTTCTACAGCCCGAAGCTGTTCCCTTCCTTCAAAGCTTGCCAGGCGCTGTATTTCAACAGGACAATGCCCGCCCTCATACTGCTCGGATTGTTAAATCCTTCTTTGCAGCGCAGCAGGTACAGCTTCTTCCTTGGCCTGCGTGTTCCCCGGATATGTCGCCAATTGAACATGTGTGGGATGTCATTGGTCGGCGTCTTGCTCGTGATCCTCGTCCTGTTGCGTCTGCAGACGAACTTTGGGTACGCGTACAAACGATATGGAATGCTCTTCCTCAGTCAGACATTCAAACTTTGTTTGACTCCATGCCACGTCGTGTAGCAGCACTTATTGCGGCGCGTGGTGGCCACACAAAATACTGATTCTAATCTCTTGTTCTTGTTTGTTTGCTTTGAACATTTAATCATTTATTTGTACCACTACCACTCAACTGTGTATTAAATTGCATTCAATTATGACGATTCCTTCTTGGTGTTGCAATTTTCACAAACGTGAGTGTATATTCAAGACCTGTATCTTATCCACGGTGGCAAAATTTTTAGAACTTAGAGAAACACTGAGCAACAAAATTTAGGGCAGGCATTAAAATACATATGGTGCACTGAGACATAAAAGAGAGAAAAAAGAAAAAGATAAGAAAATAAAGGGAAGATACACATATTAAATATTTCTGTGATCAAAAGGAGAAAATTCTCATTTCAGCACATTTTCCTGAAAATTGTAAGGCTATAAATCTTGCTTTCAAAATAATAATCTATAAATCTTGCCTTTAGACCTTTCCAGGTGCAAGGTCTAAAATCCAAAAGGAAAATTATCCCTATCAACTCTGTAAGACCAAAAAGCCAGAAGATTTTTGGAAAAGAATTCAGAAAAGAGAAGTGTAAAGTGAATTTTCAAGAGAAAACTCATATACATTTAAATATTCTGAAACAATTACATAAGACAAAACTTTTAACATGAAAATATATATAAGACAAATGATATTAATTTTCAAATAATTACAGTAGCACTTTTGTTTTTTCCTAAGACATGCTTCAGAAACTGTGATTTATAGCATTTATTATCTTGTTTATTTTTCAGAATCAAATATTTTTATGTCACCCAAATAGAAAGTAATGTCATTTTAAAATATGACAGGAGAAAATAAAAATGTTTTATTTTGACATTATTTCTTAAATATAATTTTTATTTATTATCATTATGATATTTGTCAGTGCTCTTATGTTTGTAAAAAAAAGCAGTCAAAATATCATAAATCTCCGAATAAAAAACTTTGTATACAAACTGATTTTGAAATCGGCAAAATGCTGGTGCCGCATAATAAAAGAATTCATGTCTTAAATAGGGAACGCATGTTTTGATGTAAATATCTCAAGAATTCTTCATTTACAATAAAAGAAACATTTTAAAATGTTTATGTTTCAATTGAAGCAGGATTGTATTTAAAATTTACATTAAGAAGTAGGAACGTAATGTTAATCTATAAAATACATATTTGTCAATGCATCGGCAAAAAAAATTCCTCCAAAATGTTAATTCACATTCTAAATGGCATTCGTAAAAAAACATACAGAAAGGTCAGATGAGTAAAATTAAGGGCCTTTTGCCGGTTTTGGCTGAAATTTCTTTTAGGGACCAAAAATAGTTTCCAAAAAACCTAAGGACTTTTAAGGACCGTATGAACTCTGTTATTTTATACAAAATATACCAGTTTGTTAAGAGTTCTATTTTTATACTTCTATACTATACTTCCCGCAGGAAGATTTATTTTAAACCCTCCTGAGAAAAAAAATTGCAATATGATTTGAAGCTGACCTTTTCAGTATGAACATGTTCCCCAATACCAAGCATATCATAATCCATTTTACTATTTCTAAACTTCATAAGGAAATCAAAACAGAAAATTTTATATTATGAGTTAAGTTTCAATTTGATGTGATTCAAAATAAACACTAAAAAAAATAAACACTTACCAACAGCATATTAATTCCAAATCAGATACAATACTAGTGCCAGATATAAATCAACCAGAAAAGCAACTGAGAAAGGTAAAACTTTACTTTGATAGTTCCACATACAAAAATTTTGTACATGTTATAAAAAAAGGTGCACATATATACATAAACAACTTGAGGAGAGGGCACAAGCTAGAACAAAACATTTAATTCTTTCAAAAATACCACATAAACAGAGTTAATGCTTTGTCCTAAATTCTTATTGAATGATAAATATACTTCAGAAATAGAACATACATATAAAATTATACTATTTAGTTACAGGCTTCTAAAAACAAGATTTAATAATTTTTTCTGGTCATAAAAGAAACCATTAACTGGAACAGAAGAATTTCAGTAAACAAAATTTTATTTCCTAGATAAGTTAAAGTGCCTTTCACTGCTTTAATTTATCTGTTCTATTTTAAAAAATACATTAAAATATATATGAATTTACACAAGATGTACTGTACAAGATATGAATTCAAACGGAGATGCACCATGCACAGAGATTTAATATCACGAATACAAAAATATCCATCACCCAAATAGTTTTTTCAAATCGTTCACAGTCTCAAGCATCTCGTCTTCAACACATAATGATGCATTCATGTTGAAAATACTTTCTTCAACTGTATCAGCAACATAAAACATATGAACAAATGTTCTCCTACAGTGAAAGAAAAATGCATTCTTTATGAATACAGCTTATATATATAATGCACACATTATCTGAATTTAAAACAATCTCAGATTTTAATATATATTCATATAAATGGAAGAGAAACATACCAATGTAAAATTCTAAATTAGGCAAAAAATTACTGCAGTTTGGTGAAAATTTTGAAAGTGATCAGAGAGGTCTCTTTTTCCCAAAAATAAAAACATTTTTGAAAATTTCCATATTTGTGCCCCTTCTGAAGAAAAAAGAAGGGAAGAACTTAACAGACTACTATTCTGTAAATATTTTCACAAAATATTTCATGTAGAAAATATTGGCAAAATATTCAAACAAAGGAGTTAGGGGGAACCGAAGACTTAAAATAGCTAAAATGAGTATCACTTTTGATGCTAAAAAAATTCTGTAGATAAAAAATCAAAATATTTTGAATCTTCATGAGCAATCTTTGCCTACGAAGGAGATGTCTACAGGGTGTGTCTAATGTTGTTGTCAAACTTAGCATGCTGGTCTGTTGTACCACTTGCATACGAAAATGCAAATGGAGATTGCTGCAAATGGAAGGCAATGTTCGCAAGCATAGAGGGGCAGAAAGGATGTTGAAAGAAGTGTTAATATGACTTTTATTAAAGAACATGGTTAAATCACACAAGATTTTTTTAAATTCCTTCCATTCACAACAATACATGCTTCACAGCTTCGACGCATGGATTCATGGACACATTCAAAATGGGCAGACGTGTCACGGACATATGTTGCCGCCTCCACAATCCTGGCAACAAGATCCATCTCCGATGTTTCCGTCTTCTCATACATCCTCGCAGGTAGAAATCCAGAGGGGTCGGGTCAAGGGATTGCGGTGGCCATAGGACTAGTTTGCCTCTGCCAATCCAGCAATCAGGATATCTCCTATCGAGATATTCCCACACAAGACTGCTAAAATGTGCAGCCGCTCCATCATGCTGAAACCAGAGGTTTTGACGCATAGCTGCTGGAATGTCAACCAACCATCAGATTTGCCCTCTAGCCATCTCCATCCACGTTTTCAATGCAAGTTTCTATGTAAATCTTGTTTTTCATGGTATGACAGACCAGCATCTTAAGTTTGGCAATGACCTTTGAGTCAACATGTATTACTTATCAAGAACAGAAAAACGTGAAAACTGCATAGTTCATAATTTACATGCGATACACTCTAATTTCTTATTTTTTTTTTCAGATCCATTACATATCAAACTAAATAATGCACTTAGACCATGGCTAAACAAAGATGCCAAATATAATAGTCAGAAATGGCATTCACACAATCTTCTTTATTTGAGAGCTTATAAAACTCCCCATGACGATAATGAGGCATTGATAAATCTATTTTAAATATGATTCACATTTTACATAAAGTCAGCTTATTTTGTATCCAACTAGCATGGTAAAAAATTTGCTATGATCAGATTCCAGGAACTCACATAAAAACCCCATCTCAATCAAGAATCACATAAAATCCCCATCTCAATCTATCAAGTTTATCAGTTATCAGTTTTTATAGTCAGTTTCATAAAGCAATTAGTACTTTTTTTGTTAATAAAAATGCATTATATATCTTCAATGAAAAGAACACAATACTGAGATAAACATTACATTCACTAAGCTTCGGAAAGAAGTAAGATGTATTAGTTTTTACTCCCTTGGAATTGCACCATGCCAGCTGATGGTTTATTTTAAAATCCCAAGAAATATAATAATAATTGTAAAATAAGGTTTCATTCTATCATTTGCAGAATTTACCAAGATATTCAAGAACAACTTCTTAAGCTCGTATATTATGTATTGCACTGACATGAATTCAAGATTGTTACAATGAACTGAAGAAGGAGCTAGAAAGAAAGAAAGAAAGAAAAAAAAGGAGGAAAAAAATTTATTCTTTTGACTATTACCGGTTATGTTTTGGCTAAACTACAATTACACAATAAATGTGCTCCTTGCTTGACATCCTCGACTGCATTTATTATGTATAGCCGTTTTGATTTCACATGTAAATGTATGCGATTTTTAAAAGTAATTAAAGCATCATGAATACTTCACGCTTCTAAATATTTCTTCAATGGACAAAATGTAAAGAAATTAGATTTTACTTTAACAGTAGGCCTCCCACGCATTGTGTTGAAGCAATTCACATAGAAGCCTAGCTTACTTTGAGAAACTACAATATTAACATATCTAGGATGAATATTATTGGCAAATTTTTAAACGTTTCCATTTAAGTTATGGTGGGAGAAAGACAAATCATTAAAGAAAGATTATGAAATGTTTTAGGTCACCACTGGGGTGCTCCCTAATTTTCAAAATTACTAAAATCCAGTATTGTTAAAATAAGTCGCTTTTCCAAATGAATGTGTTTGATATTGTGAACATTTGATTTTGATTGTGTTCCCGGTGAACATGTTTTTGTACCTTTGTTATATAACATCTTTTTTCATTCACATTATTTGTAAATAGCAAGAAGTGCATTTTAATTGATTTTTTTTTTTGTTTGTTTTTATTTCTAATCATATTCCTTCAGAATTATATGCATGTAATGAAGAATTTTTGATGGTAAGAATGAAAGCTTATTAATAAGAAGAGAACTGCCATTATAATGCCACATGACAGTCAAAAGAGATTCACATTCAGAACAGAAAGCGAAAAAACCACTAAATTAAATAGAAGATCCAAGTTACTATTGCAATTCAAAGCCAGAATTCCGCTTCATGTATTTTTATCTTTAAAATATATATTATGTAAAATACCAGAAAAAACAATATGATAAAAAATAATAGCTTACCCTATGTAAATTAAAAAAATATTCAAAATATCAAAAATGAGGAATGATACAAGCTGAATGTAGAAATATAGCATAATAATAATAATAAAAAAAGCTATTGAAATGCTTTTACAAAAGTTTTTTAAAATGTCAAAAAGAAAAAAAGAAAAAGAAGCCATTGTTACAAAAATCGCAAGAGGGGTTGTAGCTTCTTTCTCCGAATAAAGCAGCAAGCAGTGAAGTAAGTGAAACATAGCTGCCAAAGCAAGTCATATATATTAAAAAAAAAGGCTAACCATTAAAATAATATGGAACTGGAAAGAGAAATTAAAATGGGTTAAAAAATATTACAATAAAATTAAATGAGGCAAATACGTAAACCCTTCGATGAAACAAAATTAACTGAATCAAAAATTAAATCTACAATGAATTAAAATCCATTAAGTTTAACCTTGGTGTGCATATAAGAAATGAAAGATAATTAATTTTTTTTAAATGTGAACTAAAAATTAATATTGAACTATAATAATAATAATAATTGTAAATATATAATAATTACTGTAAAAAACATTACAAATATACCATGTGCTTTAATGCAAAATTCTTGTTAAACTGCAAAGAACCTGTGCAAACAATAAAATTTCCAATCTTTCTTTGCAAACTAAATTAATATAAATGTATTGTTAAATGTTGGAAACAGAAATGCACAAAAAAATTTAAAATAAATAAACTGGTACAGAACAATAACAGATTTTTAAGTTTTTTTAAGGGAGAAAGTGTGAGCTAACGTGAATGCAATAATAATCTTCAGCAATGCCCAATTTTCCACTACACTTTGTAAGCAGCGTGAATGAGTCGATAAAAAAAGTAAAAATCTAAAACTGTTAAAAATTAGAAATTTTTGGTAATGTTGTTGGCAAAATTCAATGGGTGTTTTAAAAGCTAAGTAGCCAGTTTATTTTATACTAATCTTCAATATAAATCTATTTAATTTTTAGTATGTCCCATGTAATAATAATATAAAATTTTGAACAATGGATATAAGGGTGCCAATTTTGATATTTAACTATATGGAATTCACACTCCGATTTTTTATCTAATAAGTTATATTTTAGGTAACATTTGTAGCATATTGATATTCATCATTATCAGCCTTAGATTTGGGTTTTTGTCTGTACCGATAACAACAAGACATGTTTTACTATAGAGAAAAGGCGAGTAACTTGTGATAATGTCTAAACCTTCCACGTTAATAAAATTATCTTAGTAGGAAATAGAATATTTAGTTTTTGACTATAAGAGTCTTTTGTATTACTTCTCTTGAATTACAACAAATTAATTGTTATACATAATAGAAATTGGAGTAACCATTAACTAAGCAAGGTATAATCTGAATTTAATTATTTGTGCTTGTAGTTTCTTGTGAGCTTTGGTATTCTGTTACGGATGCTTTAAAGTCAGAAAATAAAACTTTACGCACAGCATTTTCAAATATAACAAAGGCTACTGCTGAAGAAATTACAAAAATGAAAGTGAATATTTCCAGACTTCGCAAACTGAATTCACAATTACATGATTAATTCCAGCATTTAGAAAGTACTCAACATACAATTTCGGAATTACTTCTTCGCAAGAATGATGAAAAACAAGAAAAAGTGTTCATTAAGGATATCACAAAACTTAAAAGTTTAGAGAACAGAGCTTTAAGTTAAAAGTCGGAAATCTTGAAAAAAGGTCTGATGATAGATCAATTCAGTCGCCATGTAATCAAAAGTATCAATTGCCAAAATTGGAAATTCAGCGATTTAATACAGATATTAAATCCTTTTTGATTTTGGAATCAGTTTCGCAGAATTCATGAGGATGAACAGATGCCGGCAAAAGAAAAGTTCCAATATTTGAATCAGGTGATTACTCCTAGATATTAAGCTGCCAGCTTAATAGAGTTTGCACCCTATGGCTCAAAATTACCCCAAAATGACTGAGTTATTGAACAAAAGATTTGGCACAGAAGATTTGTTAATACAAATGTATGTTCGTGAATTACTCACAATGGCAATTAAAAATGTAAGTGGAAAACTACAGATTTGATTACTTTATACAAAGAACTTGAATCACACTTAAGACCTTTACATACATTAGGTAGAACTAAGAAAGGTTCGCAGATTTCTTGTCTCCTCTTCTCAAGTCTTGTATTCCTGAAGACCTTGGGAAAGATACCAAGCATCTGAGAGCCAATTTTTACCAATGACATTATTAAAAACAGTCAAGGCTCCCTTGAGAAGATCATGAAATTTTTAAAGCAGGAAGATAATGGTGACAGAAAATGATAAATTTGGCTCGATCAGCTTTCAGAACTCAAGTTAACATTAACCATTTACTCGTCTCAAAATTCTGATAAAATTTATTCAAAAATCATCAGTTTTTTTTATTAACTTTTTTAATGTTTATGAAATTTAAAATAAATTGATATATAAAAACTATATTTTTCGTTAAATTTAATGGTTTTTTTAAACAAGTAAAATTTTTTATTAACTTACCTTATTTTACTTTATACTTGGCTTTTCTCTTACACCCAAGCTAGGCAGAGAAGCTTCAATGCAGGCCTTTAAGATTACATGTAAATTTTGGAGTGAGAAAAATCACGTACGTTTAAATAACACACACTGTTATTTCCAAATAGTCATGCTTTTATTCAATATCAATAATAGCTGTAATAGTTTTTCAAAAATTTAATAATTTTTCTGGATATGGTAAAGTTTGAAACACGGTATGCACAGTCCTACATTGCATTCTTTAAAATAATACCTCGTTTCTCTTCTAATTCGTTTTCCATTTGCATTCTTCTTTGATGAACACACTTTACATTCTCTTGAAGGGTTTTCTTTTTTTTTTCGTAGGTGGTATAGGTTCCAAAAAATGTCGTTCAAATAAACGATTTGATGGCGCTTCACTTGGTGGACGACCTCGTCTTGAAAAATTGATAAAGTGTGATATTTGTCAATTATTTCATTGATTAACTCGAATCTAAACATTAAATGTGAAATTTTTCCACATACCTTTTTATAAACCTGAAAAGCGTTGAAAACGGCTTGGTCTGAAAGGTGAAAGAATATTTTTTTATAATATTTTTTCCCACCGTTTCTTGCTACTTGATAACTAGAAAGGTATTGAACTACAAGATCCACACCTCCCATTGTTTTATTGTAGTCAATTATTACCTTTGGATTTGTTTTCAGTTTTTTACTTTACCTCATTACTTTCAGAATCATGAAAAGATAACATTGTCACTTCCTTTTTGTCCTTCCATTTGAGAGTGAGGATTTTGCCACGTCTAAATGATATAACTTTGTCAGTTTTTAATTTTTTATTTTTCAATGCTACAGGTAAATCCTTTTTGTTTTGTCCAACAGTTCCAACCACATCTGTTTGAAAAGTCAAAAGGATATCACATAATTCTACTAAAGTATAAAAATTATCTAAGGTGATGCAGTAGCCCTGTTTCAATAATGGCATTATCACTCTGATAATAACTTGTGAGGTACTAACATAACAACTTGTGAAGGTACCAACAGCGATTGGAATTTAGGATGAACAAAGAACCTTTCCCGGTATATATGATAAATGACCAAATATAACAAGAACTAGATTCGCATAGCATATATGTTTTGATAACAAATTTTGCTTTTTTCAAGGGTATGCATTGGCACCAGGATAAATGCCCTCTGTACAACATCAGCGTTTCATCTATGGTAATATCTCTTTCTGGAGTAATTGTGTTTTGATATACTTTATTCAGATGTTTGAAGATAGGCCAAATTTTGTAGAGTTTCGGGTTAGGATGGTTTTCTGGATCATGAGCATCATTGTTCGCAAAATGCAAGTATTTTTTTATTTCACAGTATCGATTATATGTCATAATCTTACGGAAAAAAGAAGTTTCTATTGATGCTTTCTTAGTCCAATACATGCTTTCTTCAGGTTTTTTTATAATAACTTCTAAAACTGAAAGTGCAAGAAACAAATGAATTTCATGTGAAGAATACAGGTTTCCATTCTCTTCTACCTTTCAAGTTCCTTTTACCAACAACATTACCTGATTGCTCAGCATAACGAATAGTCTCTTTTACAACTATGTCCACTATTTCATCATTTATAAAATGTTCATAATATTGTAAAACACCTGCACTGGCTTGAAATGAAACATTAACTTTAGGCAATAATTTGAACTGAAAACAAGGAGGACAAATATCTGGAACATCCGGTATAATTTGGTTCCATGGGCGCCCTGGTAAAAGTTGCGCGGGTTCGTCACTACCTTCTGAATCCGATACTTCAAAATCAAAAGCATCTGAAAAGGAGCTGTCTTCTGAACCATTTCCCGATTCTTCAAGACTTAAATCCTCTTGTTCACTTGAACTACTCATTTTACAAGCATTAAATACGAAAAAGCAATGAGCACTAAAACTGCATTTTTCAAAATATATTCTAATGGAAGAAATATTCTGAATCGACATACTACTGTTATCTAATTAACTTACAAGTGCTGTGCTGCCATCTGTGAGCTGTCTGTGCAAATAGAATTGATATGGGCACGATAAAAATTGGTATTACCTTGACTTCTTATTGCAAAAGCAGAGCCCGTGTGAGATACGGGGGTGACAAAATTTATTCGTGTTGGTTGCCCATGTGAGACACAGGCGCAATGAGTAAGGGGTTAAAAACGAAGTTGATACTTCAAGAAACGATACTTCTTCTGCTTCAGCTCTTTTCGTTCAGACATGAAAAGGCTAAATGTATTTTTAATGATCATACACATTTTAGTAAAAACTATAGGGAAGCTTGCATTATGACTAGATAAGAGGAAATCTCAAAATATATGCAGAAGATGTTGCTTAGTTTGTCTTAAGCTAGAACACATTGCAAAAACGTGTAGAAGTACCATTTGGTGCATAATATGTAGATGATGATATTACACTCTGCTTTGTCCAGTCTAGAAGAAAGGGGTGTAACAAATCCACATTTCAAGCAACTTCTACAGAAGGCATGTGTACTACACACTACAGGAGAATCCCCTTTCTGGGAAATATAGCTAGAGACAGTCTTGATTAAAATTTGCCATAAAGGAAGCAAAGTTGCATTCCGCTGGATGAGGGCTCACATCAATAATATATTGAAAAGGATTTAAAATGCAACTGAAACTTTCTCCTACGGATACAAAGGGGCTGTCACCTGCTTGTGAGGCTGCTAGAAGATAAAACTTAAAAGCGTTTTAAGAAAATTTTAACTCTTAACAGTGACAATTGTTATGAGGTGGCTTTACTTTGGATAGTAGGGCATCCTCGTCTCCAACATAACTATGACATAGCTGAAATGAGGCTGAAGTCTGTCATGAAATGGTTACAAAGAAAGCTGTGTTGGACAAATAGCTTGATTCCCCCCCTCAATAGCAGAAAGAAGGCATAACAGAGTACCATTCAGTATTTACCACATACACCGGTAATTAAATTATTAAGTACAGCCACAAAGATCCACCCTGTGTTTGATGCCTTGGTAAAGGCTGTTGGCTGTGTTTCCTTAAATGATTGTCTGAGTATGGGACCTAGTCTTACACAGCTGGTTCCCCCCACTACCGAACAAATTACGATTGCATGCCATAGGAATAATAGCAGATATTAAACAACCCTTCTTGCAGCTTAGTGTACAATCTGGAGTTCGAGATGTACTTCAGAAGACTCCTGGAAAATCAAGAATATAAGCATCGTCATGTTATGCTCGTGGTTGCAATACACCCTTTCTTACAAAATGCCACTATTTTGTACCATTTAAGTTTAGAAAAAATATCAAACAGAAGAGCTGAAATTTACCAAAGAGAAGCTAAAAGCAGGTTTTTATGTTGACAACTTACAAGCGTAGATGACGAGGAGTTGCATCTACTTCAAAAAGAAGCTACAAATATAATACAAGAAGGACGTTTTAATTTACATTATTGGTCTCGCACAGGAATCAAAAGGTACTTCACTGTAACTGCCATACTACCTATGATGAATTGAACTGTGCTTTTGCAGACACTTATGTGAAATTACCAGAGAGAATTACGAAAAGAAATTTACCATTAGTAATCAACTACTTGTATGATTCTATCGCCTTTACATATCCAGTAATGCTGTTGCTAAAGTTATTATTACAAGAAGCCTGGAAAAGGAAAGTTAGTTGGAATGGACCACTCTCAGATCTACTAGTAAAATGTGATGAGTAGGCAACCTACCTATCTCTTGCTGAACATCCTGCCAGGATGAAATGAAGCTGCTACACCGCATATCCTTTCCGAAGCAACTGAAAATAAATATGCTTGTTGTGAATTCTTACACTGTGAGAAGGAAACTGGAATAGTCCTATATTTAGTATTTCCAAATGCCTGAGTAGTCCCAATGAACCAGGCTACTGTACCTAGAATGGAACTTCTTGGAGCTGATATTATGGCATGATTACCAAAGTCTATTTTGGATGATATAAATTAAACTTTAAAATGTATTTTTGTGCAGACTGTTTGGTGGTACTGGTGTGGATAGCTACCAGGGAGCCCTGTAATACACTCTAAGACAAAAAAAAAAATTCACCAAGATGGAGTTTTCTGAATGGGATGAAACTTGATAGATGCGATGTACTTGTACAGAACAAATGACTATAATTTCAGAAAAACTGGATGAACTGTTCAAGAGAAATAGCTTCACAAATTAAGAAAAACAATAACATGTTGGTCCACTTCTGGCCCTTTTGCAAGCCATTATTCAGCTTAGCATTAATAAACAGAATTAGTGTATGTCCTCCTGCTAAATACTGTGCCAAATTCTATTCAACTCACACACTACATTGGCAAAATCCCAGGCTGATTAGAGGACCATGCCCATAATGCTTCAAACATTCTGAATGGGGGGGCAGATCTGGCGAGACTGCTGGCCAAGGTAATGTTAGGCAACCATGAAGACAAGCAGTAGAAACTACCACCATATACGGGTGAGCATTATGTTGCTGAAATGTAAGCCCAGAAATATGTGATATGAAGGACAACACAGCAGGGTGTAGAACATCAGCAATGAACTGCTGTGTTGTAAGGGTGCCATGGATGACACCCAAAGGTGTCCTGCTATTAGGTGAAACCATCACTCCCCAGACCATCATTCCTGACTGGCAGGCCATACAGTGGGTGACAGTCAGGTTGATATACCATGCTGTCTGGGTGTCTTCAGGCATGTCTTCGCTGCTCATCGGGGCTCAATTCGAAGCGATATTCATCAGTGAATACAATTCTATTCCAGTTAGTGGCATTTCAGGTCGAAAGTACCCGATATCAATGTCAATAACATAATAGCTTGTTGGTGTTCAGACATCAATGGTAGTCGGCGCAACGGCCACCGTGAGCTCAGCCTCCTTTCTTTGAAACACCTATTAATGGTCCTTGAGGTCACTGAAGCATATAAGTTGCACGTAGGTTTGATGGCAATGATGAATCTGGGGCTCTGAGTGCTGCTCTGATGACTGATCGATCCTCATGTTCTGTCATCTCTCTATGCTGACCACTTCCTTCTTGACATTGTGTTCAGCCATGATTCATTCATTCCTGCCTATCCCATCTAATACTGACATGGCTCCTATCCAAAAGTTGAGAGATTCGTTAATTAGATTAACTGGCTTCTTTGAGAGCAACTGCACATCCTCTCTCAAATGCTGACATCTGCGCATACTATTTGCAGACCAGTATGCGAGGCATAGGTACTGTGGACCTGAGTATACGGAATGAAATTCGCAAAAAAATTATGACATGGAATCGAAATTTATCTTCTTTAACACACTGCCAGATGCACAGTTAAGATGTGCTGCACTGTCACTTGTTCATTCACTGGCTGCCAAATTCTAAAATTTTGCATTTTCCATCAAAATCTGTATGCATATGACTTCGTATCGAATTTGCATTGCTCCATCTCGGTGCGTCAATTTTTTTTTGTCTCAGAGTATAAGTTTGTTAGTAACAGAATTTAAGAAAATCAAGAACTGACTGATGTCGGTGGCTCCAGATATTTATCTAGCTGGTGTAATCTTAATCCAGTAGATGCACCATCTCAATCTTATAGGTAGCACAAATTGCTGAAAACAAGATGATGGGATTGCCCTTCACCATTAAGGAAACCTGAAACTGTATGACCTGTAATGAATATGGTTTGCCCAGAAGAAGCTTCACAAGAGTGAAAAAAAAACATATTGCATGCCTCAAGTATTTAAGGAACTGAAGAAATTTAATTACTTAATTACTGACTGCTGTATTTCTCAAAATATTCTAAACTTTTAGGGCATGATTGTTTGGAAAACTAGATTTCGTGACTACTTAACAGAAGCCAAACGTTTCTACGTCTACAACTAGTGATGAAATAGAAAGGGCCAAAACTTTACTCATCAAGCTGATTGAAGGGAAACGGTTAGTAGAAGACAAGAAGAAATACGAAGGATCAATAAAGAACTATAAAGACAAAGGATTATTAAGGGTGCAAATTTGGCTCATCTTCGGAGATGACACTGATGATTTTAAGTATCTATATACTTCTCTTTGATCATTTAATTGTTCAATTTTTAAATGAGTATACGCACAAGTCACTAAATCATACTGGAATACAAACAATCTTATTGCAGCTGAGAGAAAGGCTTTGGATATCTGGCAACATTTAACACTATCCAGAATTCTAAATATATTTTGCTTTTAAATACTTGTGATTTTGCTCTTGAATTTTACGTGGTATCGAAGTGAAGAAAAAGACAAGAAAAGTTGCAAATGTCATCTTGCTAAGAAAACTGAACACTAATATGATAAATTGACTGGATTTTTTTTTAATTTATGGAAATATTTAACACTGATCAGTTATTTTAAAGCAATGTCTTGCCACTTGGCAAAGCAAACCTCAAACAGAAAACTTGATAGTTTAAAAGAAATGTGCCATCACTTGGCAAAGCATTAAGATTAGTACTGTACTCCTTCAAATTTAATTAAAAAAACTCAGCTATTTAAAAGAAAAAGTGTTCTCACTGCCTACATAAAGTATTTTTACTTTCCAGGCGCCAGTTTATTGCCATTTGATGAAGTGTAAGGTATTTAATTTAAATTTTAAATTTAATTTGTCTATATTGATTAACAAGCTAAGCAATTAAAAAGCAATACATGCAGTTATTTTTTTATTGTTAATTACTAGTTGGACACATGAAATTACACTAGCTGGATTTATTAAAAGCATTATTTTTTAATATAACAATTTTAGGCAGCTGGCTGAGCCAACAGCTAGTTACTGAAATATGAAACAGATAACAAAAGCCATTCTATGCAAAAGTGAGGTTCGAGACTAATAGCCCTTCTGGTGTAAAAAATATACAGCAACACTTAATACTGTATTGGGAATTCTAAAGGTATGTTCTTTTAAAAACAGGGTTTTCGATATCACAAATTATAGCAAATTTATGTCTTCAAACATATAATATTCTCATAAACAAAGGAAAATGCAGCACAACAGATCTTGATGCTGGTCAGTAAACTGAATCAGGGTAAAAGAATGTATTAGCCAGCAAAAAACGGAGGAAGGGGTCGTCACTGAAACGTATTAATTATTATGGACCAAACACACACATATTTTTCTCACATTCGCAGCACACATCTTAACATTGCATACACTGGTAGCTGCTAAATTGAAAGAAAAATTAAATAAAAAATGCAAATAGCAACAAGTTCACATTTTGGGAGGCACAAAGTTTTCTTACAGCACAAGTAAGTGCATTTGCTTCCAAATGTAAAACAACATAATAAAACAGACACACAGTTTCAAAAGCATTTTAAAAACATCTTACACTTCTAGTAATGAAAAATTAGCCAAGTTAATACTAAATAACGTACTTTATTTACCTTCGAAATTAACTAGTGATTCTAACTTAACTTCGATGTACTAGTGACACTTCAAACGTTTCATATAACTGGTAAAATACTTTCTGAAACATGAAAATCATGAACTACTATTTTCCTTAAAATAGATGCATAATAATCTTATACTACTTACTTTGTTTGACCCATTCGGTATACACGCCCAATTGCTTGGCGAATCTGAGAGTAGTCTAACACTGGCTCAATTATTATCACATTAGTCGCCTCAGTGATATTCATACCATTTGCACCAACTTTTAAAGGTAACAAAAGTATATTTTCTTCTGAAGAAGATTTAAACCTTGGCAAGTAACTCTGTAAAGAAAAAGGAGACATTCAAAATGAAGCTTTAATTTCAAAGCAAATAATGCATACCAGATAAAGTAAGAGTATAAGACTGAATAGTTGGTGTTACCTGGCTGCAATCATTAAGATATCTTATTGCCAGCAATGGAAAAACATCAGTGAAATAATAATTACAAGAGTATTCAATCTAAGGCAGCAGTTACCAACTGATTTGCATTATTCTGTATTCACTCAGGCATTTCATTAGCATGGAATTCACTCTGGCTTAAATCAAACCATACATCTTTTTCGCTTAGCGATAGCTTCTTTACTTACTCCAATTAAAGCACTTTCAAGTAACTACCATGCACTCTATATCAGATTTTCAGATGAATATGAAAACAAGTACTGGTTGAAGCAAAGTTCACACCTATATATATCCCCACATGCAGATTAGGCACTGCCAGGCCTTACTAACTACCAAACTTTTGTGCCAGTTGGAATTCCAAAGGAGAACATCCAGGGGAATGAGCAGTGCATCTCCCACCCCTTTACCCTAATACAAACCTCTGAAAGGAATTATGGTGCATCATGCATTTTGAGAGTTCCCTTGCTGCACAAGACATGATATGCTTATAAATATCAATGCCTCCTACAAGATTTGAACTTGGGCTCTTGTATATGTCAGTTAGTGTCTCTAGCCGTTATCCCATCCAAGTAACTGAATAAGGAGAACAGGTACAGGCTGAAGCAAAGCTAGCACCTGAACATCCAAGCAGGCCCGTTAAGTATCACTGTGCCTTGCTATTCCCACTACAAATGGAATTCTAAGACAGAACTCCCTAGAAACCTAGGAACTCCAAGGGTTCCAACCCCTCTTCCCTTACAACAAACCTCTCTAGAAGATTTCTACTCACCATATATTCCAAGTGTCCCTTTGTCTCACAGACATTTGATTTTTGATATGCTTACAAACATACATGCTTAGTCAGGGATTCAAAACAGCACTGTTACATGTGGTAGTCAGCATCACTATTTCTAATATAATAACAACTTTCTACATCACATTAAAACTTCTCCCATGTTATTTTTCAAACTATTATAATGATGAAAATTTCAGGAATTTTATGCAATACTCGAGTTTGAGCTTCACAGAAGTCTTACATCAAAATACAAAAAATACAAACGCAACATTCTGATTTTTCATAAAAAGGGAGGGAAGAAAAAAAAGAAAGAAAAGACAAAGGAAAAATTGATGTTTGAAATAGTTTAGTATGGCAGTTTTTTGGCATTTAGTTTGAAACAAAAGTGAAATTCAGAGTGCTTGAATGGCCTGCAGTTTATCCAACCCATTTGCACATTTATATACAAAATTTCAAGTTAATCCATTAATTGGCATTTTTCAATTGAATTGCAAATCAATAAAAAATGCTTCATTTTTATATATTTGAAGAGATGGGAATAATAAAACTAACAAAATGAACAAATTTACAGCTCAAACTCTTCAAAATACTACCATCCTTGTAAACGAGAACAATGTTTCAATGTATCATTATTTAAACCAGCAAGTGCTTTGGTTCAGAGCTGACCCTAAACACTTTTTGGTTTTACGCAAGTGCGCAAAATTTTGTTATGAAATTAAAATAAAAATACATTTAAAAATTATTCAAATAAAGTCAAACTATGGAAAATCTGAGGGGTTTATGAAGGCTAGGGAAACAGAGAGGCAAATGAGGTGCCTTCTTTAGGTGAACAATGCGATGGAAAGCCAAATTAGCTATGAGAAATTAAACATTTTCACTACTAATTTTCAAATTCATTAAAAATCATTTCATCCATCAAGCATCATTATTTTGAAATATCACATTTAAATAAACAAAATTTTATTCACTTTATTTACAATAATTTAAAAGCACCGATAGATTGCAAACTCATAGATTTTCATCAATTATCTTTCATAGCCATCACCTGATCAAGATAGAATCTCCAAGTTTATATTTGATATTGCATGGTATCAAAACGGTAAAAAAAAAGTTACAGAAACATGAATCAACAGATTTATTTCACTACCTTGCTACTATCAAGCTTCTTAAATACATATTTTTATCACATGGTTTCCATTAATTCCAAGACAGGCATTCAGAATTTTTTTATTATGAAGATTCAGCTAGTAAAGTAGCTTATGTTAATTAATCAATCATATGATTCTGATTTTTTCACATATAACTTTTTTCAGTATTATTCACCAGAATGCAAACCAGCTTTGAGCATACTTAAGCTGAGAGTTTTGATTCTTTACTTCAGAGAGCTTTTGGCAATCACATCTGCTCTGAATAATGTTTGCCAACTCTGCTTAATAGTGATATTCCAGCTTTAGTAGTCTCGCTAACCATGTTTTAAACGAATGCTGGTAAAAATACTTTGACCCAGCTCATGCTATTGATTTGCAGTCTTAGATTATGTTATCAGCATTTGAATTTTATTGCCTGTTATTGTTACATAACTGACTGACATACTGATGGGCCCTGATTCAAATCCTGGAGCAGGCATGAATGTTTGTATGCGTAATAGTGTCTATACAGCATGGAGGCACTCAAAATTGATGGCGAGCCAAAAGTCCTCTCAAGAAGTTGGTGGGAGAGAAGGACGGATGGGGGGCCCTTGAAGTGCCCTCCAGGGAATTCTCCCTCAAAATTGGAGTGGAAGCTCAACAGTTAATTAGGTTCAGTAATACCTCAGTCAACTGTGGTACTACAAAGATGCTGGCTTAGCTTCTACCTGTAGGTGTTAAGATACATAACCACAAGTAAATTTCTCTCCCCTTCTTTTTTTGTCTGTAAGCACAGTTTGTTGCTTTATATTCCACTGAGACTAAAATAAAAAGGTTATTTTAAACTTTTTTCAGTAGCTTGTTTAACACATAGCAATAACTCGCCATTTGTCTAGTAGGGTTGGCGGGACTTTAGCTCCAGTTACAATAGCAATCCTTGAAGCTAATTAAGAGAAGTTAATGACATTTATTTAATCTTAAAAAACTGCATTTTAATGTTAAAATTTATGGGGTGTAACGTAGCAGGCCTCCTCTTGGTGTACTCTGGATAGTATTAAATCTGCTAGAGCTTTGCCGCTCTCTCCGGTCTTCGTTTTGATGATGACTTCAAAAAATAATACAAATTGTTCATTCAAGGGCATTCAATGATTGAGAATTCTCCAATGGAATGCCGGTAGAATTTCTCAGGAAAAACGAACACAACTCCAGACTATCTTGGATTCACATGACATTGATGTTTTCATGATAGTAGAAGCAAACCTTGAAAACAAGGATAACTAAATACTAATTCCCTGGTTTCAAAAAACTAGGTGTAATGCTAGTGGTATTTTAGTTGGCATTAAGAACAATTTAACCTCTATGTTTGAAATTATTAGTAACCTCTCGTCCGATAGTGGAGTTGAGATGGTCCGAGTCGATGTTTGGATTTATCAGAACAATTATAAAATTTTTAACTGTTACAGTCCACCAGGCAATTCTCGGTTGACAATTGACAACATTCAATTTTCAAATAAAACAATTTTATGTGGAGATCTAAATGCACATAGTGTGCGCTGGAATTATAGACACACAAATAGTGCAAGAAGAGTTATCGAGGATCTCTTGGATTCCAATAATCTCAAACTGACATACAAAAATTCTGACACCTCCACTATAATGGAAGTAATATTAACATTGATTTAACTTTGGCTTCAGGTGACTTAGCAGATGAGGCTAACAGAGAAATAATTTATGATCCTGGCTCTGGCCATCACATTATTGTTACCTCTAAACAACAGTTTTATTTTAAGAACAGGTGGAATTTTAGGAAGGCTTACTGAGATGAATTGGAGGTTCTTTTTTACTAAACCAACAACATATACAAAAAAATGTAGATGTCGTATTTTTGCAAGACCATTTCAACAGTGGCTAAATGTTGGATACCTAGAAGTAAACAATACAACTACAAACACTTCTGGAATGATCAACTCACTTTGTTAAAGGAACAGCCGGTTCAGGCCCATACTAAGGCTGAAAATTCTAACAACTCAGAAGACTTCAGAAACTGGAGAAAGAGTACTGCAGTTCTCCGTAAAGAAATTAATTTAGCAAAGCGCAAGAGTTTTAATATTTTTATAAATAATATTGACTACCGTAAAGACAGTGCCAAAGTTTTTAAGTTTGTAAATAAATTTGGAATAAATGTGTTTAGTTTGTAAATAAATAAATTAAAACGTGATGACCCCCTTTCCTCAAAGGTACCAAAAATGTTTAAAAGAAGGTTTTACAATTTGACAAGGATATTTCTAACGCTTTTATGAATTTTTATGCTTCTAATCAACGTTTGAGTAGTGAACTTAAGAGAGATCAAAAGCTGACCAAGAAATTGATCAAGGATTCCCATGAGACTTTGGGATTTGAGCAAGAGATTTTCAATAGAGATTTTGACAGTTTAGAATAAGAAAAAGCTATTAATTTCCTAAAGATTGGAAAAATTCAGGGCCCAGATAATATACATCCAGAGTTTATTAAACATCTAGAATATAATGTTCAAATATTTCTTCTATCTATTTTTAATCATAGTTGGAACTCTAACATACCCACCATGTGGAAAAAAGCCATTAGTATCCCTATTTTGAAAAAGGATAAACCTGCAGATAATACTAAAAGCTACCAGCCTATTCAATTGACTAGTGTTTTGTTGAAGATTATGGAAAAGATGATTGTCTCTAGACTAACTTGGTTTCTGAAGAATAAGTCTCGTGTCTCCTAAACAAGCTGGATTCAGACAATATCATTCCACTGTCTAGCAGGTGTCTTATGTTAGTCAAGCCATCAAGGATTCTTTAGACAATCACTTGTATGTTCTGGCAACATTCATAGACTTTGAATCGGCTTATGATAAAGCATGGAGATTATGTACTATTCAGAAATTACAGAACTTGGGAATAAATGGCAGGATGTTTTTATGGATTATGAATTTCTTATCAAAGCGTCTTTCTGCTGTTAGATATGGCTGTAATGTTTCTAGATTTAAACAGACTGAAACTGGCCTCCTGCAGGGAACAGTCATCAGCCCAATTCTTTTTAATGTTTTTATTAACAATTACCGAAGACTCTGGCACCGTGGGTGAATTCTGCCCTTTTTGCCGATGATTTGGTTATCTCAAGTAGAGCTTCTAAAAGAAGCAGGATGGTTTAAATGAGACTCTTAATGGTGCTCTGAAAGAGCTGGACTATTGGTGTCAAAAGAATGATATGAGAGTAAATCAGGATAAGAGCACATGCAAGTTCTTCACTCCAAACAGACAGACTTTTACCCTGAAGTTGACATATAAGGCTGTAGATGTTCAACATAACGATTCGACAAAATATTTATGTTGCATCCTCGATCCACGCTTAAATTGGAGGAAACATGCAGAATATTTTAAAAATAAAGCTGTAAGAAGACCTTTCTGTCTTAAAACATTTCGCTAGCTTAAGATGGAGCCGTAACAAAGAGACATTGACGACTACTTACAAATTATACATTCAACCAATTATTGGTCATTGTATCGAGATGCTTATCATGGCTCCGGAGAATGTAATTCAGATCCTCGAAGTCTTCCATAACCAAGCATTATGTATAATTACTGGGGCAGTGAGATCTACTTGCAATGCAGCTTTTAACCGGTTTGGAACCAGTTCATGATCATATTAAGAGAAAAGCAATCCTATTATACCAGAAGCTGGTGCATTTGCCCGACAACCCTTCTTCGAGAAATTATAACAACGAAACTTCTAGAAATTTTAAAACTCAAATTGGCTTTATACCGGCTGCTCAGAGAGAATCTGATGCCTTGGAGTTGAGCTGAGATTACTTAATTTTAAATCCTCCCCATTGTCCCTTCGACTTTTAGAATTTAAACATAAATCTTGATCTTATTCAAAGACTTGTTAAAAAGAAATAAGCGATTCACAATTAAGATCTATTGCAATGGAAACTATTTGGGTTCGCTACCCTCAAAATGAGTGGTTGCATGTCTACACTGATGGCTCTATGTTAGAGAGATCACGCTGTGCTGGAGCAGATATTCATAGCGAGCTTTATAGTTTCTATTTAGCAGTGAGCCCACTCACTATTGCTTTTGATGGGGAAATCGAAGCCATTGCTGTGGCTATTCAACAACTGTCGATTTGTAGCCACTCTTTTGTAAAGGCAATCATATTGTCAGATTCCAAAAGTGCACTTCAAATTCTTCTGAATAATCAAACTAGTTCCCAAAGAATCTTAGACTGTAGGCCTTTGATTAAGGCAATGGCACATAGAATTATTTCTTCCCAATGGATTCCAGCCCACTGTGGAAAAGAAAGGAACTTTCAAAATGCAACACATTAATCGATAACTTTCATTTCATATGAATAAATTGCTTGTTAACCTGACTCTTAAAAAAATTCTGAAGCAGGATATGATTCAACCTAACCAATTATACCATAAGAGTTGGAGGGTTCTGGGGGAACAGACAACTTTAATTACCAGTTTCCCAAGAAAGACAGTGGTAGCTCCATTTAGACGTCTGACCGGACATGACTGTTTGCGAGACCACCTCTACAGAATAAGAGTGGTGGATTCCCCAAACTGTATTTTGTGTGACTCCAATCAGCCCATAATTTTCGAACATTTAAATAATTGTACTGCACTTTCTCAGCATGAGGACATTGTTAAAAAGTACTGGAAAGCCAGTGAACTAATGGCTTAAGCGCTAATGTTTGGCATTTGTAAAATAAAAATAAAATGTTTAAAATTTATTACTGGAACTAACACAATGAAACTGATAAACATTTGTAGTTACAAACTGCACTTCTAATGTTTTACCATACTTCCTCATAATGCTTTTATGATGTAGTTGACTGGCAAGTGGAGGATTCATACAGTAGGAGCCACTTAATGTGATCACATTTCTCCATAACTATTTTGATTATATTAAACAATAGGACAAAATGCCTTTCAAAACAGGAATGGGATTTAACTAATTTAATATAACCAGAAACGAATAAAAAGGTACTTTCGCAGAACTTTAGTGAGGAAAATGGAAAAATCTGTTATGAACTGTCCATAACGTCTCTAATGCAAAAGACAATTAATGAACTATTAACAACATCTCTGGAAGTTATCTGACTGATGCTGAACCCCTAGTTTTAAAACTTGGATGGCCTCCTTCATTGAAAGAGAACATGCCAATTTAAAATTTAAAATTAAGGAGCGTGGAAGAAGCCTTAGCAGATGTGTTCACGGATTTTTTTTCCAAGTGCAAGGAAATGGGAGAAAACTATTTTGCAATTTTTTTTTTTTTTTTTTTTTTTTTTTTGTACCTGAAGATAAAGGACCTTGTATGACTGCCCTTGAAATCGTCAGAATTATTCAGAATCAATGCCAAACAGTCACATTTATTAAATAATTTTAAATGGTTGATTAAAATCAAAACCAAGCTGCTTGGTGAATTAACCCCTTACTTGGCTATATTTCTCTGTCACCGGCCAATTTTTACAATCAATGACTTTATTAGAGAACTTGACCTCAGATTTACAAATAATTAATATGTTGATCATATTAACTGAATTGTTGATCACAGGACGGAAAGTATACTCTATGTTTTCACAAGAAAATAGTAAAGTTAAATTTAAATAATTCTCTTGCGCCATTGCTGCAAGGAATGAAATTTTAATTTAACAAATAGTCTCTATTCATAAAAAGCAAATAAAAAAATTTTAATTAAGAAAACTTAATTTCAAAAACAAAAGTAATATTTGCTGTGAACTAATTTACAATAACATTTAAATTCTAAGAGCATAGGTAAATTATGTGCACATATCAAAAACCATGAAAAAAATATGAAAAAATAATACAATTCCAAAAAATTAATTAATATTACAAAAAAATAAATAAATTCTAAGACCAAATTAATTTGCATAAGCGAATAATTGTTGAGCAGGCATATACAAACAGGTGGACCTTTGGCTATTCAAGAACAATATCTGAATAACATTAACTGTGATCACATTAAGTGGCATCTACAGCTGATTTTTCCATCTTTTTTGCTTTAAATTCTAATAATAGCTACATTGAATTCTGAATTAAAATATGGTCGGCAATAATTCATCAACATCAGAGATTGGTTGACGAGATCTTATGCCTTTCTGTCCGCCTTTTTGTGGGGAAAATGTAAGGAAATATCATATTTATCATATACATGCTCTTGTGGTAGAAATGTTAGCATGTGCAGTTACCAACCAGAAGATTCTTGGTTGAAATCTCATTGAGGCATCATACATTTTTCATCTTTTGCACTCTTAAATCTTATGGGTGTGTACACAAACATGCCTGAAGAAAAAAGCCATGCTGCCAAGATAAGTAATTCTAAACTACCTCCCTTTAATCTTAGCTATAGCTCCTTTCACAATTTGCAGAATCAGAAATAATATTAAAGCTAAAATTGGTCCAACTTTACCACAGAAAGGCACCCAAAATTGTGGTATAAGAAATTATTAGTGCATCCAACTAGCAACTAGAACATTCATGGTTCAAATCCTGCAGAAGGTTCAACTAATACTTTCATGTTTCTTGTTTCAAAAATCTTAAAGGTCTGTATAAATCTGCTAAGAAACAGTATGCTACCAACATAAATATTTCTCCATAAGTTCCCTTCTTTCTGAACAATTTTCACAGTAAGAAGTCACACTAAAACATAGACTGGCTCAACTTCACAATAGCATGCTCTCCCAGTACTGAATGTGGATGATGGGTAATTGCCTAAGTCTGTTTCAACAGACGTAACACACAAAAGTGCACCAAAATGGCACTAGGGATTAAGGGATGTCTGAAAATTAAATATACCTTGTTATCAGTTTCTTATTTCAATTTTTGTATAAAATTTTCCTCACTGTATTTCCAATTATAAAGTCTGTACTGAACATGAGATATGGGGGTGAATTTTTGTTACATAGTATCCATATTTAATTTGCCTGGAACTGTATACTTGGTTTCCTTTATAATTATTTCTGGAATAATTTTCTATCAAGATCAAAATATGGAGAAATAGGTAAGATATTAGTTCTCCTTCTATTTATTTATTGATGTTTGTTACAAAACAACAAAATGAATTATTTAATATACAGAAATAGACTGAATGTTTAGCATTTTCAAAAGAATATTTTTTATAAAGAAATCAAAACAAACTGCTCCAGCTAATTCTAATATAACTATAATGATATAAAGCAATATATTAAAAAAAAATTTTTTTTTGGATTCTTAAGGTACCCATATAAAAAATAATCAAAAACATATCTGCCAAGGAAATTTAACAAATTTTAGTTTTAGAACAACTAGATTAGTTTAATTTCATGACAGTATAAGGTATTTTCTCTCCCCTTTTCGCAAGCCTTTGTGGTGTAACTAGAAGCATACTCGACGCGTATTCGGGAGGTTCATGGTTTGAGTCCCGGCGAAGGCACATTTTTCACATCACATCACACAAAAACTAATGACCGTACAGCACAAAGCAAGAAAGACAGGTTATTTCATCCCAACTGTTAGAAAGACTGAAATGTGAAGATTTAGAATGCAAATAAAGCTCTAATTAAAAAAAATGAAAGTTAAAACATCAAAATCAGTTAGACCCAGGAGTGACTAATTTGATTATTGCTATAATTTACTTTTTACATAAAACATAGTGTAAACCACCTAAAAATCTGAGGAATTCAATACATTAAAGTCTCTTGAGCTAATTGCTGAAGTGGGTAAGGTATGAAACATCATTAAATGATGATAGACATCTATTGCAGATATTTATATTAGAATTAACTCATATATTAAAGTAATAATTAAAATTATCGAAAACTAATTGCTAAGAAAATTAGCCTTCAGAAAAACATTTTCTTTCCATACTGGAAACGAAATAAGTAAAAAATGATGAAATAAATCATAAATCTCACAAATAAAATGGAGATCTGAAAAATAAACAAGATATCTTCCAAATTTTAATTTTTAACTAATGGAAAATTAAAATCATTACATTAAGTAACTGGAAAGAAGCAGCTTTAAATTTAACAGCTGCAGCTGATGATATGCACAGAATAAACAATCCTAGCTTGACAGAAGTAATCAACAACCCCAGCCTAACCAAAGTGGTACAGACTTTTGCTTCTTTGAATAAAATATCAAGCAAAAACAGTTCTGCTTTCTACAGACATTGTTAAGGTTTGGGAACCACTGCTGAATGGCTAGTTACATTAGTAGAAGAACAATACTTGATAGTGCGACTCAGTCACATTGCATCTCAGCCACACGACCTTGCTATTCACATCTGTGCTGGGTCTTGTCAAACATAAAGTTTTCTGTTAATGCTTTAAAAGAAAATACAATGAGTATCAGAAGGAAAATAAAAGGCACTCTTAGATCCTTCTTTTACTTCAGACTTTCTCGTTGCACCCGAAATTACATACTTTGTTCCTTCATTGGGTCCTGATCCCGAAATCGAAAATTTAAAGATACCAAATTGCTCCATCCAAACTTTGATATCCATGGAAACATAGGTAAGATTTTAGGGTCTGAACTTTTCTATCAAATAATAGAAGATGATAAAAATTCGTATCTGAAAATGTATCACTTAAAAATTCATTACTTGGGTCAACTGCCAGTAGATCAATTGTTTCAAATACATAATACCCATACACAGCATTGTTACTTAACTACTAATTCATAAACCACAGATGACTTTAAGAAAATTTTAGGAAACAGAAATTTTTGTTGATCGAATCTCAAGTTCAGAAAAACAATTTCATGAAAATCATTTTCAAAAAACGCATAAACAGGACTGTACAGGTTGATTCATTATTAAGATGCTTATCAAGGAAGATGAATAAATTACTCTACGTAATTCGTGAATTTTAGCAGAAAGAAGACTGCAATAAACAGTTACAAGATTGAATAAAAATCCTGACATGCACAAACTTTACTGTGTTTCTTCAAGAATATGAATTGCCAGGTCATATGCAAAAAGTAAGCAAGAATTGCCCAGCTTCAAAGTTTACCATTTGCTGAATCATGGCCTCTTTAGAGCTAAGAAAACTTTACCAAACTTTAACAGTAGTTTTCAGCAAGTCTACCTCCACCAATTCTCATCGAAGCTTGAATGTAGTTGTAAAAGTACATGAAGACATTTTTAACATTATGCTAAGATTTCAAAAGCACAAAATAAATTTTAATTTACGATGAGACATACTGAAGCCTTACTTAACATTATAAACTTTAAGATATGAATAACTTTTTAAAGTAAAGGGAGGGCAAACTCCTGGTGCCATCCCAGTAACACAGATTAGTGCTAACTTAAATAATTATGAAGATTTAAATAAAAACAAAAGTTCTTCATTGCTAAAAGTTTTCTTTAAATCTTTCAATGAACTGCTTTCAATAAAAAATAATAAATAAATATACAATAAAAAATTAAAAAGGTAAGGAAAAAGGTAAAAGAAGAAATTTGAGCAACCCCCCTCATAAATAGAATTTAAAAATGAAAATCATAATTTTTTACGCAGTTAAAAAATAAAAGGATACTGCAGCTGAGTGCTGCCTGGTTGAACCTAGAACTGAAACTCTTAAAGATTTTTTTATATTCATAACAATAGATTTATCTCTATTTCACAGATGCTAACATAACAGCTAAAAACACAAATGCCATTTAAATTAATCACAGTATTTTAATCTAACTCACATTAATTATAAGCTGTGTCAAGCAGATTACTAAAGAAGTACTCAATATGCACAAAATTGAACCTCCAGAACGTAAGCAAAGAGTTTGACATTTTAGAAATTATGGTCCTGTTCGTGAAATATAGTGACATTTGAAATATTTCATACATGCTAATAAGGATAAGAGCACACACAGTAATTTGTTAACAATTGAACAAAAGCTGGAATTTACACACTTTTATTAATCAATATGACAGCTCCATACATTATTTATAAGATTTTTTAAATAAAATATTTTAAGTAGTTGTATCTCTAATGAAGATTTTGACAGGAATAGTTACCTCAAATGTATTTGGGGTCCTGTTGCACAAGGACACATACTTGATACTATTTTCACGCAGTGCCGTTTCTAAAATTAATAAAAAATCCTTCCACTGCAAAAACATTTGTAATGAATTATTAAAGCTTAGTAAGCCAAAAAACTCAAGCAAAATGTATCAAAGAGACAAAAAATGAATCAATGAAAACAAAATAAGAAAGAAAGGAAGGAAAAAAAACAAAGTATATCTGTTTTGTGGCATTAATAAATCTCAGTTTTTAACATTAATTTTTCATTTTCGTTTTTTAAAATATGAAATATTCAGCTTTAATTTTCTTACTAAACAATGATGATGCCAAAACTGTGAACATGAATAATTAAATAGCACAATAATTTCTATAACAACACAAAAAATAATATGCTTTATGAAACTTTTAACAGATGTACAATTATATAACGTGAAAATTCTAGAGAATATTTATTATATCAAAGCACTCATTATCTGCCTAAGGAGGGATGCCCGTGTGGAGGACGTTTTAGAGTATATGGTTAGTATTCATATTACACATGAAAAAAACCATTTAAAACTCTTATGCAGCCTGCCTATTTACTTAGATATAAATCCTGGTTGAATTATCAGCGTTCGACGGTTTACCGCTCAGATGCTAACAGACCTTACAGAATAAGAAAATCAAAAGAATAATTAAAAAAAGGCTAACAAAAAGAAAAAATAAATAAACATAACAAGGGCAAAAGTCTTGATTAAAAATTCACATCCATCGATATTTATTTCTTACAAAAAAGCTTCCAGTTACAATTGTTCTTTATCTGTATGATGCCACTGATTACAAGATGCACCCCTTAATTTAAGTGCTACTAACAGGGAGACTTGATTCTAAGAAAATAAAATATTTAAACATCAAAAAAATAATTTTTAATCAACTTATTTTTTGACAACAGCAGCATTCGTTTTCAGCCAGTAATTTTAAACAATTTATTTCTTCTAACTAATTAGTAATCTGGAAAAAATCTGTAAGATACCCCTGATTCTGTGATGCAGCACTCTTTCAGCAATGCATAAATGGGGGGGAATGCATCTTAGAATTTAAAAAAAATATGGTAAATAAGTCTTACAAAATAACATACTCATTTCTAGAAATTTGTTTAATTTCTACCAGATACTACTATTCAGAATTTTGGATCTTAAAGGTCACCATGCAGACACACCAAAATTTCTAATACGAAATACTTTATGCAAACTGTATCTGAGATATGCAGACTTTATTGTAAAAATCATTGAAAAATCAGTTCTCTGATAAAATATAGCTACCATAACTACACAGTTCTTATTTGCCCCGCCTTCAGAAGGAAAATCAAAAAAATTTGCCATAAAAGTTTATCCTTCTCATTCTCACACATACAGTAAATACATTGTTGAAATGAATATTTACAAAACATTGGTACACAATAAATTCAAACTTAGTAGTCCTTTTTTTTTTTCTTACTTGTAAAAATCTGTTTATAAACATGTTTCTGCCCTAAACCTAATGACTACTATATTATGATTTTGATTATTTAAATTTGTACAAATACTCAGGTTTTAATTATTATCATAATAATAAATTAAATAAATTACACAAACTAATACACATCAAAAATGCAATTTACTACAAACCAAATATTTATTTTCTGCAAATGAATTGCAATCAATTTTGTATCAACACTTGCAATTGCAATGCTTAAAAAATAATACCAATAACTGGAATACAATTAACAACTAAAAATTCAAAACTGGAAGAAAATGAGCAAAAAATTATAAAATAAAATACTTACAGATGAAAACACTATAGTTTTTGCTCTAGAATTCTGTTTTCTGATTTCAAGCAAACACTTTAGCACACCGTGTATTTTTGAAGAATATCTTCCCTATAAAATATTTAACTTCATAAGATTTTGCATATAATATGGAAAATATATGTACTTGCATTTAAATCTATTACTAGAAACTCACACAGAATCCTAAAAATATAAACAGACTCTCTAAAGATTTATGCTTCAGAATACAATAAGCTTCATAGATCAGGTAAAATGGAAATTCAGGAAGATCAATCCAAAAGATGTGAATGAAATTATGAATACAGGATAGAAGACTAAAATAAGTTACAGATATTGAAAATACTTTATCATCACTGAAATTTCGAACGAAAATAGAATTCACACAGAATTCTATAAATTTATGAAATAGTGCAGAAAAACTTTTTAAAATAAATTATTACATTATAAAGGATGGCAAAATGAGGCCAAAACACAAGTTATATATGAAATGTTACAAAACATCTTTCATTCACAAATTAGTATCTAAACGAACCTATAAAAAATAAATGGCAGAATATAACACGCAAAATTTTCCAACACGGAATACTTTCTCCGAAATGCAGGCCCAACAGTGCACTATTGCAGAGATTATAGTGTTATCGATCAGCTTAGTGGCCTATAATGAATTTTATTCCTGTGAAACAACTATAAGTTTCTATCATATGTTAGGTTAAAAGCAAAAGATTGTTGCCTTTGATAATCTGACTCACAATCGGACAATTTTTAAACTAAGAATGAAATAGCTAATCTATGCACATATGCGAAACTATTCCATCTGCTACTTTGTATAGCAATATTACCTTGCAATATATTTTGCATACAGCACCCACATAAAAAGGGGAATTCAAATTTTTAAATTAAAGAAATCGTATTCTAGGTTCAGTAAGTAATGAGTATTTATGGCTTAATACTAAATATGACTGAATCACTTCAGTGAGCTTTAACTACTTTTTTCTTTCATTAATCTTTTCCAATCATTTTCTCTCAATTTTTATGGCCATTTTCCTTTCTTTGTGGGCTTGGGAGGCTTCAGTTTGATTTAGCATCTTCACACAGGTGAATTCTTTATTTCCGCACAGAAATTACAATGCAATGGTCTCAGACGAATATTTTATTCCTGCCTTATTGACTACATTATTTTTGCCTCATACCTATGTTACAAACACACAGATACTTCAGTCAGTGATCAGTAAGCATGTCCAAATTTGGTCAGATTTACTGAAAATCTATTTTCATATTAACGAGGATAATTTTGTCCATAAATAGAATAATTTTGCACTTTTTGCATTTGAATGTTCTGTCTATTCCGAAATCTATTCATTTCTTAATGATGCTGTGATTTAGTGCTAAATTCTGTTTCATTCTTTTAGGTAATTTTCAGAAGCAGAGCATCAAATCCATAATGCCTAATTTCTAACAAAATATGGGCTATCTCATATAAAATCACCCATAATTCTAACTACCGAGGCCATGAATTCATTTGGATACAGAAGATGATTGTTGTTGCTAATACTGCTTTGTTCTCGGTTTACATCAATTAATTAATTTATTCACAGCACAGTATAAAATCCAATACAATGAATGCAGTAACATTATAAACCTGATGTTTACCTGCTTTATATTACTTCAGCACTAGATTTTATGGTGTAGTGTTTTTGCATGTTATTTTTTCTGTTTATAACACCAGTCATTAAACAGTGTTAAACCAGTTTCACAGTAAAGAATCACTGCAAATTTGATTCTCTTTCCATTTTGTGTAAAATTTCTTTATAACAAAAAATATAAGTTAAAATACTTACACATGAAAATACTATAATTTCAAACACTTTAGTATGGCCTGCAGGTTGTAGAAGCACTTTTTAGTGCTCAAAATACCTTCTTATCATGTCAAATGAGTATTATTAGGGTCTTGCAGACAACATGCAATTTTCATAAAAGTTAGCATAATACTTCTGATTTTTCCCAGAATAAAAATTCTTTTTATGTAAAATTCTGTGATCATAGCTCTAGCATCTCAAAATATTCTGAAAGTAACCAAAAGCATTACTAGAAAATAATAAACAAATATAAAATTTTTATATAATGCTTCAAATAAAAAATCTATAAATTAAACATTGCAATGCCAATGAATTCTTTTATGGTGAATTATATTTTCCGCTGACAATTCTTTTAAAATTACTAATAAACTCACTAACGGAACTTTGGCATTACAGAGAATGTTAAATTATTCTCTAAGTATTTAAGCAGGCACTTTCCATCCCCCCCCCAAAAACGGAAATTTTACAGAAAAAGGGGATATAAATACTTTTATTTCTATTTCACCATCATCTTTTGCTGCTTGACGATCAACAGAATAGATCTCTGACCGGGGTGTTAGGCTCCGGCAAACAGGACAACTTAAATCTTTAGCATGTGCTTCAGCATATTTACCAACCATTTGAACACAGGTCAGACAAAAGCAATGACCACAATGCAGAACGCACCACTAAATTAAAAGAAATATTATTTTTATGTATACATTATAAAAAGGAGAAAAATATAATACTACATTTTACATATCTATTAAAATAAAATATTGTAATATCCATAAATATTAAATACATACTTCGAATAACAGCAATTTCAAGACAATCACAAAAGCTTAATTTAACTAATCTCTTGGGAAAAATTCTTTTTTTATATGGCTCTCAAAATCAATTCTTATCAAATACCTGAAGTGCCTATGCTTAAGGACACCTAAAATACTGTTAAAATGCTTAAAAAATGAAAGGCCATCTCAAAAACGAAACTGAAATTCAATTGCGGGGAATGAGACGAATACAGAACTGATAAAATAAAAACAGGTGAAAAAACTAAGTAATCCCAAGTCAAAGCTCGAAAAAAAAGTTAACAGAAGAGAAACCAAAAGAATATATACTTGTGGAGAATATGCTTCAAAGTTGCTGTGAGCATAAGACGAACATTTTCCCTTGTTGAAGATAAGTTTTCATTCAGTGTTGTGCATAAAATATTGCAACATCCATCAAGCTAATGCAGACGGAGAAAAAAATAGTACTGGAACTGCAGGTGAAGCATGCTTGTTTCTTATGTCTACATAAATTTAAATTAGGCCACAGAATCTCATGGAATGTCATAAGCAAAAAAATCCATACATATCTCAGTTCAAATTGTTGAAGAAAGTGTTCATGAATTTATCCATCAAAATGGATGGATATTAAGCAACAGGACATTTCAATGTTGATGAAATCGATCTCTTCTTTCATTTCATGCCTGTAAGAATCCTAGTCTTTAAAGGAAATCAATGTAATGAAATCTAGAAAAGTAACAGATCGTCTCCCTATTTACCAGTGTGCTAATGCTGCTAAAATGGGAAAAATTGTATGAGTCACAAAAAGCAAAATTGACAAAGAATAATATGATAGAATCACAATTATTTTCCATGGTTCAATGAAACACCCATGCGCAGTTAATTGACTGTAAGAAAAACGTAAAAGTGTTTTATTCCCCCAGTTAAATCAAGCAAAACTTTTAAGAATCAATATGGCATAATCAAGATTTTAAAATGTGCTACAGGAAACGATTTATTCAAATCACCTTTCAGAGCATTACTGTACAAAATACCACAGAAAAGATAAATGTACTTAAAGCTAGAATATGTACTTAAGGTATAGGTTTATTGATATTAAGGCGAAGCACACTAGGGCTACTTGCCTAGAGGAAGGTATGCCTTCACAGAGCACTTTCTAAAGGAAACTGGCTCGAATACATGTTACATAGGAAAACGACGAAAACACCCACGCAGCTAGCCATTCACCTGGAATTGAACCCAGGTAGGAATTACCGATGTTCAGCGACTTTACCACTCGGCCACTGATGGGCCTACTTAAGGTATACAATATGCCAAAGTAAAATCAGAAAGAATTCAAAATTATTTCACCAATGGACAGTTTTCAAACGCAGAATCCAGACAAATAACTGACAGCAAAAATGATGACAAAATATATGGATGGAGAGGACTCCAATCTCCAGACATTATTTTTTAGGAATATGTAATGTTTGATGCCCATTTGATGACATTAATAAACTATACAGATCTAACTGAAAACGCATTTTGGATGAACATTTTAGCAACAAATATGAAAAGAAATTAATTAATCCCACCGTTTTCTACAAATGTAATACACTGCACTGATATGCTTACATATTTTCCTATTCATATTGTTACTACTGAGGAAACTCTTGAAAAAATTCAATTCATAATAGCTAATAATACTTGAAAAATATTCCATAAAAAGGGGTATTTATTTAGATGGGAAGTTGAAAAACAAATACAGTTGTTTTGATTTATACATTAAATGTTAGAATTTTTAAGATTTTAAAAATGAAACATTTCAACTGTTTCGAAACGTAGATGGCATTTTAAACAAACCAAAAGCAGGATGATAAAATTATATTTACATAACAGCAGAAATAGCACTAAAATTATGCAATGAAAAGAAACAAATCCACACAAATTATATATCTTTCTCATTTATACAGATGTCTTGGTACCACATTTCAGAACTTCTAGGAGGGGTAGGGCGCACCCAAATGACCCTCAATAATATCACAATGCAGGATCAGAAATGCTTTCTTAGCATGGTGATGTAACAGAAACATCAGAAATAAAAAGACATTACATAAGTTAATACACATTTTAAAAAATATTCAATTTACATGAACAAAAATAACATGGGTCAAAGAGTGAGTTCAAAGTTTCATCCACCAACTTTAATTCAGGTCTCACATCTATGGTACATGGAATTCCAAATATTCTGGAATATTCACCCCATATCTCGAATTTCCCTGACAACTCATACAATTCATGCAACCAGCTCCTCAGCATCATCAACACAGGTGCGATAAACCGAAGTCTTCCTATGTCTCGATAAAAAGGAATCAAGACATGATAGGTCCAGTGATCGAGCATGAAAATATACTGGAACACTACATCCGGTCCGCTTTTGGCCGAATCTGATGTCTAGGCGGAGGCAGGGGCTTCATTGCATTGAAAATACACTAGCTGTCACATCAATGAAAAAATCTGTTCATCACCAAAGTTGTGGCACATCTTGGTGCAGGAAAATCAAGTAGTTAGAACAAAGTTAGTAGACAAAGAGGCAACAGGTAAGACCCAATGGAGATGATCCCCCACAATACTGGCCCAAACATCAACAGAAAACAACTCTACACAACATGGTGTTGCATGAAGGTTCTCTACCACTCAGAAATGAGCATTATGTGAGTTAAATATTCCTGCCTTTGTGAAGGATGGCGCATCGGTGAACAACACATTAGAAGGGTAATAGGGACCTGTAGCACATTTTTCAAGATACTATTCTGGAAAAGTAATATGAAGTGCATAGATACTCATTGAAGTTAAAATTTCAAAGTTCACAAAAATGTCAAGTTAAGTGTTTCATATGGGAAGTTGAAACTTGTTATGACAATAGTGTTATGATTAAAATTAAAATAATCCTAATAGTAGCAATGAGAAAATTATTAATACAAGAAGCAATATAAAATGAAAAAAAATTATAAAATCAACACATGAATTTTCCCTATTTAATGTCTCAAACAGAACTTGTCAAGGGGTAAATATACTAGCATGATAAAACTTTAGTTCTACCTCTAACTGCCAAAAAAGTTACCATGAGTTATTCAGAAAGAGGGGTAATAAACTGTGTTTCTATGTCAATCAGTTTGGACAAATGGTATTTTATTACAGAACTGTATCAGCTTAACTAAAACAACACAAGTAAGACTAACATACAAATGTTCATCTATTAAATATGTAAATATATTTACACAGTAGAATAACAGTAAGTCCAGTAGATACAATACTGCTAATCCTAGGAGATAAAATTCTTAATTTATTATGTTAGAGATTTTTGCAGATAATGTTAAGATTTTATTTTTCATTAGTAACATGCACGGCAGTTTCCCACAGTAAAGCCTCCCCCCACCCCAAAAACACAGAGACATCATTAGATGAATGGAATTCTAAATAAAATTTTTAAAACATCTTGAGGAAAAGCCCCTTATTTTAGTACTTGAACCAATTACTGTTGTAATTCTATATAAATATAATTAAGGTACTTAAATAAAAACACAAAAGTTTACTAATTTTTGCTGCTAAAAAATATAATACTGCATTAAGTTCTAGAAACACATTCAGCTAAAAAAGCAACTTAAATTAATTTTACTTAGCTGAATCTGAAATCTGACCATCATCCCACTTTTAAAACAACACACTGATAAAAAGAAATTCTTACAGTGTCCGTCAGTTTCGTTACACAAACAGGACAAGTTTGATCAAAAGGCTGCACTTCATGGCTTTCAGCCTAGGGACAAAAATAATAATTTATAGTTACTTTATTAAGTCAAAATACTACAGTAGTCAACTATAAATCAATGTTCATATTAACATGACAAAAGCTTGACTACAAAGAAAAACTTACACATTTTCAATATTACTTGAATACTGCCGTACTTATGTTGGAAAATCGCTAATATTCCAATTAATTCATAGGTACTGTCAAAAGCTTACATTAGTTTTAACAATTTTATGAATTATAAGTACAGAACTTAAAGAAATATTCCTACAATGGTTAATTCTTTTCTTGTGCTTGAAAAGTTACTTTATAATAGTTACTTTTATTTTACTGGAAATACCACTAAAAATAAAACAGCTTTTCTAGTTGAATGTACACATAACATTGGTCTCTTACAGAAGGACCAAACGTAGACTGCGGTGGAAGAATATTGGCCTTTCTCATTGTGATGATTTGGAATTTTGTATGACAGGTGCAAAAATCTTCAAACTCACAATTTGAATTTAAGATTAAGCCATATGCGTTCCATATTTACTCCAAAATTAAAATTCTAACCAGAACCATTTGACAAATAAAATTACTTAAAATGGAATAACTTCAATAAAATCAAACATTATAGTTAAACTAGTAGTAGTTCAAAAAAGAAAAAGCATAAAAGTCATTTTAGTCTTTTTAGATGTGCTTATGTTACATTATAAATACAATCATTGAAAGACATGGCTCAATTTATACCACTGAACTTTGAAATATTGATAAATTAGATTGCTTAAGCTGTATATGTAATCATTTTTACTACAAAATAGCTACTACTATCAAGGGCTTCACATACAGCGAATTCATACTGAATATGAACACCTGCAAATATGTGCATCTTATCTGATACTTCAACGTATTGTTTACTTCCATTTATATTTAAATACTTCATACTACTCATACATAAGCTAATAAAATTAAATAAAAATATATAATGGATATTTTCCATAATATACTCAATTTGCTTTCTTGAAAGCTTTATGGCAAGATACTACATTTAGACTGAATACACTGTACAGTATGACATTTTTCATTCTGGAAATATAAAACTGGAGATTAGAAAAAAATAAATACACATTACACCCAATATAATGTTTGCAAAAAAGAAAAATAAGATATATGACTGATGATGATAAGCCAATGGATAATTTCAGTTCTTAGTATGGTGATAATGTATTTCATTCACAAGTGCTGCAATATGCACATTATCCTTGGGCAACATAATGGTATTGCTTTTGAACTGCGAGAAGTAGCCTTTCGCTATCCATAACATCTTCACATTTCATCCACCGGCTAGCTGACAGGCAAAAATATTGGAAGCAATATTCAGACAGAAAAATTCCACAGAGTTGCAGCTAAAACTCATGGCAATCTTGTGCTGTCGGAGAAAACTTTGACCATTTGAAGCAGATAAGAAGTTCAGCATGCGTGCACTAGGCATGAAATTTAATGCAAGCAAAAATACTGTATTACACGTAGTTAGGCAGTACCTATTCCATTATAAAGCATGTATCATTTCCATTAAAAAATACATCAATTTTCGTGAATGATCATTGCAAAAACACTGTCAATAACATTTTCACTGCACTTGCCTTGTGGAGGGATGAAAAACACTTTTCACACATGATAGGATATTCAATAATCATGTGACCACAGTCCAACCTTCATATAATTTACCCGCAGAGACAGGTTGATTGGTCTGCAAATGCATGGGCTGTCAGAGTCCATAATCCTATTACTTTACCATATCTGCTGCCTCAACAGTTCAAAAATTCAGATTTCTCCAAGATGTACTAATTTACTTAATGTTTTATTATCATTCCTTTATTTATCAAATGCTGTGTCATTTGGCCACTAGGCCATTAGACAACGGGCTCTATACTATTGCACCACACCACAAGAAAAAGCAGATAATGCAGAGTACTTGCACAAATGTAAAAACAGTCATATCTTGTCCAGTCATACAAAGAGAACACGTAGGAGAGTCCACAAAGTTAAAACGAAAGAGATGAACAGAGAGGCAATCACGCCCAGTTAACAATCTAAAAGTTGCAACTGCAACTGCACCAGGTAAGTCAGGAATGAGTTGTGGTCTAGAAAAGAGTACATTCCCAGATCTGCAATTCGTAAGATGCAAAGCTGTATCATGAAGAAAGTACCTAGAAATCCTAGCTATTTCCAGTTTAGCTGAATGGAACCACAATTTCACAAGGGGCTTCTGAGGAACAGAAAACCCCTTCTTGGCAAAATAATCAGCCCTCTCATTTCCCTCAATGCCATAAGAGGGAGAGTATCCACTGGAAGGATACCCTGTTAGAAAAATTCTCAAGCAATGTTTGATGCAAGCAATCTTAGGACACGGGGGTTCTCAACCTCTTTATTAGAAGAAAGAGTCTGTAGTGTAGAAACAGAATCAGAATTTACTCAGCGTAAATAATAACAAATAATATGGGAACTGTAGGCCACATAGTACCAATGTAAAGGTACTCATGGAGCAATAGCACCTACATATGGCTCGTTGGATTTGGAATACTCAGGTCACAAGATGGAAAGAGAATGGTTGGCATGAATACTCAAGTCACTGGGTTTAAATGCTCAAACATTAGAAAAAGGTACTAAATGCTCACTTACACATCAAAATAAACTATTACACTACCAATGTATCAGACTCTACAGACTAATAAATATATTCTGAAGTACCATTCACTGATTTTTGTTTGAAAATAGGTTTGGATCTTAAAATTTTTAAACTAAAAGGAAAATATGTAAAAAAAAAATTAAAGTGTCTATAGTTCTAGGCCTGGCTTCTCTTCCACTCCCGATTTTCACAGATTTTACACCTTTTTGGCTATTTTCCACTGAACGCCATTCAATGCTAGCTTGTTCAATTATATCATTTTTTATATCTTCAAACCAACTTCATGCTAGTTCTTGTGTCCAGTCATAAAGAACCTTTTGACAGCCTAAGCTCTCCCGGTAAAACAATTATGATGTGTAAAGTCCACTGTATCCCTCCAAAATGTAATTTTTGTTTTCAGTCTAATAATTACTTCTTTGTCTTTGTATGTTGTCAAAAGAATCCAATTTCCTTTTATTTAAATGATCAGAAAAATATTCGTTTCGATTAACAATGTGACCTTCTTTTCTGCATCCCTGACTTCTTCGTAGGAAAACTACAATAATTCTCGAAGACTTTGTATTTAGACAATTAACCCTCAAACTGCTCAATTTTGATACATTCTGGTCCTCAAACACAGAGCTTTTTTTTATTATAATTTTCCCTATCTTTATATACTAACTATTCACATCTTTATAAATAAAATTAGTATAATGCACGAATTTTTATGTTTTTTAATTTTTGAAAAGCATACAATACAGCTCACATAATTTTAGCTTGCATGGAATAAAAGTATAAAATATACAAAATCTTTTTGATTTTGATAAATATACATGCTAACTAAATCGTACAGCTAATAATATTACTTGTACTCACTTATTATTATAAAAAAATTTTTTAGTGTGGTAAACTTTGAAACATGGCTGTACACATAATCCAACTTTACATTCTTCACACCAAATGTGAGTCTGTTTACATATTTTTTCCCATTGTTGTCTTTTGGAGAAACTCACAGCACACTGCCTTCTAGGTTCTTTTTTTACAAAATCTGGTAGTACGTGGCTTGCAAAATGCCTCTCTACAAGAAGAATAACGTTCCTACTATCATCACTAGACCGTACTGATGAGAATATAGCAGAAGAGTATTTGTCAAATATATCCTCGATCACAGCTAGCTTGAAATCAAGAAGTGATTTTTTCATGTTTGTTATTTTTCTGTATATTATATATGAATGTCACATTGCTTGATCCAATATATGGAAAAATATTTTCTTGTAATATTTACAATGCTGTTTTTGGGTACTTGGGACGTACAATAAATATGTCCTGATCGCATCTGTCGACACCAACCATTGTAAATTTATAATCATAAATGACTTTTGGCTTTATTTTTTCTTTTGCCATCCCTGAATAAACTGATATAGATGACGCAACATGAAAAGAACTCAGCACATTTACTAATTTATTATTCCCCGATGACAGAAGCAACAGTGTCGCTCGTGTTCAATTGTAAACAAACAATAGTACTCCCTGACAATGATATATATTACAATATTACAATGAATGATGAATATTACAATATCCTCAGTCTACACAGAGAAAAAGTGGGATCCATATTGAAAATAAGAGGAATAAACTTACACACGCTATTTTCATGCAACCCGTATTACGACACAGATTTCGTAGCCCGTGGAAATTGCATAGGCCGTATGCAGAGGGTTAAAAATAAATCTTCGCATCCAAGCATTTAGCCGTATCTTGAAAAACAATAACAATACCAACTTGATCCATAATGCCTGCATTATTATTTTTTGTTTCCATCAGTTTTGCCATTACAAGTATTTGAGGAACTTAACGAACAGATAGAAAAATACCCAGCAAATTTTGTTTTCCTCTTTTCCTTAGCTACAGAATATTTAGCAAAATTTTGTTCTGTGCTAGATCAGTTAGTTGAAGGTTCTAAAAACAAGGTGGGTCCCTCCCACCATTTATTTTATAACAGCTGTCTAGTGGAACATCCCAGCGAAGGCAAATCAGCTGGGTTCTGGATACCAGGGAGGTGTCTCCATGCAAGAGGATTCTTTGAACTATTTTATTGACTCTGTTATTCACAAATACCATCAAAGATTATTTATGCTGAATCCACCCGAACACAGCCATGAAATCATTCCAATAACGTAGGTCAACATCTTTCCATAAAAGCCCTTCTAGAACAGATGTAAACAATTGGGCTCCTACCACAGTGGCCATCAGATCCAGGCATCGGGTTTACAGAAGCCACTCTAGCCTTGGCCGTTAGGAGATGAACTTACATCATTTTTGGAGGTTTCCACACAAATGAAAACAGCTGCTGTTAAGGCTGAATGACAACTAGCACAAAAAGTATTCAGAGAAATATTGTCTGCTTAGATCAATCGAAAAGCACGATGATAAAGTTACTTCCTTCAAATAGAGTTTTGAAAATCAACTCATAAATTCTTTTCTGTATTAGCATTAATTTCAGCATCCCAAGGTATGCCTTCTTTCGACATCTTTTGCAACAACAATTTGGATATCAGCAAAACAGGAAATAATAAATAACAGGATTGCATACTTTATGAGTGAATGAAAGAATTATTCTTTGGATAAAGTTTGAAATTTATAGCTGTCTAACTAATCTAAATTTATTCCCAGCATATATCTTTTCTATCCCACAGAATTCCTAACACAGAAGTAAATTGTAGAGGATCATTTTCAATGGTGCACTGCTGACCTCTCAAACTGAATTTTCCTTTACACAGTACGACTTGAGACTTCTCAATGAAGGAAGGGTAATGTATCAAATATACTTCAAGTAAATATAAGTTTCTTTTTAGATTATTAAAATAGAAACTGAAAAGAACCTTAACATAATTTTGATTATATCAGATATCATTCAAATGTCTTCCTAAATGATAATCCAGAACTGCTTCGAAAAGAAAAGAGCTGCTCTTTACACCAAAGACCAACCTATGTTGCATTTTGCATCACTTTAACTTCTTTACAGTTGCTATCTTTCCACCAGAAAGACTCTCAAATAGTTTCATTCCTCTGGCCAAACACTCACTTGCAAGGCATTTTCAACATCTGCAATAATACAGTATTTGAATTTTCTAAATCTCAGAATGAAACCTGGAGCGAGTCCTAATAAATACGAACCAGATTCTAGACACTAGGTCAAAGATGGGGATTAAATTTGCCTGGCAGATGCATCAAATATAGGACGCACTTTGGTAGTACCATGCTCCTTGAATACATGTGTGTGAGAAAAAAGTGCTGGTGTGACATAAGTACATCTGTGGCACAATTTATTATTCCCAGTTAAACCTGCTGTTTAAAGACACAAATAATCAAAAGTCATCAAATAAGTCTTTCGAATTTAGCTTTGGTTTACGTTTCTTATTGCTATGGCTTTGTTGATGGAGAGAGGCAAATGATCCATCTTCCCATGGTAAGGCAATTTCACACCTCCCATCATCCTTAATTGTTAACACTCTTAAAAATATTTCTTCATAAGGAATTCCTTTTCTTTTCTTCATGATTTTGCCTCGAGTGGATCAGATATTCCTAAGATGTCTGAAGAAAAAAGATCAGAAATATTGGCAACATTCACAAACATGGTTACAATCATCATCACAGTATTTTCCCTTTCAGCATTCATTGGTATTTTCCCAATCAGGCCCAGCCCAGGTAAGTTTCTATGGCTATACAATACTAGGTGAAAAGTCAGCTAGACCCATACGCATCAATTAGGCTCTGATGAAGCAAGAGTGTCATAAAATGGTATATTCATGGACTACAGCTCTTCAAAATTTGGGCATTTAAGGCAAAAGATCATCACAAATCTATCGTACACATAAATATCAAAAGCAAAATTATCATCTAGGTTCTTTAGCTTAATTTTGCAGAAAGTACGCTAATTGTCAGGGTTTCTTTTCCTTCAAAAAGGGCATGGCTCAAAATTTGCTGTCTAGAAGGCACACGGCTTACAGCAGAAATTGTTTCCTTAAATATGACTTTTGGGATGCTGTGGAATATAAAGCTCGAACACAAAGTGTACAGTTATTTCCAATTAATTTCACTTTCAGGGTCTGCAAAAGACCTGTGGTGAGTTACTAACACTAGCAAGATTCACCTAACTTAAACACAGCCTTCTTAATACTATGATTTCTGTGGCAAATTGCAAATTCTGTAAAACTCCTGCATTTTTTACCGGGCTTTAAACAGCAAAAGCAGTGTCCCTTATCAGTTTAATATTTTTGCCTTTCTGAAAACGACATTTTTTCAGCTTTAAAACAATTAAACAAATCATGTTTTGAATGCAAAACATGTAATTCAAAAAAAATTGCTGCTGCTGAAGGTAGTTTGTGAACAGTTTTAATACATTTAACTATATAAGATATTTCACTTGGTAAAGCAAAACCAACCATAGCTAAATTTATTCTTTCTTCTGAATGTACTTCTCATTTCAAAAATTTTAATAAACTGTCCAGTCTGCGATGTTTGTCTGGACCAGGGCCAAAATTGCACTTCTTTAATAGGCTCTTCAAAAATTTTCAGGCAAGCAAGATTCAACTAAAGGATAAAAAAACTGTAGCATTTTTATCTGTAGTTATGGTAAGGATTTCAAATTATCATATAATGCAGAATAGTTATTACAGAGATTAGAAGAATTTGCATTTTTCAGGACCAATTTCAATAACTCTCACACATAAACTTCCATCTACAACTCATTTAGACCAAAACAAATCTTCCAAGCATTGTATGGCCTTGGGTTAATAAGCAGCAGTAGGGGAAAACTTTCTATAATTCCTCTTGCATGCAAACCCTTATCAATCACTTGCAATAAAAACTGAAAATTATTTCAAAAGTGTCACATATTCCAGCATCCTTAACAATTTTTTTAAACTAACTATAAAAAAATAGCCACTCTTTAATCTCACCATCACATTTTCTTAATTCAAGCTTTGGCAATTTAAAGGCACTTTTGCATAAATTCTCATTAACTGATTCTTTCAAAATCAAATTTGAAATACTGACATTCAGTAGACTCTCAAGAATATCTTTCACTTTAGTTTCAATTCCAAAAACCTTCTCTCCAAAATCTTCAATGGCATAAAACTCTGCTTCAATTTAATTTTCAGTCAATGTGCTGAGAAAATGTATATGCGTATTTTCCAAATATTTAGCTTTTGAAACAAAAACACTAAGATCCGACTATAATTCAGAATAATCTGCCTCAATTTTCACTAGAATTTCTTCTAAAACGTTGAACGATTTTATAAACATAGCTCTGTGAATCTTCCTTTCAAATTTAATAGCCATTTTTATACTTTAGAATTCCAAACAAATACCTCCTGGGTTCCATCAAAGGTGCCAGAAAATGTTCGCTTACACGTCAAAAGAAACTAATAAGCTACCAGGGTATCACAGATGCTTGAGACTAATAAACATATTTTAAAGTATCATTAACTCACCTTACGTTTGAAAATAGGTTTTGATTTTAAACAAAATATCACACATGTAAACAACAAACATTCTTGTAACTCGTGTAAACAACAAACTACTGCACACACACATTTTTAGCTCATTTTGAAAGTTGTTTGGTTGCCAGTTCCAAGAAAACACTAACAATAGTTATTAGTGGCAAATTATTCACAAATTCATTCAGCTAATGATAGAAAGGCAATTTATATTTTAGCAGATTCTTCAACCATTCCTGTATTACAGCCTAAATTCTCTTTTTTTGGAGGGGGTATGTGTATGCATGCATGCATTTTCATGTGTTTAAATTTAATCGATTACACTAGAACATTATTAACAATGCTTTTTCACAAGTTCATTTTGTAAATTAATACCTACAACCAATAGCAACACATTAGTTAATTATTTTCCAGCTAATAACAGAGGTTTGAATTTTGACATCAAATCATTGACTACATGTTTTCACAAACACACTCATGACAAGTCATATAACAATGAATAGTATCAAATGACTCTAAAATACAATACAATAAGGTATTTTTTCTCAATACAGTACCTTTAACATGCAACTATGAAAAATGCAGTTAACTATTGAAACCAAGAACTAAAATCTATGAAAATGAATCATACTCTTTTCAAATTTTGTAAATAATATAACTGGCCAAGTTTCTTTCTCAGGATATTCTCAGAAATGCTAACATCTGACTTGTACTGTATCTCATCGTTATCACTACCCTAAAAAATATTAAAACTAACATTATATAGATATTAGCATATTATAATTTGGGACAACTCTTATAAGAAAGTTTCACTTATTTTGTAAAGCATTTAACATTTTATTAGATGAATGGTAAGAAAAAATTTAATACAATTTAAATATAATAAACACATAAAAATGTAAATAACAATTATTTCACATTTACAAATTCTAACAAAATTAAATTTAGAAAATATATTTTGTTTACCAATTGCCTTCCCTCACCTACATGCCCTTTAGCATTTTTAGGATATGATTTAAAAATATCTGATTTATGGCAGAAATAATAAAGCATGAAAGCAAATTATATTATGCATATAATAAGAACAGTATTGAAAGAAATAACTGTGACCGACATCTTAAGATGTATCCAGTACAGTAGCACTGCTACACCCAGTTCACATTGTTCTTTTTAATCTGTTAAGTTGTACCTTTAAACTCTCCCTTCAAAAATGTGCAATTCAAATATTGCATAATTTCCTCCTCCCAGTTTCCAAGAGGAGAAATCAGGGAAAGAAGCGTGAATAAATAGATTATTTCAAATTCATGCGTTTTGCAAATTCAGATTTACAGAATTAACCAAAACACTTCAAAACAAAATATAGTTGAATGCATATGCAAACAAAAGCAATTTATAACAAGTTTCTGTTTTATATCTTTACTAACAAGTACAGAATGCACACAAGAATCAAATATACAACAGTTATTTCCTTCATTAAGTTTCAAAAATGAAAAAGAAATTGATTCAAATGCATACATCCAGCACATAAATCTTTACAAATACCTTTTATTTTATAAAAAAATACATATTAAATACGAGTGCAAAATTCGCATAACATAAATTGTGAGTTAAGAAGTCTGCCATGTTCAAATTAAAACAACTTCATGACTCATCTGCAGATTGCTGAAATATCACTACATTTTTAAAACATTCTTTTACATGGTAATAAAAAATTCTTATACTGATCATTAGTTTGACCTAAGCAGATGAATATACAGAAAGTAACACAGGTGGAAATAGGTCAGTCTGAATGCCCAGTCTGCAGTGACCACAAAGGAAGTAGCACTGATTAAAAATGCTAAAGTAAGCCTCTTTAAAGGAAAGGCTTGCTATTTTACAGGAAAAATCAACAACTAGGTTCCTATTGCATATTAATGAGTAATTCAAACTCTGATAATGAGTGGTAGGGATTTAGGTCATTATTATTAATCTTGTTCTTTTACCTGAGAATGTTAATAACTGCAAATTTGACTTGCCATAGTATGCTATAGATATTTATTTATTTACTTTTATTTTCTCTCTAAATTTGTTATATGGATAATAATTCCCCTGATGAATACTTCTGTGAAAGGAAGCAATAATTGAGCTCCTTAGCCAAAATTATGAATCTAATGTGCATAATGACAAAAAGCTTATTAAGGCCATCACCCTCAAGTTTTCAGCTTTGTGCTTCAACCATCATTCCGTCTTATGGAAAACTGAACTAAGATGTCAAATATCTAGTTTTGACCATTGCATAAATTAATAATTAAAGGTAATTTTAACAAACTTTAAAATTTTTGCATTTAATTTTTTCCCTGAATTTAAGTACCTCCTACATAAATAAGAACTAAATAGATATGCAAAAATTCATTTAAGTTTAAATTATTTGAGTGAAAAAACACTAAAGTTTATTAATGGAAAGAAAAAATTTAAGTACATAATTTTCCATAAAACTTTATACATAAAAACTGCCTCCCTATTGCACTAAAACGGGCTACTACAGCACTAGTATGTAGAAACTTTAGCAGTCATCAAAAATCAAAAGCAGGTATTAAAACATTGAAACCCATCATAAAGATAACGAATATCCCTTATCCTCATGGGTAATCACTGTATCACTGAAATCAGTGCTTAGCACCAAATTTAGTTACAGCTAGAATTTTGTAACTCTTTCTCCCTATTGTATGACCCTCATTACCGGATGAGGGGGGATAACCATTAAGAAGGCAAAAGTTCTAAATAGTTTTTTTTAGGCTGATGAACATGTCTTCACTTGGCAGTATAAATTACAGGCAACAGTAAATTACTTCTAACATTTAAAACCAGTTATGCCGAAGCAGGAGTTAAACTATGCGGGCTAGTTAAAAAAAGAGAGAGAGGAAGAGAATGAATTTATTCATCTTTAAATATATAAGGCAGTATATACTTTGATATGATCGTTTTCCAAACAAGCACCACTGAATGCTACATACCTGGCCCAACGTGGCTGCCACTCTTGAAATACTTCCTCAAATCCATCTTTTGAGGTCACAATTAAAGTCACCACAGACTTTTTTAAAACCGCCATTGATAAATTGAAACAATGGCCTCACAGCTCTGATTTTAAAAGAGGGAATATAAAATAATCACATAAAACTAGGAGGCTCTGGATAAATGAAAGTTGAAGCACACACTGAATCTTTTTTTTAACCAAACATTAGACAACAATATTAGACTCATTAAGGTATTCATTACTTTGATATAAGTGTGCTCCAGATGGAAGCCTTTCTGTTTGGTTTCACCACATGTGTTCAGTCAAGAGTCTTTAAAACTGTCATACAATATGATATTGACAAGAAGCAATTTTATGCTCAGGACTGTAATGATGAAGCCAACACTCTTCAACAGTAATGATGAATTTTAATTATGACTCACCATCCTTCGCTAGTCAGATTCAAGTTCCTAACACTTACCTCCTTATACTTCCTTCTGCTCAGAAGTTAACAGTATCAGCCCTATCTCACATAGCTGTGGCTTGCGGAATCAAGTACACTGCTAAATGCGTTACTATGAGAAATGGGTAACATCTCTGCCATCACTCTACAATTTGGCAATGACAGAAACTATGGACATTATGCATTCACTGAACTAGTAGCAGCAGCTTTGGAAACTAGACACTGTTTACCTCGAATTGTTTGTTCCACTAGCATGCTGTTGATTGCCCTAAAATATTTTCACTGAATGCCTCTTGCAACATTTCATGTTCTTCTATAGTAGACTTTTGCAGAGAGATGGAAAATTAAAAGGCTCTATACTACTCAATCACCGACTACAGTTTTAATAACTTGTGGATTTGTGTTTTTATTTTAGTCAAAAGCATTGCCAGATTTATCTACATTTTTTTCTCCCAAGAAAAGGCTCTCGAACCTATTCAGCAGCCTTTATTTCACTCTCATACTCTCAGTGCTCACTAAAAAATAAATTCATTTTTTTACTAGTCTATATAAATGAGATTATATAATGCATTTAATACATACTCTGCCATGTTGGGCACATTTGATAAAAATTTCATTGAGCAACTGTGGCTGTTTCAATCACATGTAGATGACAATACATTTAGGTTTTAACTTCAAATATATTTATGCTAAACTGTCATATCAAACATAACTAGCTCATGCTATGATATCTACTTTTTTTGACATCATAGGCATCTGCTATTGTGGCAGTATATGCATTAAGTAATAAATGTACTCATCTGGAAATGTTTGTGGGTAATATGCAGTTGCAACAGTTTCAAAAAAATATAGAACTAAATAAATACTTAAAGAGATAAAACACAGAGATTAACTGCAGTAAGTAAAAATAATTTTTAACCAATTACTTAAAACTAACACGGATATTTAGACATAAAAAGGAGATTTCTTAGAGCAAGGAAACCTATTACAGTACAAAGTCCGTAAAGCGTACTCGTCGGGACTTCGGCGATTCCAGATTGGGGTTTTTCCAGGTTATAGATCATCAATTTAAATCTGGTAAGATGGCATGCAGAAATTATACAATTAAAAATATGAAACAGTAATTTATGAAATAGAGCAATTATGATCTAAAGGGTATCAAATTTTATTAAAAAAACGCTTAATATTTATGTTTACTTTATTAAACATTTCTTTCAATGTAAATTGATTAAGTTGCTTCGTTTTTTGTGCTAATACTTTGTCTTTAATTCTATAAACAGATATAATTTCTTTTTCAGTTACAAAGTTCCACTGTTCAAGTCCTGTAATTGCTGTGTCGAGAATACTGACCAACTTGTCAATCGAAATTTTTTCGTTTTCAGTAACATCTCTGTCACTTTCTTCACTATCGGAAGCGGTATTTTCTGGATCTAGAACCACACTACGGATTTTGCTGATGCTAAAATTTATTTATTTATGGTAAAATATTTCAAACATTTTTTAATAGTCTTGCCATTGTTCAAGAAATTTAACACAGATTTTAAAAATGCTACTTTATATTTGCATTTCAGCGCATGCACTATTCCCATATCCATAGGCTGAATGATAGACGTACAGCTTGGAGGGAAGAATAATATCGATATATTATCTTTCACTAAAACTTTAAGTGAAGTATGCGCCGAACAGTTGCCAACAGTCAGGACTATTTTGAGTCATCAGGTAAACCAACCGAATTCAAACGTCGCCGAGCCTCGGGTATAAAATGATTTTCAAACCAATCATTCATCAATGCTTGTGTTATCCATGCTCTTCTATTTGTGCGATACATAACGGGGAAAATCATTACTCCTTTATATGCTCGAGGTCGTGCATGTTTTCCAATTACGAAAAGTTTGCACTTGTGTGTTCCTGCAGCATTTGCGCACACTAAAATTGTTAGCCTCGCTTTCGAATCTTTGACACCAGTTGGAGCCTTTTCTGTAGAGGTTGTCAAGGTATTTCTTAGTACATACTGCCAGAAAAGACCAGTTTCATCAGCGTTGTAAATTTGTTCTGGAGATAATTGTTCACTAATAATGAGTTCAATGAATTCATCTGCAAATTCTTCAGCAGCTTCAGTATGAGCTGAAGCTTTTTCAACTGAAATTTTTAATTGCCTTATACCATGGCAATTCTTAAATTTGTTTAACCCGTCGAATATGTGCACTCAGTGTTTAAGTTCATTTCTTCATGAAATATTTTGGCTTCAGCCATTAGCATTTTACCTGTCAATGGCACACCCTCGTTGCAATGCTGTCTGACCCATTCAATCATCACTTTGTCATGATCATTACTTTTAGCATAATGAACCCTTTTTCTGTTATTCATTGCAAGTGGGGTGTCGGAATCCACAAAAAATTCAGAAAGTTCCTTTTTCTTTTTGCTTATGTCATATACAGTTGACTTTCCAATGCCATACTCCTCACATACTTTTGAGACGGATATGGCTTTATTCATTTTTTGCAGCAATTTCACTTTTTGTTTGATGGATATAGAAACATGTTTTCACTTTGTAAATCCTTTGACAGCTCCAGAATTGGAAACTCTTTTTGACATAATCGAAAGTTCAAGCTTAATTTTTATAAAATTGCTCTAACATTCTGCAAAAGAAATAATAAGCCGGATCCAATTAGAAGATTAGGGAACAGTGCAATCTGCAGCATTAACTGAAATGCCTTAAAATGAGTAAAGATAATTTTAGCCTAGCTTATCTCTTTGAAACCCAGACTCTTAGCTATTCTGTATCCTCAAAATACCGAACCGCCCAAAATACTTTTGCAGTTTCAAAGCAATTTTCTCCCCTCCCCATCCATTAAAGCAGAAAATAGGTGTGAAAATTTCGAATGACATCTTTTGTACTTTCTAACAAAGATTCTATTAGGCTTTGACCCTGTTCTTTATAAAACTATTCTGAAGGTCAGACCAACAAGCCTTTCTGGCTTTGTTATGTTCACGACTGAGATTTTATTTACTTCCGTTATTTTTACAGGATCTTTATTACTGTTGAAAGCTTTCCTGCACTTTTATTGCTGTTTAAAGCTTAAAAGCACACTGTACCACAAAAGAATCACCAACAAAATGTCACGAGCAACTGAACGATAAGAAACCTCTTAGGACAAGCTGTCTGCAGTAAACTGATACAATGCATTTGGAGGAACTGCACCTGCTACTGCATACCTTAGGGGGAGGGAAGAAAACAAGATTGCAATCTCCGCCGTTTTCGAAAATCTCCACGTTTTACTACGGAAGGAAAAAAATCAAATGCGCATGCGTAAAAGATACAAAAAAAAAGGTTTGTGGCTTTGAGGTCCGGATTGTGGACATTGGATCACGGACTTTGCACTGTATAATGACAGCTTACTGTCAACAATTTCTAGCAACACGATTCAATAATTCAGTTATCCAGAATACTTATCTAAGTTAGTACATTAAAACTTATGAAGAAAAAATTCTTATATTTACCTCAGCAACATACTAAGTTTGAACATACTTAACACACCATCACACAGAACAGAAAAGGCCTCTGAATATAGCAAAAGTGTTAAATACCATGGCTTGCCCAAGAACGAGAGCAGGAAATGCAAAATAGCCATGTTACAATTAGCCCCAGATGACACAAAAAAACGAAGGAATAAGAATGAAATATTTTCAATTAATTAAAATAAATTTTATAAATTTTCACAAGACTTTTGTGCTCTAAAAACAACTTGGAAACACTGCAACACATCATAAGTGCATTTGTGATAAATATACTTTAGTAAGAGTAAACTCTCAAAAAAGGAACACGGAAAATTCAAAATTATATTCATTCTGTGATGAAGTAATAATTTCTACTACTGAAGAAAGTGGCTTACAGTCATTGTGAAGTAAGTATGAGTATTTTGTTAGTACTGTTATGAATTTTGCATATTTGTCGGCAGTTTTAGTGAAGTTGTGCTGCAGCATGAAAGACCTCAAGAAGTGATGCACTGCCGGAAAGGTGGAGTTACAGGAGAGGTCCATTTGACACTGAACTGAATGGCTGCCTTACCCAGTTGGTGAGATGATGCCACACAGAAAAATGTCAGAATTTTTCTGTTAAGAAAAGTACAAGTGTAATTATATTTATTTAGGAAAAATTAGAATTATTTTAATTTGGCTTAATACACTCATGTCCATAAATTAAGGATAATGCAAAATCAGGCAAAGGAAGAGTTAGCAGCAAAACAAATTTGACTTATTTGTAAAGCTTATTTATTAAACAAAAGGTAAAGAACAAAAAAAGATGCTATATGTTTGATATTATTAAAAAAATTAGCGATTTTTTCTCCCTGGAGCAAATTACAAAAAAAAAACCTATTTACAAAAAACCAATATTACATGGTTGGTATGATTGTTCATACATTGTATGTCTCCCAGACGATGCAATACAGAACATACAATGCCTAGGCATGCTGAGTATCAAATTATTGATCTGATCTTGGGGGATATTACACCACTCAAAAAGCAATGCTCTCCGAAGTTCCGGTAGATATGTAGGAGGAGGTTGACGGGCTGCAACTCGTCGGCCAAGCATGTCCCACACGTGCTCTACTGGATTCAAGTCTGGTGAGAATGCTGGCCAGTCCATACGAGTGATATCCTCCGATTGAAGGCATTCCTTTACGATGTTTGCACGGTGAGGACGGGCGTTGTCATCCATAAACACAAATTGTGTGCCCATGGCTCCCCGAAAAAAACGTACATGTTGTTCCAGAATGACATCCCAATAGATTTGGCTTGTCATGGTTACAATTTGAACATGCAGGTCAGTTCTGGAACCCAGAATAATTCCACCCCAAACGAGCACTCCTGCACCACCGTAACGGTGTCGTTCAATGATGTTTTCTTGGTGGTAACGGGTACCAGGAGCTCTCTATACGAAAGTCCGACGAGAATCAGACTCCAAGCTAAACCTGAACTCGTCGGAAAACATCCCACAAGCCCACTGTTGCGGTGTCCACCATGCACGCTCTCTACTCCAGCCTAACCGCAGGTGCCAGTGAGTTGCAGTAAGTGGAACACATCTGACAGGTCTACGAACATATAGACCAATCTGCCCGAAGCGTCTGTACACGGTCTGCCTTGAAATTGTCATACCAGTGGCTGAAGAGAGCTGACGAGACAGGTCTGAGGCTGTGCTCCACTTGTTTTTTTTTTGGCAGTAACTGCCAAATACCAGTCCTCATTCAGCATTGTAACTATGGGGCGACCTGTGCTGTAATGTGTACTCACATTACCATCATCTTGGAATTGTTGCCAAAGCCTGGAGATGACACTCTGGGGAATTCCAAGTTTGTCTGATACTTCCAGTTGAGTACGCCCACATTCTAGACGGCCGATAATTCTACCACGAAAAAAATCATCTAAACGCGTCCTTTGTGTCATAACTATTCGGTTATTGCACTGAAATGCTTATAAAGCGCCTATGAACAATTTTACTTCTTTGCCTGAATTCCTTATATATCACTCTCTTACACTCTCGTCATTGTGACGTACCATCGGTGTCATCTGGTTACTTCCTGAAATTTACATATGATTCTTGAAGATGTGTGTAGTGGTTTTACAGGTGATATATTTATTTTACAGTTCGATTTCCGCGTGACTCCGAATTATCCTTAATTTATGGACATGACTATAGTTTATTTTATTAATAATTTGTTCCCTGAATTTTCGGCCAGAAAACCAATGTTTTAATGCTATTTTTGTTCGTAAAATTTAATCGGAAAATTCGTGAATAAGAAAATAATTTGTATGTAAAGAATCAGGAAAACTGGCAAGGCAAATATTTTGCTGCATCATTCCATTTTCAAAGCTCGAACTGCAAGTTCTAGAAGGTTTTTGCTTTGCATGGTTGCCAGGGGAGATGGTGTACGTGAGGAGAAGGTCAAGGGTTAATAGGTGGTTACGCGAGAGTTCAACGGGTCTTGGCAAAAGAAGTCTCCACTATTGACTACTGGCTTTGACTGGCTGCGCTTGCACAGTTGGCTGTTTTGAGCGGTTTAGCTAAAAAGTGGAAATTTAGTCCTTAAGGGGGTGCGAATCTTGAAAATTGTGGTGTCTGGAAATTTTCCGTGATCTTGGAGGAACTTGCGAGTGCAACTTTACTTTTTGCTCGGCTGCCTTAGGAGTAAGTTTCTTTTTCTACCATGATGCCAGATGAAGCCTTCCTTGCCAGGACTTTTTTTTGAGCTTGTTTCTTTCTCGACTGTACTAAGTTAATATCTTCAGTTCGGATTCATGTTTGCCTTTTCTTCGGAAGTACTGAGGGACTTGTTGGTCACACTTTTGAAGGAGCACCGAGTCAGAAGGTACGCGTGCAGTTCTATGGAGTTGGAAAAATCGAATCATCTTAATTTCTTGTGAAGAGAAATAGATATGGAAATTAAAACATTAATTTGCCTAGTGTGCTGGCAGTAGACTTGGTACATCACACTCATCTTTCGTCATGAATACAGTCTTCTTTTGTCTAGGAAGTGATATTAATTTCTGAGCAGCGTATTTCGATTTTCTGCTGTAAACAGCCGAGTGGAGTTACTATTCTGGGCACATAGACTTCAGGATGCCTATTCTACAATCACTGTTTCCGTCTACTATTTGAGTGAACAATATTGAATAAAAAAAACTGGTATGGACAGCCATCTTCAACTTATCGGAGGAATCTGTGGTTCTCAATTGATGGGCAGGTGGGTCCATTTGACTTCATTAAAAAGGGACAAGGCATCAAGAGCTTTAACCCAATCACAGTACAGACGAGTGACAAAATTTATAGCGTGCGCTAGCTTGAAAATGGCCTGGTAATATTACTCACAATCTCTCAGAAAATATAATATCCAAGGGTACGGTAACATCAGTACACATTAAAGGAGTTTCCGGGCATCAAAACGAAGTATCAAATTGTTACAAACATGTTCAGCTAATGTTAAAAAATATATATTTTAGAACATTTATTATGAGAGTCACATTTATGCAAGTATTTCATTCCTATTTCCTCCTCATGTAACCAAGTTCCAAAAGTAACAAATGCGGTTCTATGAATAAAATGGAAAATTTAAAATAAAAAAGGAGAGGGGCTTCTACATTCAAGTATTTAAGTTAACAACACTTATACTAAAAATGAAAATTACATATATTCAGACAATAATTATAATACATCCTTTGTTTAAAAAAAGAGAGAGAGAACTATTATTTTTTTTCCCCAAAATAATAAAATTACCTTTCCAGTTGGAATTAGTTTAGAAACAGGAGACTTGGCCATAGGCTCTGTTTCCTTTAGTGTTTTCATAGACATTTTTGCCATTTCTAGTTCATCAACGGCAGCCATATATTCACTAGCCTTAATCCATGCAGTTTGAAAGACCTGGCATTTGAAATCACAAAAGAAAAGATAAAATGATACGATTTAACACAGAGAGACTGAATGCACAGTATTAATACATCAAACACCTTAGTTTTTCAATTGGTAACAATTTATGAATCAGTACATCTTACATTAACTTAGTTCAAGCATTACATTACATCCCTCAATACCCTTATTTACGACTTTATTTTTCATTTATTCTGAACTGTAATTATGAAATATTTAAAGATCAGAATTTTAAATAAGAAAAACTTATGGCATTCAGTTCTGATTATAATACTGCTTAAGATCTGTTGGAAAGGTTCAGAAATTTTAATAAATGTATTACTTTTAAATGTGAAATAAAAATATAGCAGTATTTCAAACATGTCTTAAAATACAGCAGTTAGAAGTGACAGTCAATAATATTAAATGCTTTCTCTTATAATAATTAATTAATAAAATTTTGCATTTAGAGATTCCATAAATACTTTGCATTAATTGTTAAACAGGCATAACTGTTGGGTGTGCCTAAAATGCATATATCAAACAGCTAAACATTACATTCCATATTAAAAAATATCCATGCGTACTACATATTTAAAATCCTTTAAAAAAAAAAGCAAAAAATAATTCATATCATTTGTTAACTTAAAAGCTTAGCTACTAAGTTTCAAATATGAAAAAACAACACGTTTTTGTGTTACATAATGATGCAAGTTCAAAAGGGCTTCAAGGCACAAGATTTATATTCACTTTACAAACATCACTCACATTATAAAACTAGTTATAACCTAATTCTGGGGAAATATATATTAGCTTCATATTTAATTCCTTATTCTACATTTAAATTTTACTTCATGCGTTTTGGCTAATTTCATTCGATTTCATAATTTTAATAAAACTTTATACTGATTAAAAAATTAGTCACTAACATGTATGTAATTATGTGGATAATCTTAGTAGTGTACCATTTTAAGATTTACAGCAAAATTAAATAGTAACATTTATTTATTAAGCATCAGTTTAAAAAATGAATTACAAATCTCTAACAGATTAAAAACAGTTTAGATCAAATATAAACTAGTCAGAAAAAATTACGCTGTAAAAAAATAAGTCGGGGGGGATGGAACTTGGGAAATTTTAAATTTCACTATTTTATACATACCCATAACATAAATTATATACATTTTGAACATTAAATCATATGGTTAATTTATACATAATTTCACAATTTTCATACAGATGATAACGACCCACTCATTACAATTGTCTAACTGCAATCGAAACATGCATGTGGTAAGGACAGAATATTTCTTAAATTTACTCCACAATTCTTGACTCTAGGAAACATACATGAATAAAATCATTAATTATAAAAATTATTAAATTTTATAAATCATATAGATATATATATAAAATCAATTTACCTATATTTAATGCTAAATGTTATCATAAAAATAAGATTTAAAAATATTCACTTTTATAGAAAACTGAGTTTCCAGTTTAGGTAATTTTAACCGTCACAAATTTAAAAACATTTTTAGAAGCATAAATATCATGAGCTTCGAAAAGTAACAGTAGACTTTGATTTCTTAGAAAACTTAATTTCAATTAAAAAAATGTATATCATCTGAAAGGAAAATGAAGCACATCTATGTCTCCATGATCATTTACATTTAATATGCTATCTATACACAACTAATCTTTAATGCTATATCAGTTATATAAGTGTGGCATGCATACTGATGGCTATGCATACTCATGCTTCCCCTAATTTGAAACCATTGTAATTTTATCTCCGGAACAAGAAAAACACACCATATGCATGTCACATCTGTTGACCACACGATAAGAACTTGACCACCAAATGTTTGCCTCACTGCATCACTACTAATAGTCAGTATTGGAGTACAGACTATGTCTACTGCATTGACATACGCACAAGCAAAATAATACCACAGCAAACTTCCATCTTTTCTGTATAATGTAAAAAATGAAAAATTCAGTAATGAAAGATGAATGCTTCCTTTTTTTTAGACACACACTACAGAATTAATAAAAATTAACAATATATTTCTACTTAACATTTGTTATTTTATATTTAATTTTGGACCTACCAGCCCTAACAGACATGACTGCTGAACACCAGAAATTTGGCCTTGGTTTGAACCCAAGGGAATCAGCAGACAGCCTGGCATTTTTTAGGGGTTTTTTCCCATATAATATGACTATGAGTTAACTTCCCTCAAACAGGTCCTCCATGAAAGCATCCTTCTACCTAAGCAGGCAGCCATCCTGTGCTTTGCCATCTCAATTAAAACAAATTCATATGAATGCTTTTTGCATATATTTCAGATTAGGTGACAACAGAAAATTTTGATACTGAAAATGACTGAATTCGAACTTTCTCAAGTAGCCTACTTGACACACTGAATATATATATATATATAAGTGACAGCTCTTAAACACTAGTCATGATTTGCATAACTGCAAAAATTAGTTTCTTTGATTGCCAGTAATAAGTGAATAAAAGCATCTGTCTTCGACAGCTTGCTTATTTAGAATACATTGCTATAGGATGTTTACTAATTAACAAGCTTTTAGGGAATTGCTTCTGTATTCTTTTATGTCCTTAACCTTTATTTATTCCAACTTTTTATTTTGCTTACAAAGCTATTGAAATTCAACTCTGTATATGACATCTTAAAATGCTGATATGGGGTGTTTGTTCAGTTATTCGAGAAAATTGTTACTCTTTTAGTGCAGCAGTTTGTAAAATCAGATTTATATTTAATTAATAGTGCACAAGTTAGCTATGCTTCTTTTACGGATTTGTCCCAATCCTTAGATACAGCCACACTTTCTGGAAAATAAACATTATTAGATTAAAAATGATGATGATACTGGACAAAGTGTTTTGCTATGAAAAATCTATAAGTGGTGTCCTGCTGCTAACCACATTTTAGAAACCATTTTAGCTCTGAAGCTGAAATTATACTTTTCTTTTCCTAAAACTGTTCAAATATGGGACACCCCAAAATTTTTTAAATAATTGTAATTTAAGGTTGAATTCACTACATATACTTAAAACCACAATCTTAAGTCAGTTTGACTGCTGCATAAGTACAGAATGGAAAATTTGCAAAACACTTTTTTTATTATAAATAACCTTTGAAATACAGAAAAATGAGTCAGCATTTCAAATGGCTGAAAAACCAAAAATATTTTCTGTTTAATGTAATTGACTTTAAAATATTCCATCCATACAAGCAAAAAAAATTTCAAGTAAATGAAACATACACTTCTCAGTAGACATGAGTTTAATATTTATGCATCAGGAGAAAATATAAAAAAAAAAGTTTTCCACGTTTCCAACAAGACATATTTGTTTATAAAAAGAAGTCTTTTGAAGAATAGTGTCATGAAACTTGCATTCACCATTGCAGAAAAATATTCCCACTAATAATTTCTTTGCTCGACTACATCATGTAAAATTAAAAACAAGAAAAATTACTAGAACCAAGAATCATGCACAAAAGCCTTTGTCATCTTCAACAAAATACTTTTAGCTGCATTTTATGTAAGTCAGTATAATAAAAAGGGAGGATTTAACACACTGATAATCAAGGTTTTTAGCTTTTCCTATGTGTTTACATAGGAAAAGCTCTTACATAGGGAAAGCTCAAAATCTTAATTTTGAACACTTTCCCCTCATACACAAAAGTAAAAAGAGATTCACAATTCTACAAATATGATGTAAATTTGGTAAAACCTGCTTCGACATCCCATTCATATGGAAAGCTCTCTTCAGTTCAGAAAGCAGAAAAGTCATCCGAAAGAATGTTCTTCATGATATGTTCAGAAACATTCCACTTTTATTCCCTTCCCCACTGTTCTCCAAAGGGGATATCTTAGCTAAAAGATTGGTGGTCTTTATTATTCCTTGGCTGTTTACTTTTACAAACATTCTTAAACTAATTTTATAATTATTTTGTTGGAAATTCTCAGCATAAATGGCTAAATGTTACAAATGATATGATATGATTTGAATAATATAAGAACAAATTCTCTGTTCTAGCGAGTGTGTGTGTACACTAGCTGACGTTGAAAATGCAACACCAAAAGGTGGTCAGGAAGTTATGAAACTCGGCAAACAGAGAGAGGCAGAAGTGGACAATAAGTAATCTTTATTTTGAAGTGATATGCATAATACAGAACAAGAACAGTGCTCTCAGTAGGTTGTAGGACCACCTTGGACAATGATACATGAAGCAACATGTCTAGGTACAGAGTCAATGAGACTACAGATGGTGTCCTGAGGAACAGCTCTCTATTCCCTGTCAAACATTTGCCACAGTTTGTCTTCTGAATATGGAACTTCAGGGTATTCAAATGGCATCCAATCACATCACAAATGTTTTCGATTGGTGAGAGAGCGGGAGACAAGGGTGGCCAGGAAAGCATCTGTACACCTTGCAGAGTACGTTGGCTGATGTGTGCAGTGTGTAGTTGGTGTTATCCTGCTGACAAAGGGCACTGGACACTCCCTGAAGGTAGGGGTGTCTCACTGACTGCATCACATCAACAACATACCACTGGCCTGTCATAGTGCCCTGAATACGAACTAGAAGAGACCTGGAATCGTACACAACTGTGACCCAAAAATGATGTGGTGCTGTCGTGTGGTGGGGCATTAAACAATTGTTGCCAGATTGGACATGTCTCAACATCGACGCCACAATCGTACATGGGGGGTCTATCATTGGAGAAACAGAAATGTAAGTCATCTGAGATTACAACACTGTGCCATTCCATCATCCACATCACTCGAGCCTGGCACCATTGCAGATGTTGGCACTTATGATGTGGGGGTCAATCGTAGTCTTCTTAACGGATGCCACGAGTTTAGCCCACCACCCACCAATAGATGATAAATGGTTCTGGTCGATATGGGAACATCCAGGGTGTCTTGGAACATGCTGCAGAATGGAGGCAGAAGCGGCATGCGGGTGGGCCACCGATTTTCGGCGGATGAGTCGATCCACGCACGCTAACGTCACTCTGACTCAGCACCCCTCAAACTTGCCATATTTCCTTGTTCCAACCACCATGTTGCCACAGCCTGTGTAGTGTGGATCAGCTGAGATTTGCCATATGGACCAGCCTGTCCTTCTCATGCCAATCACCATGCCCCTAGTAAAATTGTTTGTCTGCTGGAACTGCCTTTGTTCATGAAGGCCTAGCATTCTCTGCTATTACACACGTCTTCTGAGACAAGAATAAATTTTCTACCATGACTTCCCTAGCAAAAATAATGGCACGAAAATCGAACATTTTGGTAGGTTCCGTCCCTTATGGCTTCTTCAATGTGTGCTGGAAAGCTGTGCATTTCACATCATTTGCAGAACTCGGCGACATGCGTCTACCCCTACCCTGAAATTATCGTAATTTTCAGGCCACTCCTTCTTGATATTGCATTTTCGATGTCAGGTAGTGCATATATAAGGGATGTTATCTTTCACGGCTGACATATGGTGCTGCATACTATTGGATAGAGCTGTTTTTTGTGAAAAAACTCTATTGAAGAACATATGAAACAATTTTTTTTATTCCTAAGTTGAAAGAGAAAACTGAAAAACTATCGCAAATTGTATTATTTGCTTATCGGCCAGTCTAAAATCTGGGAAAAAGGAAATATTATAACATCCTTTACCTAAAAAAATACTCCCCTCAACACTTATCATATAACATTTTGGAAGTTTGAGTTAAAAATATATTTTCACAATTCCCGATTTATTTATAAAGTTTGTTTGGAGACCTCTGCAATACAGTGACCAATAAAGGAAATGCATTTACTGCAAAAGAATTTGCTGATTATTGTACGAAGGAAAACATTTGTCTATCCTTAATCACAACAGGATTACCAAAAGCTAACAGACAAGTAGAATGTTTAAACTCCACTATCAAATCAGTAATTTCTAAATTGGCCATAGATGACTCTACAAAATGGTATAAGCATGTAAATGATGTCCAACAAATTAATTCAACTTTTCAGAGGAGCAAAAATTCGATATCTTTCAAGCTTTTGTTTAGTACAAAGATTAAGATGAATAAAGTCCGAAAGATCAAAGAATTGACAGAAGCCGAAATCCAGAATGACTTCATCAAATATAGAGACAATATATGTAAAGAGGGGGGAAGAAAGAAAGATTCAAAAGATCAAAAAAGAAAATTTAAAAAAAAATTGAAAGACTTACAATCAAAGCCAAAATTTCCTTCAAAATACAAAATCAAAAAAATGGTAGCTACCAGACGTACCCAATTAGGGCCAGGTATAAAGCTAAAATTCTTAGATCCACAAAAATTCATCAGAGTGAAACCTAATAATACATACCATGTGGAGAAGGTTGCATATACCAAAGGACATTTGAAGACAAGTGCCTATGCTGAATACCTGAAATCATGATCAGATGATCTCTGATAATGCAACACCACTTTTGATGATTCCTGATTTAGACTTTTTCCTAACTTGACAAATTTTTCCTGATTTAGCCAATGGTCTGCTGGTGCATTATTCTTGTTTTAAAAGACACAAACTATTTTAAGATGTATGAAGATGATGTCTATGGATGAAATGTACTAAAAACGATTATGTTTAAGAAGATGCATTTAGAAGACATATCCAGATGGTAGTTAAAAAGACACATTTAGAGGAAATATCCAGATGATGCTTAAGAACATTTATGCATGAAGAAGAATTCAGACGGACTTACCCAGAACAGATTCCATGACAATAACATTCACATTTCCCTCAATGAAACTTAAAATTATATTTTTCGCTCTCTTTCTTTTGTCTGATCCCTGGATGAGGATGATCACTTTTCCAGCATACAAGGATGAATGCCATCAGGTAGGTCAAGCATATGTAGGATGTCATCTTTCACAACCGATACATGACACTGCATGCAACTGGATGGAACTATTGTGAAAAAAATGCAGACGAGGTCGCCATGACAGCATAAGACATATAAAGATGTGTTCGACACTATAAAGATGAAAGAACTTTTTCCTTTTTCTTTATTGTGACAAATTTCCCATAAATATCCATGTTCCTGTCATCCATTTTCATAGTGTGTAAAAACATTGATAATCTGCATAAAATGCTCAAGTTAAAATGTCAACTGGACTAGTGTGTGTATTGAACCCCAGAATGTTTCAGCCATTCTCAGATGTCAAGGTAAGAGAAGTTCTCCATATACATATATATATATATATATAATAAAAATTAAAAAGAAAATGTTGGAACTAAATTCAAAAATTATATTTTCTTCTTTATGAAGGCCTTAACCAATTTCTTCTCCAGCAAAATAATTACCAAATGGAGGACACTTAAATTTAATGTATCTTTAAATACGTAAACTAAACTAAAAATAATACTAAATAAAACAAAAATATTCTCCTCTGTTTAATGCTTCAAACAGAACTTGTCAAGGGAAAAGTGTTTTGAAGCCATAAATCAAGTTGATTAATGTGTGTGTATATATGCAAACAACAATTTCAGTATTTTACGAAAAAATTCTACAATACTATAATTGAAAATGAACTGAAAAATGCTTCTACCTATAGTATCTGCAAAAATAAAGAAAGAATTGCTATTAACAAAATTTCTGCTTTTCACTAAAAAATGGAGTTCTCTTTTCACTATAAATTAGAGATTTGCCGATTTTTATGCATTACCAAAATTTCGTAAAAATCTTGTCAAATTTAGATTTATAGCCAATACTTCAAGCAGAATTTTGATAATATTTTTACTAATCAGCTTAAAACTATTTGTAACATAGTTTTTGAACAAACTCACAAAAACTTCTGCTGGATTATTTACAACTTGAAAAATCATTGAAGAAGTTCAGAAATCTTAAAATTTACAATATTAACTGCTATGACTTTGAAAACCTCTACACGTCTCTACCAATCATAGAAATCTACAAAAGTCTTTTAGAAGTGACAAAATTTTTTCCTGAAATACTTAATATTCCGGAATATAATTAATTTAATTCCCAAAAATGGAAAGAATTTCTATATTTTTCGCTCTACAATAACTATATTAAACACTCAAAATTTCTTTACCTGCAAACACAAGGAATCCACTCATCTTTGCAATGTATTTCTATTTTTTAAAGAATACAAATTCCTTAGGAGCCTTTCTGATGACAATTTCAGTAAATTTGAACACACTTACTTTCAGATGTAGTGATGACATTATTACTTTCAACAATTATAATCTCATCGAAAATAGCAACATTTACCCAAACTGTTTAAAACTTAATAACAGCACTAAAAACCAAACAGAAATAGTTTATCTTGATTTAAGTATTCATAACTTACAGAAATTAAGCTTTTTGATTTAAAAAAAAAAAGATTTTTATTTTTCTACTATTAAACTTATAAATTGAACTCCAACATATCTAAAAAAGTTACTGCAAATACTATTATTAACCAAATTAGCAGAATTAAAAAAAATTTGCACTGAAATAGAAATACAAAAAGAAATTCTAATTCTCACCAAAATTTTAAAAGAAAATGAAATTCCTATAAAATTCATTAATAGTCTATTAAAAAATCTGGAGTTGTCTACACTCTATAATACTTTTTAAAAGTATGAATTTTTTATCTGAAAGCTCCAAAAGAGAAAAGGAAAGAAGGATGTTTTAAAGGGTTTATGGATTTTTTTTATTACTTTTTTTTTATTTTTTTCACTTAATTACTATTCTGTTATTAAAACAAGGGCCTTCTGTTTTCAAAGTCGTCATGATGCACTCATGATGTGAAGACCTTTTACTTTTCAAACAATAGTTCCTTTACTTTATCAAGCTTTTTAAAAACTTTCTGTAATTTTAAATATAAAAATTTTTTAAAAATCTAAAATTCAACTTTATGGGTTTTTATACTTATTTCTACAAAACAATTATTAAAAACTTTTCGACCACTTTCTAGGCACTCCTTTTGAATCTTCTATTATTAAAAAATAATTTATTCTAAAATTTAATTAAAGTTTTACGCTGAATGACATTGTTTATCCCCCTTTTTGTTTTAAAAGAGTCAGAATTTACTTAAATTTCATTTTAATTAATAAAGTGATCGTTTCCTTTTTTATAATTAAAACATTTTAATAGCAAGTTTTTTTGGGGGGTCAAAAGTCTATCTTTTCTTCAAATTTTTTGCTTTTTGAGCGATTACTTCTCGCCACAGTTGTTTAGTTTTGCCAATGAAGCCAAAATGGCAAACCTAAACTTCACTATTGTAATGTCCTTATTCCTAGTTTCAATTGTGCTCTAAATGAAAGTGCTCTAAGTTTTTAAGCAATTCTTGTAAGTTTTCATTTAGTCTTTTCACTAAAGCAGCGATTCTCAAACTGGGAGGGGGGCATGATAACTTTACGTGGAGGGCAGGAGCATATTGAAAACTGAAAAATAAAAGACTACTTAAAAAATTATTAATTTACTGAAAGGAAGCAAAACAAAATACATTCTGACATAACAACAAATAAAATACACGTTTACATTGATACAATGTACTTATAAATGTATCAATACAGCACATTGTATTTAACAACTAATTTATCAATACTAAATTAAGAACAAATTTAATAATTACTAGTGACTACCATAGGGTTATCTTGCACAGCAAAGTTATTCAAATGAAGGTTTAATATTAGAAATTGACACTCTAAGTTCTTTTTCTATGTTTAACTGAGATCTATATTTTGTTTTCAGAGCAACCACCACAGAAAATCAAGTTTCACAAAGTTAGGATGTTGGAAACGGTAATTGTATACGATATACTTTCGTTTTCAACGCAGAAAATTCATCATCTATCCATGACCAAAGTTCAAAGAGTGATTTATTACTAAATTGCCTTTTGATTTCGCCACTTGAAGTGAAATCTATGAAGATTTGTTCTTCGGTAGTTGAGAGCCCTTCTGGAGTATACTGAAATGGATCCCTAACCCAATCATAACTTGCTATCAAGCTGTCATCAGCAAGATAATACTTTTTAAAATTCTTTGCCAGCATGGACGTTTCACGTGTTGTTCTTCAGCCTTGTATATTTATCCACATTTTCCCACATTTCTAGTTTCTTTTGCTTTAAATTTCTACTCCATAATTCCAGTTTTCTACAAAAACCACTAATTTTATCACTCGTCTCCAACATATGTATATTTGCTCCTTGGAGTTGAAGATTCAAGATATTTAATTTCTTGAATATATTGACCAAGTTGCTCAATTTCATCACTAACCATCTCGAAACTTCTCAGCTTCATGTCGGTTTTCCTCTTCTAGAAAAGTGGCAATTTCGTCTCATGATTCTTAAACACACTGAAAAAATTTCCCCGTGACAACATCTTGCCTTGCAATAAAATGACAACGATGAATGTATTGCAACTACCTCTTCACAAAGTACAGAGAAGATTCATCATTTGTGGGTCTCTTATTTTTGTAATTTTCTACAGTCACAACTATCATTGGCACAATATTTAGACCATTTCTTGGTCATTCATTTCTTTGGAAGACTGACATTCTCTGTGGATCATGCAATGTGTCCAAATGCACAGTAGAGATTTTTGTTTCACAAGTGCTTGTATAATTTGGAATCCTCCAAACATTGTACATTCTGACACACTTTTCCCACTCTTTGTTTGCCTCTTTTATAAAATTATTTAAAATATCAAGAGTTGCACGAGGTGGAGCACTTATACACATTTTGTGTAAACGTTTGATAGATTGCACAGATGTCCACGATAATACCGAATATGATGGAAAGAGAGCAACAGAGACTAGACAATTTTTCTAATGACATTGATGATTGAGGAAATAAATATTTAATTTAATTTAAATTCCTTTTGCAATACATTCCCATTTAAAAATTAGAAAAGAAAAGTAACATAGTACTTATCCTATTACTTTAAAGATATACAAAATTTAATACTTACCTTGATAATTTGCCCGGTTTATAATTTAAGGTAGTATTGTAGCTTTAGCGTCAAAGTATATTATTGTGATCAATGCATTGTTATTGTAGGGGAGCACGATGAAAATTATGATTAAAAATTGGGTCGCAGATATTGAAAGTTTGAGAAGCACTGCGCTAAAGTTTTATAATTTCACTTACATTTTAAATTGTTTGGATTATGTAATCTTTGTTTAAAAGTAAAAATTTTGATTTGAATTTTTCACTGAAGTATTTTATTATTTCACTTGCGTTTTCAATCCTTAAATAGAATTCTCTTTATTTAAGGTACAAGATTCTAACTAGAATTTACTTTGTTTTTCCCTTGCCTTGCGGAGGGCCAGAATTTTCGGGTGAACTGTTATAATTAAAATACACTGAAATGGTTCATCGGCTAATTCTGGATACAGAAAGGATTTTTGTGGAAGAGAGATTTTACTTGATTTCAATGTTCCTCCTCCAGACTAGATAGCATTGAAGTTGACTGAATTCATCTTCTATTATGTTAGTCTTTCTTTAAATTTCATCGATATTTTGAATTGGGGTATTCCTTCTTTGAAAAAGTTTTGTTTTTAACATTTATTAAATTCTTTATTGCATTTATAGGCTTATTTGAAATTGATTACCTATGAATTCCAATTTTTGATCTCTGTGAAAAATTAGTTCTAAATTTCTTATTTTATGTCATTACTGATAATTTTTTAGCAGCTAAATGAGCAAAAATAATCTAGGCATGATTGTGTTTTTTTAAATTGTTTTGTAACTTTACATATATGTGTGTGTGTGATGATTTAATGCATAGAAAGAATCAGCTTGCAGGCAAGGGTTGATAGCGTAGAGGTTAGGTTAGGTTATTCAATTATGGCAAAGCACACGAGGGCTATCTGCCTAAGGGGGGGATGCCTTCGTGGAGGACTTTCTAAGGGAAACTGGCTCGTATACACGTTACACATGGGGAAAACCACAAAAACGCCCATGCAGCCAGCCCGTTCGCGGGATTCGAACCTCAGACCGAACTACCAGTGTTCAGCGTCTTTACCGCTCGGCCGCTGGTGGGCCTCTGATAGCGTAGAGAAAAAGATGACGAAATTGCATTTCCATAAATCACCAATCTTTTATTTTCATTCATACCCAATTACTTTGGCAGACACTTATTCAATCATAATTAAATATGATTAATTTCTATGTACATTTTTTTTTAAAGAAACTACGTAGGCATTTGAGAAGCGAAGCAGCAAGGTTTTCCGCAGAGCAGCAGTTAGGGAAGCGAAGAAGAATGACATAATTAATTCGCCAGCGGTATTTATATCCATGTAGATGCAATTGTAGAGACAAGCTATGATTGGTTAATATTAGTTTTAATTACCCTTTTTAAGTAGCATTATGTAACATAGAAAGATCTCAAATTTGGAGAACAGACGAATTTAGGGAGAGAGCACCAAATCTAGAATAGTTAATTTTGAGGTCGCCAATTATTCTTAAAGCAGCTACTGTATTTTGTTATATATATATATATAAAACAAAATAGAATCACCTCAATTTAGAATCACCCTGTATATATACATATATATATATATGGGTGATTCTAAATTGCTTTTACAAATTAAGAGGGGTGATAGTACTCAACCAGATGAGTGAAAATTACCATAGAAAGTGGAGTTGCATTCAACTCTGAGAGGCAGAAAAGAGGAAGGTATAAAGGCATCGAGGAGGAACAAGGAGACTATCTCCTAAGATTATCAAGAATTAACCGTATGCAAATTTTATTGAGAAGAAGCAGCATTTTGCTCTTAGTTCAGAAAATCCAGTCAGGGAAAAAAAAGGGGAAGGCCAATCAGACCAAGCAGTGTCCTTGAAAACAGCACATCATTGCCTCAAGCATTACCTTGATAACATCGTCCAAAACTTTTCGCGAATGCTATGGCAGAGTACACGTATGAGGAATTAGCAAATATTCACCTCACATACAGTGAAGCAAAAGGAAACGAACGTGGAGCATAAAGATTGTACAAACAGTGGTTTCCAACTCGTCGGATCGCAATACATCCAACCTTTTCCAGTGTTGATCGAAGACCACGAGAAACAGGCTCTTTTGCCATCTCAAAAAGTAATGCAGGGCGTTCACAAAATGCACGAAAGCCAGAAACGGAACAGCGAGTTTTGATTAGATTAGAAACAGCTCCTTCCACAAGTACCTAAATGGCGGCATACAAAATGAGTATTTCTAAGCCAGTGGTGTGGCATATTTTACATGAGAAATGCATGCACCCCTACCACGTGCAAAAAGTGCAATCCTTGGACACAGATGATTACCCCTGCCTGGCAGACTTTGTGCAGTGGATGCTTGGAACGAGGAATAATGATCTACGATTTCATGCATTAATATTATTTAGTGATGAGGCAAAATTCAGCAGAGCACGCATTTTCAAAGTGCATAATCAACACATTTGGTCTGACAGCAATCCCCACTGCACTGCCCCTCATAAACACCAGCAGAAATTTTCTGTGAATGTCTGGGCAGGTATCCTAGGTGATTACCTGGTAGGCCCTTTCATTATGCCAGACCATTTAACCTGTGCAGCATACCGTATCGTCTTGGAACAAGTCCTTTCCAGTTTGTTGTAGGCTCTTCTGATCTGCATCCAGAGAGACATGTGGTTTATACACAATGGAGCCCCAGCACATTTTTCCATCGTGGTCCGTAACTTTGTGAATACCACATATCCCGCACGACAGATCAGAGAAAGCGCACCTGTGGCTTGGCCTTCTCGCTCACTGGACCTCGAGCTACTGGACGTTTTCTTCTGGGACACCATGAAATCTTTTGTGTACCAGATGCCTGCAGACTCAGCTGAAGATTTTGTGGCCAGAATCGTTGTTGCCGCAAGAAAATTAACGAAATCTTTGAAACCAGGAATCTTTCAGAGGGTGCTCTAGTCATTCCTTTGCCGATGTCAACTGTGCAACGACACGCATGATCCGCATTTTGTACACATTCTGTTCTGTAAGATTTTCACTAAACAATAAATATGATTGCGCAACTTTTGTTCTCGTTAATTCACTTTCTCAATACTGTTGTAAGCTCAGGCTGGAATTCTAATATTCCTCTTTTCTGTCTCTCACAGTGGAATGCGACCCTATCTTCTAAGGTGATCATTGTTCATCTGGATGAGTACTATCACCCCACTTAATTTGTAAAAACAATTTAGAATCCCCCTGTATATACACACACACATCAAAAACAATTTTAGTGTATGCAAATGCTGCAGGAACGCACAAGTGCAAATCGGAAAACATGCACAACATCGAGCATATAAAGGAGTAACGATTTTCCCCGTTATATATCGCACACATAAAAGAGCATGGATGACACACGCGTTGATGAATGATTGGTTTCAAAATCATTTTATACCCGAGGCTCGGCGACATTTGATTTCGGTTGGTTTACCTGATTCAAAAATAGTCCTGACTGTTGACAACTGTTCGGCACATACTTCCCTTAAAGTTTTAGTGAAAGATAATGTATTCATATTATTCTTTCCTCCAAACTGTACATCTATCATTCAGCCTATGGATATGGGAATAGTGCACGTGCTGAAATGCAAATATAAAGTAGCATTTTAAAAATCTATGTTAAATTTCTCGAAAAATGGGAAATCTAATCAAGAATTTAAAAAATATTTTAGCATAAAATCTGCTGTGTGCAGCATCGCAAGATCGTGGTAGGATGTGTCTTCAGATACTTTAAAAAGTGCTTGGCATAATTTATTGGCCAGCTACCATATTTCATGGTGAGGATGATGATGATGATAGCCACAAATTTAAGGTATTCAGATATAGCACACCAAAGGTAAAATTTTTCAGATAATGGATTTTTTAAAAAAATGTGGAGAAGCGGTAATAAATGAACATGATATAACAGAAATTTTTCATTGCAACGACAATGCCCCAATCATCAATCAATTAACGGAAGGCAAAATCTGTAGTATGGTTCTAGATCCAGAAAATACCGCTTCCGATAGTGAAGAAAGTGACAGAGAGGTTACTGAAAACGAAAAAATTTCGATTGACAAGTTAGTCGGTATTCTCGACACAGCAATTACAGGATTTGAACAGTGGAACTTTGTAACTCAAAAAGAAATTATGTCTGTTTATAGAATTAAAGAGAAAGTATTAGCACAAAAAACGAAGCAACTCAAGCTTAAATAACTTAAATTGAAAGAAATGTTTAATAAAGTAAACAAATAAGTATTAAGCTTTTTTTTTGTAAAATTTGATACCGTTTAGATCATAATTGCTCTTTATTTCATAAATTACTCTTTCATATTTTTAATTGTATAATTTCTGCATGCCATCTTACCACATTAAATTGATGATCTATAATCCCGAAAAACCCCAATCCGGAATCACCAAGTCCGGATTATGGACTTTGTACTGTATTAAAATCACAAGCTAATAAAATTTCATAGTTTAAAATACAAACTTATGAGATTAATTCTTAAACGATATTAGGATACGTACACATTAAAAGCTACAAAACACATAATTACACATTAAAAGCTACAAAACATTTATTTGTAACAACTTATTTTGTAACAACAAAACAAAATATTTATGCGTCTTTTTAATTTGAAGCCTTCCCATTATAACCTTGTTTATTTCTCAGATTCAAAATATTGTATAATAAGTTGTTAAAATGCAACTTTATAATATGACATCAAAGAATAAAAATATTTTATTTTAATGTTATTTTTTAAATATAATTCCATTATATTAAAATTATTTTAATGAAATTTATTAATGTCACAATATGTTAAAAAAATTGTCAAAAAGTTCTCAGATCTCGGAATTAAAAATATGCTATAAAAACTGATCTTAAAATCGCCATATTTAAAACCGTTAAATAAAAAAATTCACATCGCCAAAAGCGAACAGTTGTTTAAGAACTCTTTATTAGAAAAAATGAATTTTGAAATGCTGATGTTTCACTTCTTGCTTCGAAACTCGAGTATCCCACTATTTATATTAGAAATAAGAACAAATTATAACACATGAACCCATTCAAAAGATAACCATATACATATCAGTGAATCGCCAAAAATATTCCAATAAAATGGTAATTCACACTCAAAATGATAGTCGTAAAAGTACAAAAATTTCAGATAATTAAATTAAGGACCTTCTGTCGATTTTGGCCGAAATTAAGGACTTTTAAGGACTAAAAATAGATTCCAAAAAACCTAAGGACTTTTAAGGACCGTACGAAACCTGTTTCAACAATTCATCAAAAAAGTGTTTTTCAGACTGGACTTCATTTTCGCCTACTTGGACGATATTTTAATAGCTTCTTCAACAAAGGATGAATATTCAGAGCATCTAAAAGTAGTTTTATCTCAATTAGAATAATGTGGTCTTCATATAAATCTTGGCAATTCAATTATGGGAGTGAATCACATAGAATTTCTAGGTTACATGATTACTCCGTAAGGCTCAAAATCTCTTCCTGAAAAAAATAAACGTTTTCTTGAATTATAGATTACCAAATACCACACACAAATTGTGCACTTTTCTAGGTCTACATAGGCAATATATCAAGGATGCTGCCAAAAATCAGGCAATACTCCATAATTATTTAAAAGGTGCCAAGAAAAAGATAATAAGTTGATAAAAAGATAATACCATGGACTGCAGTAGCAAAAGAAAAATTTCAAAAATCCAAAAAAGATCTGGCAAATGCTACATCTAATCCTGACTCACCATTAGCTCTCTTCAGTGATGCTTTCTACTATGCAGTTGGATCAATACTGCAACACTGTGAAAAAGGCAGTTGGAAGGCTTCAGCTTTCTTTTCCAAAAAGTTAACTAATGCTCAAAACGGATATAGTACTTAACAACAGGGAACTCTTAAGTCCCAATCGCATTATGTTTCTGCTATGAGGGACTGGACGTCAAAAGGCACAATTCTCAGAACCCGCACATTTCCAGGAAACCCACATACCCAGGTTACTATTTTCACTTACTGACTTGAATGCAAACAGTAATTGATTATTGCTCAGACTGGGATTATGTGATCCTCCAAAAACAGAACTTTCATCTGATTGATTAGTCTCTACCCAGCACAGTTTCAGCCTAAACGTTTTCGGTGAGGTTTCAAGAAATCCCGAGTAGTCGGTACATCATTTCCATAGCTAGGCGGGACTTCGCTTCCAGCAGACTAGTTTTTCCTAGGAAATCCTTCCGTTTTAACCAGTGCTACGAGAATCCTGTTTCTCAGAAAATCCTGTCTAGTAGGGACAGTCACTAGATTTGATAACCTCTTTACGAATAAACCTCTCAAACCTTGCACTAAAAGCTTTATGGATAACCATGCATACAGAAAATGAATTTTGAATTGTACATCTCTTTCTCTTTTATACATGTAAATTCATACCAAATTTCATTAAAAACCTATTCATTAATTTTTCTGAAATTTGACATAATATGCAAATTATCTTAATTTTGCACATCAATGTAGTTTAATGGGACTACTAGATTAAATAATTCTATTTACAGAATTCATTTAAGATTTTATATTGTGACTACTAAAAGTGTAGGGTGGCTAAATAATAAAATCTATTAATTTCATTGTCAAATATATAAAACATTATCTTTTTTAATTTTCTATTGATTTAATTCAATTCAAGCATATCCTAGAAGGACAACAATTTACAGTGATTATAAACCTTTGATGTTTGCTTTTCATTAAAAAAAAAAAAAGAAGGCCTCACCTAGACAGCTTCTGTCATTTACGATATATCTCAGAGTTTTCAACAGATGTCCCATTAGTGGAAAAGGAAATATCATATCCAGGATAGAATGAATCTCCGACATAGACTATGATAAAACTGCATATGCACAAATCAATAATAAAGATCTTAACAAGCTACACTTGAAACCATCTTTACACTTTAAGCCCTTTGGACTCTGGTAAGTTACTTTGGTATGATATTTAAACAACAAAAATTCGTCCATTTGTACCTCAAGATTTTTAGAAGCACTTTTTTAAAACATTTAACAGCTTAGTTCACCATGGTGTGAAGCCTATAGTTAACTAACTAGCTTCGAGATTTATTTCGCTAAACATTTATGGCGATCATGAGAATAACTCAACACTCGCAAATTTGAATGAGTTGGAATTCTTGAACCTAGCGCAACAGAGCTCTTTTGGGCTATAGTAAATGGACTCGCGATCAAACCCCGCTCATGCAATGCTGCACTTCTCACTGGTGTTAATAGTGGCGACACGAGCAAGCAACTACCAAGGCTTCACAAACCACATGTTTGCTACATTGGTGACCCAGAGAACTACAGACTCCTCACTCCACTGAGGACAAATGACGTCACACGCTCCACCCCATAACCTAACGGCGACACACATGCCAACAAAACGGGGTTTCTCAACCATATCCTAATATTGCATCATAGATGCTTAGGGAGGGAGTGTGTAGTGATCTTGAAAACCACTCAACACTCGTAAATTTGAAAGAGTTGGGATTCTTGTACCTATTGCAATGGAGCTCTTTTGGTCTAGTGGTAAAGAATTCGAATTGCAGAAAATGGATCCATCATCGAATCCCGCTCATGCAATGCTGCACTTCTTACTGGTGTTAATAGATGGTGACACAAGCAAGCAACTACCAAAGCTTCACGAACCACATGATCACTACATTTTCAAAAGGATATCACCCAGTGGGCTAAATCTTGTATCCATTGTCAAAAGAACAAAATTTACAGACATACCCGTGCACAAATTGCCAGTTATAAAGATGTAGATGATAGATTCAGTAATCTTAACATTGATACCACAGGCCTGTTTCCTATTTCTGAAGAGAAAACACACTGCCTTACTTGCATTAATCGATTCACACGTTGGATAGAAATTATTCCTTTAGCAAATGTGACAGCTGAAACAGTAGCTCGAGAAATTTTTTATCGCTGATCAACGCAGTCAGGTTTGATCTGAGCTTTTTGAAAACACTGGTGTTATTTGTGCATTTAAAGTATGCATAACAATGCCATATCTTCCACAATGTAATGGGAAAATTGAAAGGATCCATCGAACTTTAAATGCTGCAACCAGGTCACACATTTCTATTAAATGGACTCTAACGTTATCAACAGTTTTGTTAGGATTGAGAACCGGCTTTGTGTGGTGACACAAATTACACCATTGCATAAACGGTTTATGGAAAACCTATCAAGTTAACTGGAGAATTTTTTAACAAAGCAAAGGTTATCTTGGATACCAAGGCCTTTTCCGAAAAAATACAGAAACAAATAGAACTGTTAAAAACTATTAGAAACTTGCTGATATCCTTCTCAAAAAGTTTTCATCCATAAGGACTTCCATAATTGCACACATCTTAGTCAAAAACCATTAGAACCTCCTTATGATGGACCTTTTCTAGTTGTGAAGAGATACGACAAGTATTCTACTGGACTATCAAAGACAAAGATGTCAACATATCTGTAGACAGATTAAAAGCAACCTATTTGCTATTAACTGAGGTGAACACTCTGCACCACAAGCAGTCAGATGGTGCACAAATATTGCCCAATGAAAATCTGACTACTACAAACATCTGACTACATCAACCTGAAGGACAGCAATCAGATTTCCTGGACACAGATGTTCATAAAAAAAACAACATGCTCTGGTAGACATGTGAGGTTTCCAGCACATTACAAAGATTAATTACATCCTTTTCATTAATGCTATTTCATATTAATTTCATACACTCGTATTTTTTATATTTATATACATATATTTCCTTTTCACATTTATATACACAGCATGTAAACTGAAATTTTTGTTATTGAAAGTTGTGGAGTGTACTGCAGCTCCCTTTAGGTATATATCATCTTTGTTGTTGCAAAGTTGTTTCTCTAGATTAGGAACAAAAAAGTAAACAAAAAAAAAGAGTTTGCCTTAATGTTGTAACCCTAACTTCTTTTTATTGTGAATTAAAACAAGCTTAATCCATTCCGGAATTATTATTTGAATTATTAAATTATCCCATGTATTGAGTGAACATAGCGTCCACAACAAGCTTCGAGTAAAATGCTCATTCAGTAGCACTGTTATTACATCCGAAACTATTACTATCCAAAAGTATTGTTATTACACCCGAAAGTAAACTTTCGAAACAATATTCAAAGCGATTTTTTCATTCTCCGAATGGCATTGAGTTATTTTTCTTTATTTCATAATTTTCTTCTAATTTCTTCCTTGCATTTTAATAATGACTTAAAATCCCATCATTGATAACATGTAACTGTGACTAAAAAACAGAAAATAAAATGCATTTTAAAAAACAGTTTTATACCATAAGCTTTTATTTAAAATAGATATAATAATTCATAACTAAAAGAAAAAAATATATACACGCCTATGCAAAATTATGTATATTTTTATGACAAGTATTGAACCAAAGGTAATAATTATATCAGTGAAGAAATTATGTGAATATTCAGAGGCAAATAGCTCATTAACATTTGTGTCTGCTAACTGTGGAGGGGATACAAGGGCACTATGGGTTTTTAGCAAATTGTGTGTTTGTAATTTCATGCCATTAGCCATGTTTCTGCTAAGAGTTGGGTAAATTTTATACACTTTGAGGTAAAATGAGTAGCCAAGACCATATGCATGACTGAATGATATGGAGAATTGTTGGTAGATTGGAGGTAAGCTAATCACAAGCTCAATTTAATGCCCAGAGTCATCTGCACCTTGTGGAAACATTTTCCGGATCCATATCGAGAAGAGTTGGGCAAGGTCCAACAAAATCCACAGTGATGAATGGGGATCATTATTTGGTACTTTCAGCATGGTGACACAGGACTGCTACAGCTTCACACTCTCGTGAG
>KK120259.1:105574-148831 GCA_000611955.2 Stegodyphus mimosarum | reverse complement strand
AGCATCATAAGAGTAATGATAACAAAGTTGCAAATGCTAAATGTACCTACCTACTGTCACGATCACAATTTGCTATCAGTTAGATGTGCAAAAAAGAAATGAAAACATAAAAAGTTATAATTTATGCTTCAACAGTCTTTCAAATATGCATAAACAACGCAAAAGTATACAAATATAAGCTTTATGAGATACCTCATCACAGCATATTATATTTAGAGAAGTCCAGAATACAAATGTTTTTCTTCTACACCACCCAACATATTTTATTCCTAAAATTTATGAGTGGTCATATCAAACTACAGATTCTAAGGAACCACCAGAATCTAATGTTGTCTATGCAAATGCTTTGAACACTAAGATTTTCCTCTGGTCTGCAGTAATTAAAGTTTATAACGCAAAACACGAGTTAGTGCAATACAGACGTTTGCTGAATAATGGAAGTTAAACGTCATTTCTTACTAGACAGTGCATGAAAAGATAGTTCAATATCCTGTTTAAGACACACTTAGTACTGTGAGTAATGGAGAAGACTTATTTGAATAGTGAATTGAAAGTTTCCACTACTGCTTTCATAATAAAAAGTATAAATGACAAACTCCCTTTTTTGCCTTTACTTGAAAATATTAATGATAATTTTAGTGATTTGGTTCTAGTTGCTCCATTATTTTATAAATCAAGCAGAGTCACCATTTTACTAGGTGTAAATGTGTTTTTAACATTAATAGATGGAAACATTATAAAGTGATATAGAAATTTATCTTTTCCTGCAAGTTCAAAACTAAGTTGGATTATTGCAGCCGCAGCAGCTCTTGAGATGCATAAACAGAGCAATCTGGTAATCATAAACAATGCAAGTGTAAATACTGGAAAATAAGTTAAGTCATTTTGGAAATTAGGAATTATCCCAATTCACAGCCTCTTGCAACAGAAGAAAATTTATTTAAGTTTCATTCTCAAAAATCACATACTCATGACAAACATGGAAACAACTCAGTTGAGCTTCCTTTCCAAACTAAAAGGAAAGTTTTGGGTTAACTCACAGGAAATGGCTTTTCAATGATTTTTCATTATGTAGAGAAAGGACTTTCTTCAATGCCAGAAATTTATAATCAGTATAAAAATTTCATGCAAGAATATTTATTGTAACATAATCAATTTCATCACTGGACTGTAATTAGAAAATGAAAGTTTTATTCTTCATCATTTTAAAGCCTAACAACAAAACTGAAAGCAGTGTTTGATGCCAGTGCAAAATCATCAGGTGTTTAATGACACTTTAATGGCTGAACTAAACACACTGGATGATCTGATTAATATTCTTTGGATATATAGGTTTTACAATATGGCAATAGCAGTTGATATTCAAAACCGTATTCACACAGTAAAATTGCCGAAATATCCGGGATTTCAAAAAAGTGTATTATTGAAGAGATAATTCAAAGCAATGAGCAAGTTTTTTCGTTGAATAATGTTACATATGGAATTGTTTCTGTGCCATACTGAGTGACAACAGCATTGTAGCAACTGATGAAAGAGGCTGATGATTTCCTAAAACCACCTATATAGTGCTAAGGGGTTTTTATGTAGATGATGTGTTGACAACTGCTGATATGTTCAAGAGAGTTCTGAGCTAGCAACTGAACTGGATCAAATGTTTAGAAAAGGAGAGTTTGAACTCTGCAGTCTAAAAAAGAAACGTCAGTGTTAAAAAACCCAAGCATAAAGGTTCTAACTAATAATAAACCCTTTACGATTGTGGAAAATAAAGCCATAAAAGTTCTTGGTCTGCACTAAGAGACTTTTTTGTTATTTTGCGATGCGAAATTGTGCAAACATTCAAGCAAAACATATTATATTATCATTGATAGCAAAATTATTCGATCCTTTTGGTTGGATGGCACCTTTCGTAATACCAAAGAAAATTAGAATTTTGGAAACTTGAACTTGACTGGGGTGATCCAGTTCCAGAAGAAACTGCAAAAATGTGGACAGCAACGTGAAATGAAATTCAACTTGCATTCCTAAAAATGTTCTTTTATTAAATGTATAACAGTAACTATGTAAATCTGGATTGGATTTCATTACTTGATTAAGGCAAAGAACAGTAAGGCTCTCTGCATATAAGAAGGAATACCTCTGTGGATGATATTTTAAAGATAACTGACTAGTAGTCACACTGCACATGAAGAAAAATCATGAAACTCTCAAGCAGCCAGCTCATTCATCTGCCAGATATGTCAGCCGGAGTAACAGTGTTTATAACTTTGACCTCTCTACTCCACTGATCAACAATGCCAATTTCAAAAAATGAAGATGTACAACAGTAGAAAAATTTATGTTAAGATAATCTGTCATTGGTAAAATAATGATTAGCAAAAAAAGAATATTTAATAAACCTTAAATTCTTTCTTCATAGCTTCCAGCAGTTTAAGTTCCTTCATACCATCTTCAATACACTGTGAGGCTTCTAAAATTATAAAAAAAAATTATTTTGAAGCAAGCAAATATCTGAATCATATTACATGGTTAAGATAACATAAGTAAATTTCTCTACAGTCATATCCTTAATATTATGAAATTTAAATTTGATTTCAAAAACTGAAAGCAATTCAAGGTGCTGAAAATTTACGAAATGTTTTTAATATAACTACATTGCAGAAACATATCAGTGCACAAAAAATGGCAAATTTATCAACAAACTAAAAATATATTTTTTTCAAATTATCATTTCACTTATTAATCAATAAGAAAAACATATCCATATTACTGGAAAAAGTATAAGAATAACACACCACTGCCACATGTTCTAGATGTAGAAAAGCTGCTTCTACAGATAAATGAGAAGCAGGTGATACTGTGACTGAGACTTTTAACAGCAAGAAGGTGAAAGCCTTGTACACCAAGTTTGTAAGTAAATTGCTAGATATGCCGACAGAAAGCAAAAGGCCTCAAGCTCAGTAGGAGTTAGTTTGATAATTCTAACAGAAATGGTATTTGGTAATGTTGTGAAGCATGAACAAGTTGTGAGTTCTAATGATAAGGCAGTTCAGGTTTTTGCAGTTGAGTTCCAGAAGCTCATGGTGCCCGAGTATTACCTGACACAGGAAGTTTTTAATTGTGATGAGTGGGACATTTTTGGAAAAAAGATCCCGGTCTCTCCAAACATTAAAATGCTTCACCACCCATAGCACTGTTTTGGAAAGGCTTTCAGGTGATTGAAGAAACAAACCTTGCCATCCAAATTTTTTTTAAACTATTTCCACATCATGGACAACCTCAATATCATCAATAAAACTTAAAGTAATAAAGCGAATTCTTAATTCTACTTGTTGAAAACTGTTAACTGACTTCATTCTTAAACATAAGTTTTCATGGATTTGCTCATGAATAGCGATAAAATTGCGTCTTTGGACGAAGCCAGCAGGATTCATAATAAATAAGCTGGCAGAAGAACAACCAAGAACTAATCACAAATTAAAAAATAGATCTGCATCACAAGCTACAGCAATTAGGATGGTATCTCACCTGAGAAAAGGGAAGTAACATGGAAAGATCTCGAATTTGGGGTATACTATGGGTTCCAACACAATGGGGCATACTTGCACCTGAACACATCATGAATGTTGTCACATCAATCATCAATTTTATTTGTGCGGCTCCTTTGAAACAATGGCTTTTTTAAAGCACTGCTGGAAGACTTCGAAGATAAGACATAGGATTCATTCCTTCTCGTCCGAGATACTAAATAGGAAAATGATCACTGTTATAAAGATCATTCTCAACATGAAAAGTGCAAAGACTCGAATCACAGAGCTCTCGAATACGTGCCAAGTTTTTTAAACTTAATATATCATATATATGCAATATACATATGTTCAAGAATTTATCACTGGCTACTGGCAGCAAGAAGTGCACACTCTGACACCAATGCAAGCAATAAGTGTTTGGGAGAAATCAGGAAATTCTAAAAAATGAATCATCTACATAGCACTGATGCATAAAAAAAAATCTTATTTCTTAACCACAGCTTTCATGTAAACTACCTTTTGACAAAACTTTTACATTAAGCAAAATTAGGTATGTACATTCTACATTTTTTATTTATAATTAATAGTACATAAATTGACATCATCTATAAACCACTCGTGTAAGCAAAATTTTCTTACATGCCATACATTTCGTTATCAATTATTTCAATTAGAGCATGCAACCTTTACATGACTGTACACTACTTTGTTTACCTACAGGCAACAACACGATCTGCCAATGCATGGAAAAGGTATAAAATTATAATCTCATAAGTTACAAATGAGAAGCTTATAGTCAACAAATTGGTTGGTCCTGATTCAGAACATGAAAAAAGAGATGTTGACATTGTAACATGCATAACTGCTCTTAAAAGCATCAAAAATAATTTTCATTTCAATGAGTACATTAATTCAATATGGTATACCTTTGAAAGGGCGGCAATAAGTTATCAAGAATTTCAAAATTAGTTCAAATTCACTGTCAGAATGGTTTCCTTGCCGAAGTTTTCCAAAGCAAACTTTTGATTCCATTTCTGGTTCTTCAGCAGTTTCGTCTGGTTCTTCAGTAGCTTCTTCAATACGATAAAGCTTGCTTTCATATCGTTTCAGAACTGCATCAGCTTTACATAATAAGCATCTAAGCAATAAATTAGTTTCCTAATTAAGACCTCATATTACACGTAAAATTATGCTATTCATTGCAATAAATAACAAATTAATGAATAAAATTATGGTTAATTAAACACAAGTTAACTGGAATTTGGTGTTAACTGATAAATAAAAATAACTTCTCACATTGCTTCATTTTTAAAGATAAACATATATTTTATAATGAATTAATTATCATTATATAGGATATTTCATTGCAGCAAAATTACTGACTTCTGAAATCTACTCAGTATATGACTTTCAAGTATTAATGTTCGTTGATGAATTATGCCAGTTAAAAATTTACCTGTATTTAAACAGCTAACATCAAAATTGCAAAATAACCAAAAATGGAAACTTCAAGGGTGGCAATTAATTATATATTATATAAAAAAAAGTTGCAGAATAATTCAAGTAAACTTTCGTTCTGTGAGAAAATGCATCTCCGCACAGTGTCAGTCCAAGCAGTGATGTTGAAAATTATTTCAGAAGAGATTTTCTGAAACTGAAAAATTACTGACTTCTAGATTACAATTGATGCTCATTATAGTCTCTCAAGCCCTAACAAGTGGTTGCTATAATGGGAATGGATTTAGTTTTTACCTTTCAAGGACTTCTGGCAGTAGTTATTGAAATGATACAGTCACTATAACAAATAGTCACTACAACCGTCAAACTATAAAACTTTATTGGCAGATTTCTTACATACTTAGCTCACAGCAGATGCCATGTTGCAGTCAAAAACCAAAGCAGAAAAAAAATCCGAAGGAAGATATCACATTGTTAAAAATGAAAGACAAGTAGAAATACAATAAAACTTCTCTAAGATAATCAGATGATATTGGCCTTTTATGGATGTGGTCATATTATAGAGCTGATGCTCAACATCAAAGCTGTATGTTCTCAAATAGACTAGTCACATTCAGAGATGGTCAGCTTGAAAAAGGTTCTCTGTGATCCAATACACAAATAAAAAATGACACAAATAATTACTTTAAAATGTATTAGATATATTTACTTCTACCTTCAAAAGAAAAGAATTGTTTCCATGAATTATTCAAAACTCTCCTCTTCCCCATTTAATTTGGATAAAACAGAGTTCTAACACAACAAAACAGTTGTCATATAAGACTGAAAAGAAAATCCTTTGTACCTTTCCAAAAGGATATCAATAAAAAAAAATCTGCTTTGAAAATGCATGTATGGAAGTGAGATATAATGCCAATTTTCTGTTCATTAATCACTTCTGTTTCACTTTTATTTCAAGCTTCTTTTTTTTATTTGGATACTATAATGGCTCAATTCAGTTTTATTTATTTTCAAATTTTTTAAATCTTTCAATCATAGTTTAATCACATAATGATTTATAAAAAAATAAGTTAAAACCCTGCAGACATTCACACACAGAGATGAAACATCTTTCAGGTTCAGAAAGAAATACTGAAACATATTAAAAAAAGAGAAAGACATAGAAATTATTTAAAACTAAAATGACATTTACATTAGCCAAAATAATATTACTACAATAAAAAATTTAAATAAGCATGGAATTATAAATGCCATACCAAAATTCAGTAATGCCATGTATAAAATAAAAAGAAAAAAAAATTCTCACCCATAGTGGCTGATCTTGCAAAAATTATGCAATTCTTATTTACTGCTACAATGAAAAACGATGTCATGTAGCCCTACTGTACCAGCAGGAGCAGCTGTGTGCAAAGTGCTTGCCTTTGAAATTACTCTGCCTTGTCACTCGATACCTGCTGCAAAATTTTCAAAATTCCCACTGTACATTTCTGTGTCTGATTCCTATGATGTGTGAGTGGTTTATGTAGTGATTTTTCAAAGGCAACAAGATTGTCCTAATCTTATCACAACGCCTGAGTTTCAGTATGAAAGACAAAAAGATTCTGACAAATCTCCAATACCAAGGACCGGCCAACAATCACCTTATACACCTAAAAATGGCATTCAGCCACTCTGCTGTGTCAAGAGTTCCCCTTTCTACATCTTTTTCCTTATGGGCCACAAAAATGGTCCTATATTAATATGCAAGTGAACAGCCTTTTTCTGGTGAAAATATAAGATATACAAAAGTAACTACTTCTTGGCTTAAATGAATATAAGTAACAAAAATCTTAACACCCCTAACTCAGAAATCAGACAGCTTCATATACTTAAATTTTGAAATCTGTAAAAATTATTTTAAGTAAAGCTCATGAGAAGTCGCTAATGGGAAGTTAATAAATGCTAAAGAAACAGAAGGTAGAACAAAAACTTAAAAAAGGAGGGGGCTCAAACGATCAGAATTGCTCTTAGCATAAAACCATTTAGAGTTACGCAAAGCAAAAAAAAGGGGGGGAAGGTAAAGCTTTAGATGTTTAGATGAAGCTTTAATAAAATCCCATAAAATATATCAACCAAAACAGCTTATGAGACTTGACTTACATTCAAGAAACAATTCATTCTTAACCAAATTATGAGCTAATACAATGATGCAGGAATATTTAGAAAATTTCTTTGAAACTTGTTGAAACTGATCCTAAAACAACTGAAAATTCTTAATGATTATGTTACATGGTAGACTAACCGAGGAATTTCGTATTTCACAGCTTTCAAATTGCAACAGAATCTCATGATCAGCTGCTTGGGTAAAATATATTAAAAGTGAAAAGGCATCAATTTAAAAATGAAAGAATATAGCCTAATTCAGGATGCCTTATCTAAAAAATCTGACAAGAATCTAAAGATAAACACTACTAAGAACGCTAAACTTAAAGCCTTTATATGTTACAATTATACCAAGAAAGCAGAAAGCTTATTTAAAAACATAAGGCATCAAAATGCATGAAAAATAAAAACACTGACCCAGAAAAAAACTATACAACACAAAATTTCTTCTCTGAAAACTGTCAAAACAATTCAATGAGGAACACAAAAACATTGCACTGATTTTGGAATTACCTCACACAAAGATGACTATAAAAGAATTCACATCAATAACTCAAAGTTCAGTTAGCAAATATAGAGTACACTGATACTGAAGGTAAAGAAAAAAGTTGATATTCATGCAAATGTTAATTCGATGTCAAGAAAATAATTCTAAATAATATATTTGTAAGATGCCTACAATCTTTGCCAAAAGATGGCACTATCATTGCCTTCTTTCTGGGGCCACAGACATCAGGAACACAGTCAGAGTGCTGTAGGAAAGAGCCAGATGGCAAGTTGTGTGCAGATAGACACTGATTCAGTGTTGCTCACAGCTCAATTAATTAGTGATAATATTTGTACCAGGAGTCAAATATTACAGACTATAATGCATCAGTTCTAACCATCTTAACTAATACTTCCAGGCATCAGTTATGATTACATTTCCTTCTTCCATGTACCAAATGTCTTCAACACACATTGTACACTAATAAAAATGTGCATGTCTGCTGAGTTTCTACCTTAAGATTCTGAAAAGATACTCAGAAAAAAAAAACTGGGGAGAATGTGCAAGACTAGCATGCTCAAAGAAACACAGGTATATGAGAAAATTTATTTTGTGATTAATAGTTTTGTTAGACTTTAAATGCATCAGTTACGATTGCATCTACTTCTTCCATATACCCAATGTCATCAACACCTATTGTACATAAATAGAAATAAATATGCGCATGTCTACAAGCTGAGTCTCTTCCTTAAAATTTTGAGAACTTGCTCACAGAAAAAGTTGGGAGGCTGTCTGGGATTACGATGCCCAAAGATATACAGCTACATGAGAAAATTTACTTTGTGATTAATAGTTTTGTTACAATTCTGATATGTTTAACAATTCTGATGTGTTTAAAAAAGACAGTGACTCTGTCATCAACATAATTAGCGTAACTGTAGAAGATAGATTAGAAAAACTGGAGCAGGCTCAGTTACAAAAGGAACTTAAAATAGAAATTGCAAAACAAAAATGTGTGAGAATGTCACAAAATGACTGCTCAGGGATTAATTTAGAGCAATTAATCAAAAGTATTAAAACCTTTACTATCCCCATTGCAGAGAAAATGGAAGTGTTGAATTTGTTCGTTAAGTGAATTCAGAGGGCATTCTGAAACAAAAACATTCCAGACAAGTTAAGAGTGGAAGTATTCATAAACACATTAGGGGAAAAGATACAGAATATTTCAATTTTCTTCAGGGAGGAAGAGCTAAAGGATTAGGATAAAGTAAAAGCTTTAATATTAAAGAGTTTCAACAAATTCCCTATAGATTCAGTACAAATTAAGAGCTATTTCGATTATATAGAAGCAGTCTTGTCAAATTTTGCTTCTTCAATGAACTTTGAAAATCAAACTGACTTTGAAGCGACGTGGCATTCTGTGATGACCTACTTATGGAGGGGGGACTATCCCACCAAAGTGCTTAGACTCATTGAGTAGTAGCAGTAAATCTGCCAATCAAATGTGTTGGCACTGTCCTGGTCTCCAAACAGGTTTATGGCCTTACTCCTAGACCTGAGCATTTTCTGCATTTTGTTTTGGCAGGTGTGGAGAAGGAGGATACAGATTTATCTCACATCGTCAATAAAAAATTCCATAATGCTGTTTCCTGTTTAATTAGTGGTTACATGCCACAGAAAAATATCTCTAGTTGCCTATTAAATCTGACCTAGAACAGTTAGAAGCATTTTGTAAGTTACAGGGAACTCTTTCTCAAATTCCTGTTTTTGTAAAACAAGACAATATTAAGACAATAACAACAAAATTATTTGGCAATATATCTAGACAAGGATACCCTTGGAACTACACACAGATGCTAGTAGCAAAGAGTTCAGCACTGTGTTACTCCAGTTGTACGATGATGGCAAGTACCTTCCAATTCAGTATATCAGTCAAAACATCACATACCACGGGAAATAAAAAAACTTTGCAGCTATGAACTCAAAAACCTTGCATTCACTGAAGCTCTCAAAAAAATTTAGGAATTATTTTTTGGACTCTTAAATTCAAAATCGTTAACTGGCTGTAGTGCTGTAGTAATTGCCTGTAGTGTGTTTCAAAAACTTTATATAAAAAAGACCTTATTCTGAAAATTGCTAGAAGTTCAATGTTTATCGAAGAATTTTATTATGAGATTGTCCACCAGCCAGGCAATCAAATGAATAATGCTGACGCTTTGAGTAGAAATTCTTTGGTTGTGATTTCATGTGTTCATGCAATCTGCTTTGCCAACAAAAAAACATTAAAAAAAAAACCTTATATTTAATTAAGACCTTGGTGGAAAAGTTGTAAAAAATGGTTAATATTTAAGAAATGATGTTTCATATAAATTTAAGAATGGAACAGATCTTTTAGTTGTACCAGAAATGTTGCTGAATGAAATAATACAAAAGGTGCATAAGAATCATTTTGCCCCAGAAAAGACATCAACGTATTGGAGCAAGACTTCTACATCCCTAACTTGAAATAATAAAGTTGAAAGGTGATTAGAAATTGCATTAAATGTATCCTACATAACAGGAGACATGGAAAAGGTGAAGAAAGGCGAAGGTTTATTTTTAATTCTATACCGAAAAAATATTATGTTAATTTTGTTGGACCCCTTTCATCAACACCAACATATTTTCACTGTAGTTGATGCATTCACTAAGTTTACCTATTTTAACCTCTGAAATCCTTATCTGCACAGGAAGTTATTGCCAAGTTAAAGCAGCAACAAACAGTGATTGGAAACCCTTCCAAAATAATTTTAAAGAGAGGTACAGCTTTTACGCCGAAAGAGTTGAAACCTATTGCATTGAAGAAGGAATAGAACACATAAAGGTTACCACCAGAATACCAAGAGGAAATGGACAAATAGAATAGATTCATGGAATTCTGGTACCCATTTTATCCATGCTGTCCCACGAAGATCCGACTAAATGGTTTTGGGGGGGATTTCTTTGTTTTTTCCACTTTTAATGTTTCAGATGCTGTGGATGCTGATATTATGGTTGCGAAGTCAGAATGTACAACAGGATGCCTCCTGTCCCCACTCAAAGATGACATCTTCTTGCTGAGGCCACACCCGAGTCAGTCAGTCACTGCCGAGGACAGACAGAGTGCCGTAGCAGAGAGGATATTTGGGAAGGAGCCAGGTGTCAGGTTATGTGCAGACAGCCTCCAATTATTCACACTTAGAGCACAATTAATTAGTAATAATATTTGTGCTAGAAGTTAAATACTAGATAACAATATATACTAAATATGCTTGCAGACAACAGTTATAATTGCATCTACTTCTTTCATGTACCTAATGTCTTCCACAGCCATTGTACATAAATAGAAATAAATACGAGCATGTCTACAAGCTGAGTTTCTACCTTAAGATTTTGAGAAGACACACAAATTGCAGATTCATTTCAATTACTTCAGCAACACAGCATAAATGTAACGTTTATTTTAGAAATAATTCAGATAAAAATAAATACATTATCTTGCATGCTACCGAGTAAAATGGGTTACATATAGTAAATCAACAGAACATGACAGAGGTGTTAAGTGCTGTGCACTGTAAATAAATGTTTATTATTGTAAACTGAAATTGTGGCCACTTAAATACAGCCAATTAAAAGCAATGGAATTGAGAATGATGACACATGGTCTAAAAATAGGAAAGCATACTAAATGATATTTTTTTTTACAAAACCTGTGTAAAACCTACACAAACTAAATTACCTTTTCATAAAGAAACACATTTTAAGTTGCTTGAATTAAAACATATAGATATTTAGTGTTTTAGGTAAGTCTCAAACCATTAGTTCGTACTAAATATCTTATAACATTTATAGGTGATTGGATTGGGTTTGGTTTGATATATTCACTATGAAAAGCAGGCCAAGGATATCTGCCTATGGGGAAGGATGCCTTTGTGGAGGCCTTTCTAAGGGAAACTCGCTCAGGAAAACAATGAAAATGCGCATGCAATTCGCCTATTTCCCTGAAATCAAATCCATGTTGGAACTATCAATGTTCAGTGACTTTAGCCACTGCTGGGCTTAATTTATGGATGATAAATTGTGAAAAATTACTCTGCATGCCTGAAGATAAGACATCAAAAGAGCATCAAGCACTTAAGAAATATAGATTACAAGCTGAAAAATAAAAGGGAGAACAATTTAAAATTCGCTGAAGTGATAATGCCGTAAAACTAACAAGTCATGAATTAATCTACTTTTAGAAAAAAAAGGCATAAATTCTCAGAAAAATGAATCCATGCTTACTAAGGCAATGCCCTCACAAGGAAAGCCATGAATTTACAGGAAGTAAATGAAAATATTCGGATGTGCTGTTAAAGAGATTTCGAACAATGAATCACATTAACAGTCCAGTCCACATCCAATGGAGACAGATTAAAATCATACTGGATTATGGGAACTGCCAGTCCAAAGGATACCAAATTATAGATGTACAATCTGTATTTTAACATTTGTGCAATATTAGTTTTCTTTTATCAAGCTTTGCTAAAGGATATTTATCTCACTCATTAATCTTTACTAATTTTCTATTTCAAAATATATATTGCAGGAAATTTTTATATAAATATTTGTCTGTTTATTTGAGTATTTTATATGTATTTTTATGTTCATTTTTATCTATTTACCTCATTTTTATCTATTTACCTAACACATTTGTACAGTAATTTTATGTTGTATTTATTGTGTGCTTTGCATAATGACTATTTCCATCTATATTTATACATCTTTAATTCTCTTTATTACGTGCCAAAGTAAATTGACTTTAGAATTACGAAAATAGCTTAAGGATACTAGAGACACATGCTGCAGTGGCCCACACATCAGCAATATATATGTAATAAAACTGTTCCATTAGATGTAATAAAACTGCTTTATTATTGTGATAAGCATTATCGTAGAAAACTGTGCCATTATTGCAATAAGATGACTTGATGAAAGTTGCAACGGACTGATTTCGTTGGTGAGGACTGCATCCTAACTTGAAGACTTTACTGCGTAGTTAGCAACAAAAACACACATAACGGTAAATTCCACACACAATATTTTAGTGACAATGCACATTATCACTGTGGGTGCAGTATGCACCTCCCAATTCTTTTCAGCTTACATCTTAAACAACAAATAAATTTAGGAAGTAAACTTTCCGTAGCTAGCGACGCAGCAAAAAGCAGCAGAAGAGAAGAAGCGAAGAGAGGGAGTTGCAACGTAATTAAGCTTTTTATACGAATTCCATTTTAGATCACATGACACTTCAATGTACAGGATTTGGGGTTCAGATTTCATCGGTATGTGCGCATCAGAACTGCAGGGAGACAAATTTATTGCTGCTATTTTTAGAATGAAACGGAAGTTAAAGGGCTATTAATTTATTATTTCAAAGCTAGATTTTATATTTTACATACATATATTTTACCAAATTGATAACATTTGGCATTTTCTAGACTTTCTAACACAATATTGAAAATTTTCTGAAAACTTACTTTTTGGATCTTAGAGCCACTTTTTGTAGAAATTTCTGGTAATACTGTCATTTGCAATTATGCTATAAGCAGAAGATTACAAGAAACTTAGTCTATCACAGACTGATATGCCACAGAGTTAGTTAATGATTCCAGTCTTTCTTCCGAGTGATTTTTTAACGTCTTCTGTTATAGAGAATTTCAAAGATGCTTCTCTGCTCTCCTTCAACTGCTTTTAACTCTTTTACTTTCACCCATAGAAACTCTTGTTGCCTCAAGCTGAAATAAATGTTCACACTTTTTCTTCAGATAGCAAGATTATTTAAAGAAATCTTGACAAACCCATCAGATATATTTATCCGCTATGGTACAATTTTACTACTTGTATATTTTTGTTTAAATTTTAATCCTTGATAAATCCTTTATATAATCATTCCTCTGAGTTTATATTTTATGAATTCATATCTTATTCCTAATTTAGATGCTGAAAAGGATTTGTGGCTTTTATTTTTAACCTTTAAATATTCATTTGACAAGCTGAATTAAATTTACAATAAATATTGCTTCTTTGGTTTTCAGTTACAATGCCAAAATAAGGAAAGATCAGAAATGATAAGGAACTAAGGCAACAAAATATATCTTAACATATCACTTTACCACATAAAATCAAATCTTCATGGAAAAAATAGTGTTGTTCAAGAACTGACTCAACATGAATATGGATGTATGTACAAATTACTCTGGAATAAATATTAAAACAAAAAAAAAGGACACAAGTAAACAGAACCATAGATTATCCTTCATTACTATTTCAAAATGAACTGACAAAAAAAAAAAAAGAAAAAGAAAAAAAATTCCTCTTACATTATTCAAACTCTAAAAAATAAAAGTTCCCTTCAATGGTTATTCAAACAACTGCTAATTAAATATTCAAAGCTATAATACATTTGTTTCTCTATCATTACACTTAATGTCAAATCATACATATCCAAACCGTTTATAATCTGAAATTAAGAAATATTAGGATTGAAGTACAATTCAATTTGCATGAAAATTTTGAAAAAAGAAATTTGGAAAAAAAAAATCTATATGCCTTAAAAAGTCTGGAAGCCTGTACATTAAAAGAAAAGAAACAAACTTCAGGATTTATTTTTTAACTGTACCAAGAACACTAACTAAAATTTAAAAGAGTACAAACAACCCCCCCCCCAAAAAAAGGTCACAGATCTAAAATAATGAGAACATTCAAAACGTGGCCAGATGAAAGACATCTCAACAGGAAAGATTGGTTTCCCTATCTGATTTTATTCAAGGCTTCCCTTGAAGTCATTTCTTAACTTTTTTAGGGTGGATCGTAATTGGAAAAAAAAAAAAAAAAAAGGTAAGAAAGACTTATTTAAACAGTCTAATTTAAAACACTGGGAATTCCAAATAAATGCAAGCCTGTATTTAGATACAAGTATCAGGCTATTATAACATTTGTTTTCTTGCACAACCAACACACTGTGATACAATCCTTCTTTGACATAGCCACTCATCCCAGTATATTAAAACAAAAAAACTACACCAAAATCTTCCACACAGTGCAATGACAATTTGATATAGCATCGTTTTTCCTTATACAATATATATATTATATAATGAACAAGAACATTTATATATGTAAGATAAAAAAAATATGCAAATCAAAACGATTTAAAAATTCTCTTTATTGTTCATTTTTAATTTGAGTACTTTTTCTCTAGTAATAACTTACTGCAAAACTAATTTCACATTGTTATCTTAAAACTTCTGCATTGATTGTAAGTTTTAGCCAATGAAATTAACGAAAAGGTTTACTATAAATACCATTGCAACCCAACTCTTTCTCTGCCTGTGCTTGTTAGCTAAAAGCCGACTTTTGCTTGGCCGCTTTTGTTAAAAATGTAATGTGCTATCATTAAAATTGTGGGGTGCAGATTGGCCCCATTGTGAAGTGCAAGAAGTAATAAAGATATATTTGGAATATCAAGTGATTTTGTGATTCTTTGAAAGTTCCCGCCATCTTCTGCTACATAATTGATGTTTTCAGTGATCTTCTAATCCTCAATCTGCTCACGAGTGCGAAATAATATCTTCCATAGTCAAGCACTCATCTTATTAATTTACTGCAAGGAACTAAATGTTATCATCAGTTTAGTTGGACATGCTTGAAAACATCTCAAGTGCAGGCTCAGAAATGAAAATTCATCTGTGGAATTATAGTATATTAACAGCAAGAATTGAAGCTTTACTACGATAATGAATTTTTTTTTTATTCTTCATCATATAAATCAACACTCTTGATTTATTCAACATCAAAAAACTAAAAAGAAACTGCTCATCATCCGCAGTGCTTTGAAACTTAATCTAGCAAAGTGTTTATGTTAAAAGCGATTTGATGATCATTCTTAACGGTACAGTGTATCAATTATATCAAATTATTTCAGCATTACACCGATTCCAAGGTCGTTAGCCTGCTTATACCACGTGCTTAGAGTGTGCACACATGAGCAATTTATTTTCGTTTTCTTAATCACATAGTTTGCAAAATGAAGAGTGAAAATTATTATCTTCGAATAAGATTCATTTGCAATGAAACAAAACTCAAATAGTGTTACGGATTCTAAAATTTCACGAGAGATCTTTTAGTATTATTCATAAATTAATGTAGCTAGAAATTTGTACATTATAATCATATATAAATTGCTAATCATTGTTAATATATTGAAAATCTAGATATGCTTTTTTCTTACTATATAGACTTTTTAAAATGTTGCATTCTTTTATGAACAGTAAAATTTTATGGTATCAAAAATTTGATTTCCATAATTATGTTTAATAAGATAGTAATGAATTTAAAAGATTTGTAAAGATTTTATTTATGGAAGGCTATTAACATGATAAATATATATTTTTGCATTATCGTTTAAATATTAATATTCTGAATTTTTTTAGTATTATTCATAAATTAATGTAGCTAAAATTTGTACATTATAATTATATATAAATTGCTAATCATTGTTATTATATTGAAAATCTAGATATGCCGTTTTTCTTATTATATAGACTTTTTAAAATGTTGCATTCTTTTATGAAGAGTAAAATTTTATGGTATCAAAAATTTAATTTCCATAATTATGTTTAAGATGATAGTAATGAATTTAAAAGATTTGTAAAGATTTTATTTATGGAAGGCTATTACCATGATTAATATATTTTTGCATTATCATTTAAACACTTTTGAATTAACATTCTGAATTTTTTTAGCATTTTAACAGAGAAAATTTTGTTTAAAATTTTGAATTCTAAGAATTTCCTTATTTAAAAAATAAAGTGATATAAGCTTTGAAAGCTCCCACCTTTATTTTCCCACATGTATAATAATAATTATTTTTTAATATAATGCGGTGCAGTTTTTTTTAGTAATAGAATCATAGAGCAGTTCAAAAAGGCCAATTACCTATATCCAAGGAACGGAGGCATACCAGTTCATTCTTTTGACCACTGGTGCAGAATAAATACAGCAGTTCGCTCAGCTGGATATGCCAATAGGATAGATATTTTAGTATTTACAGAAAGCTGTGGGGTCTTCAAGTTTTGTATACAATAAGTGAACTATAAATGTCTTAATAATAATAAAAAGCATACAAATGATGTTTCAAATGATGAATTCATTACATGTATTTTAAAATTTCTTCATTTTTTTAATGTAATTTATAAATGTATTTAAACTTTTTATACCTGAAAAGGTTTCAAAGTAAAATTATGAAGTTTGTTTATTTTCTTAATTTATATTTAAAAAATTACATGGCCCATATTATTACTGTAAGACAGTGTAGAATTTTATTTTACAAAATTTAAAAGAGCTAATTTGAAATTATATGCATTAAATTTTAATTTTCGTTTATTTTATTTCTTTCAATTAACTATAGTTTCAAGATTTAAATGGCCATAAGTTATAAACTTTGATAATTATACAATACTAGGAGCCAATTACCTTTATTAAGGAACAGAAGCTTCTATGTATAATTGTATTTAAGCATCCCACAGCCATCAATAAGTTGTCATGCTGATTTGCACTGTATATGATTTGCCTGTTTTTTATCAAAGTTCATTTTATTGTTGTTCTGAATTTTGTTACTTTTCTTTTGCAAAATATGATTATGATATTCAAGCCAATATTCCAAGAACTGTGAAGTTTTACGGTTATTTCTTGAAAAAAATTACAACACTTTTTACAGCATGTTTACGGAAAAAATGAACTTGCAGACTCAAAATTTCAGTAACATTTTTAGTTTGCATTTATTCTTAAAAATGATGTCTACAAGATTTTATTTTAAAACACATATATAAAAACTTTACGATTACTTTTTTTAATTCTATTTTCTTTGTTTGGCTATTGTTTTAATGCTTTCTTCTAAACAGGCTTCTCTGTCATAAACCCTTTTTCTCCTTGAAGCGGGGCAATATGTAAGACAAAAAAATACACTAATCAAAATTATAACTTAAAAAGCCTCTTGACTGCTCATTTCAAATTTGGGTACTTCCTCTCTAGTAATAATTTTGTTGAAACTGTGTCATATCTAAAAACTAATTCCACATTACGCGGCCTTAAAACTTCTGCATTCCCATAAGTTTTAGCAAAAGAGATTAATGAAACATTTTACTATAAATACCATTGCAACCCAACTCTTTTCCTGCCAATGCTTCCTAGCTAAAGGACGTCTTTTGCTTGGCTGCTTTCGTTAAAAACGTAATGCGCTATTGTCAAAATTGCGGGGTGCAGATTGGCCCCACTGTGAAGTGCAAAAAGTAAAACAGATACATTAAGAATATCCAGAGATTTTGTGATTCTTCAAAACTTCCTGCCATCTTCCGCTGTGAAACTGATATTCATCTGTCATTAATTTACAGCAAGAAACTAAATCTTATCATCACATTATATTTATGCATGCTGTGCAGCAACATGACGAGTTCTAAAAGAATAGAAAAGCTTTTACAAGACTTACTCACTGAGAATTTAATCCAACTAAAGTAAAATATTTTCATTCTTCATTTTAAATCTATTTAGACCTCAATGAAGGTACTGAATAAGAAAATACATGAAAGCTCAAGAGTTGATTAGCTCAGGAGGGAAAAAAAATACCATGATATCAACACTGTTAAATAACTATACATTTTGTAAAATATTCAAAGATTACTTACTTTGATTTGATACCTTGAAAGGGTCTCAAGTGGCAATCTTTCGCTACGTTTACATAATCTGGATTCACTTCACAAACACACAAACGTACAATATCGAATGCTTCAGCTCGAGCGTGGTATAATTCTTCAGACAGCCGAAGTAACGTTATTATAAATCCAGACTCTTCACAGAATCTAGAAGTTATAAAATGGTCAGAGATTTCCAATAAGTCTACTAATAAATTCTTCATAAAATAAAGAAAAAAAAATGATGTATGTCATAAAAAGTTCCACCATGCCAATGAAACTTTACTAGCAAAGTCATGAAAATATGTAACTATGAAGCTTTACACGATGAAGCCTTTATTACATCGAAATAATTTCACTTAAAAAATTATGCAAAAATTAAGCAAAAAGAACTCCAAAAGAATTTAATTCATTTTGCCTTGTGATTATATGTTTTAACAGTTATGGTAAAGAGCATGAGTGCTATCTGAATAAGGGGGAGGTTGCTTCCATGGAGGACATTCTATTAGAAACTGGCTTATATTCACATTCCACACGGATAAAACACCCATACACGCAGCCATTTTCCAGAATTCAGGTCCAGGATGAACTATCAATCTTCAGTTATCTTAATGAGTCAACCATTAGTAGGAATATGTTCCAAGACAAAATTTTTAAGGATGTAAAATAATTTATCATTTATGATATAAACCAGAGGTTTTACTCATGGTCAAAAATACAACTTGTTTCCTTACTTACAGAATAATAAAAATAGCCCATATTCTCAGATATGTTCCGAACTATATGTCAAATATTTTGTGTGCAACAATTTTCATGTAATGAAAAAACTGGTGCTTTATTTCATTTATTTTTGCATATATTTTATTCATAATAAAAAACAGATAAAAGCTTTTATAAAACAATCTTTTGTGTAAAACTTGTAAAATTAATAATGAACTAAAAGGAGAAAAAATATGTTGCATAAACTGCCGTTAAATGGGAACCAGATACTAATTCTCTTCACAAAAATTCATCTGCAATTTCATCTTGAAATAACAAATGTATGTAGTATCCTTGATAAACATGGATCTTATAAGAAACAGACCAACCCAAACGGGTTTTCTCCTTCGTCTGGTGCACTCACGGCTGTCCCCTTGATCACATCCGGAGGAGTAGGGACGATTACAGAAACTTAACATTGGTTGGCTAATGCAGCGTGTATAATTGTCGAGAAAAAGATGGTTGTAGCTCCTCATTTCACAAATTAGAATTTTTACGTATTTTTATTTTTGAAATTGAGATTGATTTTTAAAAATCTAGCATATTTATCAAACATAATTAACATCCAAATAATTAGAAAGCTGTTGCATGCTTTCAGGCTTCTATATATATATATTTTTTTTTAGCTTTTCCTATGCTATAAATTTTCCTATGCTATAAAGAAATGTGTAACTACTACTTCTAGGAAATAATATTTTAAATCTGAACTAATAGAAAATTTCAAACAAACAATTTTCTCTTAAATTTTTGTGTGTTTATTGGTGTAAATAAGTAAAAAATACTAAAATACCTAAAAATGTATTTTTGGAAGTTTTTGTTTAAAATTCTAAATTAAGCTGCTTTTTAAAAAATTGCAGGTGAAGATCATAGCATAATTTCTATAAAAGAGTTTTATTTCAATTATAATAGCGATTTTAACACCTTAATAATTGTTATGCATTTATTCTAATGTTAAAATAGTATTTAACTGTAACAATTAATTGTGCTAATATTTTATAGTGATTATTTTTTAAATTTACTTCTAGTTCTGCATAAGATTTTTTTAGCCCAGAAAGGCTATAGTCTCGAAACGGCATTTTGCACTGTTTCCCTATAAATGTCTGTTTCACTTTGAAAATTGTTGCCACCAAATATTATCGCCCTGTATTATACTTAAAGAAATTAAATAATAAATAATTAATTAATAAGAATCTTCATGAATACATGTATGTTTCTAGCACTGTGAAAAACCGACGGTATCTAAAGACATAAAATTTTGAATAACGCAATCCTCCACCCAAAGATAGACACCTGGAAGGCCGAATTTCGAATTTTCATAATCCATTTCATATTTTGTAAAACTTTAACAAATTTTCGATTAACAAATTCAATGAGTTCAAAGCGAGCGATGGTAACACTTTCAAAGCGAGCAATGGCAACACTGTACGGAAAATAACATTTTTATCTCCAGCGCGGAAATTCTAACAATATGTTGTTTTCAAATATTTTGTGATATTGCCGTTGAATTGAATTTTATGCGGTTTACGTGGGAAGAACATGATATTTAATAAATAAAGGTAACATACAAAACGTTTAAAAATTCCCTTTGGCCGTAGTATAAAATCCGAGTGCTTCCAGATTTTACTTTATTTTATTTTTTGAATTGCACTCGGAGAAGTTTATGCTCCTAATTTTATGAATTATTAAAATAAATAATCATCTTGTAATGTTAATAATTAATGATCATATAATCAAATAAATGATCATCTTGGAAGGTTATAATAATTTTAGAATCCACTGGCTGAAAATACTCATAAAATTTTAAAAAATATTTTCAGATATTTTACCTTATTTGTTTCAAAGCATCATGTACTATCAATCATGTTTAATTTTATGTTACTTGTAAGCAAAAGTTAGTTAATATATTTTGTGTTTAAAGTTTTTACTGTTTTACCGAAGTAAACACGTTTATACAAGAATTATGCATGAAAATAATGCGCAAAATGCAGCAAAAAGTACTTTAATGAGATATATTAAATCTTACTTGAAAAAACTGACTTTCATAATCTCATCAATATACAACGACTTATCGCATTTAATAATTAAAAACAGTTATGTGGTACAAACGGCATAAGTTTCAATGTTAAAGTAAACCAGATCGTCCCTACTCCTTCTTGCGGACATGTGGGGGACGTGCACTCCGCCCACTGGGTTAGTCTATCTCTTATAAGGTCCATGTTGATAAATCTATGATGATAATGGCTTATGCTTTTTGCAATGCTATACCATTTCATTATTTAAGGCATACACTTTTGCCATTAAACTATATGATAGTACATTAATGGTTTTAGAATGATAGATTGCATTACTGATTTCATGAGTTTTAAATAAAAGCTTGTGTTATCTTTTAAGAAAATGTTTTCCTGTTTTGAACTTTTCATCTCCATGAGATGTTATTAATCAAATTATTAAACAGAAAAATAATTTTTTAACAATGAATAATCATTCTTTTCCTTCCAAATGCTGTGTCAAATGGTAAAAAAAATTCAGTGATTTTGACAAAATATCAGAATTTAAGGTTAAAAATCTATAAATATTTCATTTAAAAAATTTATTATGCTCTATCCAATGACGCAAACAGTAAAACTCTCACAATTTTACTTCATTCATTACAGGAAAATGTGTGCAAAATATTGTTTCAAGATTAAACTTTAAAAAATCTAAATCAAATTACGAAAAATTTCTGCATCACATTCTATTGTCATTCACAATAACTCTTAGTGTGAGAATTCAGAGAATGGTTTAAAATGGATACCATAGTTTTGTCCACAATGATGAACGCCATTAGAAAGCAAAATAAGTGTTTATAAAAATGCAGGTCGTTTTTAAAAGTTACAGGAAGTCATCTAATTAATATTTTTACTTCATTCTAGTTTTAAAAAAAAGGTGAAGAATTCACTTTTACAGGGTGTGGTAGGGAAACTACCTTATTTTAAAAATGAATAAAACCAATAGTATAAGTAGTAATATCAGTTCAATATTTTTCCAAGTTCTACAGAGAAACTTAAAAGTTTTATTTATTATGCTTTAAAAATAATACCGCTAATGTGGCTTCTCTGGTCAATGCATTGAGATAGTCACATTTTGCAGTTTCTTTCCACTTTTACCAGCATATCAATGGGTATGTTGTCGATAGCATATTGAATATTGTTCTTCAGTTGAGCTAGGGTCTTTGGACGTTCGTTGTAAACTAGAGATTTCAGATAGCCCCACAAAAAGAAATCACACGGGTATAAATCGGGCGAGCGCACTGGCCACTGAAGATCATCCTGTAAGGAGATAAGGGGTTCAAGGAAATGTTCTCCCAAAAGATTCGTCGACGTATGCGCCGTGTGGGCTGTAGCACCATCTTGCTGAAATTAGACATCCCCACACCCATGTCCTCAAGTTTGGGTAAAAAGAACTCAATCGTGCGGGCATATCTAGCAGAAGTGACAGAAACTGTCTGACCATTTTCTTCATAAAACCATAGTCCAATGATGCCTATTGTGGACAATGCATGCCAAACAGTCACACGTTCTGTATGGAGGGGCTGCTCATGAAGTTCTAGGGGATTTGTGAAACTCCAGTATCGCATGTTTTGCTTATTCACGCAACTGGAAAGATAAGCTTCATCGCTAAAGGGCATTAGGCATATTGTAAAGAACGGCTTCGTATGCATTTTTTCATGAAAGAAAATCGCATGGATTAAGTTTTTGCCCCACTGCCAATTTATATCGATGAAAATGCAGTTCTTTGCGAAGAGTTTGTCTTAAAGAGCAATCAGACATCCCAAGAGCAGCTGCACATTTGCACGTAAATCGCCTGGGGGATGGCAAAATTGACTGCCTAACCTGCTCGATGTTTCAGATGTCCTAATGGTTCTTAAACCTCCGAGGCTTTTTTTTTCATACATTACTGGTTCTCTAAAGGTGTTCACCCATAAAAGAATCGATTTCCGATCAGGAACACGACCTACGGGAGCGTTATTAGTGATTTATGAATACACGATGCACGGCAATGATTGAAGGTCCGCTTGAAAAGTACGACTCCATGGCGAATGCGCACTCCTCTCTCATCTACTGCACGAACTACACTTATATAACATAAAACATTAGACACCGCTCTTTTGAATGAGTGCCACCCCACCCTTCTCGGAATAAATGTCGCTAGACGGTGTGCTTTTCAAATAAGGAAGTTCCCCAGCCGCACCCTGTATAACCTCTGAAAATTTGAAATCTTTATTATATATATATATAAAAATATTTGGATGTCAGAATTTTAAAGTCCCATAAAAGAATATAATATTATAATAAATTTAAAGTATATAATAAATTTATAATCAGTTTTAAAATGCAATGTTGAGAAAATTGTATACAAATTTATAAAATGGAAAAAATTTAAAATAATGTGACAGATTTCATTTAAATATTCTAACAACACTAATCAATTTTCTTATTTTTAAGACATGGCAGCAAGAAAAATAGTGTTCCCCTTCTGTTCCTTACTCTACTGTATTTTTTAAAAAGTGTAGAAAATTGCCCAATTAATAACATTATATTGTTTCTGTTTTAAAAGAAGGCAAAGAGCTTGTTTTATAAGCTGCGAAAAATTCAAAAACATTGTAACTGATACATTTTTAGATGTTGAAATGTTAAAATAAAAAATGTCAAGCACTTTAAAAAAAAAATCAGCAATTTTGAAAATCTACTTAAAAACCAAAAAACCTTTACCACCTTGTATTATCAACCATAAACAGAGCATGTATAAAATACGAAACTTGATAAATCCGGAAGTATGCTAAAAACCCTTCCCAAACTCCATAAATGAACAAAAACAAAAGTTTATAAAAAACCAAACTTCAAAATAATTAAAAATTAAAATAGTGTGTATGTGTGGAAACTCATGAAAATATATCAAGCTTTGTTTTTTACATTTACCTTTATTTTTCTGTATGTGGCTGGATCTTGCTGCACAAATCTATATTTTTAGAACTCAATGTTAGGATTTCCAGATTATTTTCTAAAAGGACTAAATTTGCTTTTAATATACAGTAGCATCTAGAAATCAATAATACTCATAAAAAACTTTAACTTCAAAATTTTGCAATAAGCCATTCCTCAGCCTTTCAGTAATCTACTTTTATTCTACTGAGTAAATCTGTTTTAATTTTCTCTCCACACATTGTAATTTTTATTTTCACTGTATATATATTCTTTTATTTCAAATTTTCTCCACATGAAATGTTAATAATTTCACACTGCATTCATAGTAGTTTTATTTAATGACAATATTGAATTTGCTACTGGCTATGACCAGTTTCATATATACACTCTTTTGCAAAAAAATCGAAGCACTATGAAGCAAATGGTTGTTTTCAATGAAACTGAATATGTGATACACATATAATAAAATAATTAAAAAATCAAGGTCAGAGTACCCGTTCACGCCTCACAATGACTCACTGAGTGTTCAAATTAGTAATTGGTCGAATCTCCCCTGGCAGCAACGCATGCTTGAATTCGTTGAGGCAAGGAGTGGAAGAGGTTCCTAATGTCATCCTGCAACACATTCTGCCAGGCATTCATCAGTTGTCATTCCAGATCTGCGATATTTTGTGGTGCCTGAATCTGGCGGCCTCCATGTCCCAGACAAGCTCGATTGATGAACGGTCTGGTGATCTTGCTCGTCAAGGGAGGATCAACAAGACAGTCCAGAGGCATGCAAGTGGTATGTGGCCAGGCATTATCTTGTTGGAAAATGGCCCCGGGATGACGTGCAATGAAGGGTAATGCAACCGGCCGCAGGACGGTATCAACATATCGTTGAGCTCTTAAAGATATACGGAAGATGACAAAAGATGACCTGCTGTCATAAGAAATAACACTCCACACCATCACACCAGGGGTTATGGCTGTATGCTTTTGTAAAACAAAGGTTGACTGGGACCGCTGGCACCGTCCTCTCCAGACACGAACACAGTGGTCATCTACTTCAAGAGTGAAGCGGGATTCATCGCTGAACACTATACAATGCCAGTCTGATGGCATCCATGATGACCAGCTGCGACACCCTTCCAGACGACTCCGCTGATGTTGTGGGGTCAAAGGCAAATGTCGTAAGGGCCTCTGTGGGCGTAACCCCACCTCAGACAAGCTCCGTGCGATGGTAGACAGTACCACAGAAGGCATAGATGTGGCTGTAATGTGTTGAATAGTTGAAAATGATACCGTTGGGGCGGTTCGGGCCTGGCAAACAATCATCCTATCTTGCTTGAAATTTGTGTTCCTTGGCTTTCCAGAGCCTTCATTTCGTCGGCAGTTTCCTTGTAGCGACCTTTGCTGTGAACATCTTTGCCCAGCAGTGTCTGTACACTGCAGATGGCGGCCTATTGCTCGGTACAACCATCCAGCTTCATGCAACCCTACAATGCGACCACATTGTAAGTCATTTAGTTGTCTATAAGGTCTTCGATATCGACGCAATAACATTTTTACTTGCTTCTTTACGGAATTACAATGGCAACAACAAAAAAAGATAAATGTTCGGCCTCTCTTACTGGTTTTATACTTTGCGAATTGCACACTAGAAATGTGCGCTATAATCGCTATTCCCGTTCATTTGCATGCTTGATCAAGGTGTTTTTGCATACCAAATTTCATCACGATTGCAAAAGTCCTTCTTGGTGCTTTGATTTTTTTTTGCAAAAGAGTGTATATAATATATATATAAGAGAAAAATAACTATTTTTTACCCATACAGCCCATGTTTGCAAATCTGAATTTTTAACACACACAATTTCTATCCCACAGAAATCAATTTAATTACAACACCACTAGATCCTAATAAATGACCAATTGCACAGGATCTAAAAACTTCCAGCACTGAGTGTCTGATCACATCTGAACTACACTGACGAAAAATGAAATTTCAACACCATAAAGAAATCAGTTTAGAGAAATGAAATGTAGACCAAACATTTGTCTAGGTAAGATATTTATTTGATTATCACAGTCACAGGTGATAGCACAGGCAAGAAGAGTTATTTCAAATATCAAATGGTGATACATTAAAAACCACTGCAGTCGCCCCTGAATGCAAGCATGCAAATGTGCATGACACAGAATGCATTGCTGTACAGTTGCCAAATGTTATCTTGTATGGTGGAATTTAGTACCAGATGCACTTAGTCAGTCAAATCATCAGCCATCCATGCTGATTAGTGATGGCACTGAATTCCATTATGCAATTATATCCCGTGTGTGCTCAATGAAGATGACAAAATGATCTCGCACACCAAGGCAAGATGTTCACATTCTATAGAGCATGTTCCTTGATAGCACCAGTATGGGGGGGGGGTCGAGTGTTATTAAGGTTATCCAAATTCACACTAGAATGTAGTTCAAGATAGTGCAGTCAACAGCCTGATAATGGCAAGAGTGCTGCTGTCACAGGAAATTGCTCCCCAAACTATAACTCCTGGTGCAGGTCTACTGTGTCTTCTGCAGACAGCTTTGTTCCAAGTGCTCACCTGACCTCCTTTTAACCAACATACGGCCACCATTAGCACTAAGACAGAAACGGGTCTCATATAAGAACACAAACAGATCTCCACTCTGCCCTCTAATGAGCTCTAGCTTGACACCACCAAAGACAGATGTCGGCAATTTGTAGTGGTATGGCTGCTACAGGTCATCCACCTCAGAGCTGACCCTCAAATAAGCAATTTTTTTACACTTCGCTGCATTACTCTAGCGCCAACAGAAGCTTGACTATCTGCTGCAGATGCAGTGCGATCAACCACAGACATGTGGCAAATAAGGTGGTCTTGACTGGTGACACAATTGCAGCCAGATTGCAGCCTTCCTGGGATAGTGCCTTACTCTTACCGCTGCTGCCCACACACATGCATAGTAGATACATCCCTGTTAAGTCATCTTGCAATACTATCCACCCTCTAGGAGCCCTATCACATGGCCTGGTTCAAACTCACTAATCGGTTGGTATTGCTTTCTTTATCTTCCTAAAGGCATTCTAGGACAAGACCTTGTTCACAATGTCCAACCTGGAAGATAAATAAAGGGCACGAAGTTTGCATTGTGTATTTAAAGTAACTGTGATTTGCAAGTGTTCTGTGGTGATACTAATGCCACACATCATCTAGTGTGAAATCTGAATAGCCGTCCCCTTTCAGATGTGCACACATGCCTCCCAAATTTTGTTATTTAGCACAACTCCTTGGTGTTGGGATCTCAGTTTTATTTAGTATATTTTAAGCCACTTGATAAGATATAAAAACAAATTTTGTCAATAGCCTATAAGTTTTCATTTGGAATTTCAATTTGAAGTAAAGTATTATTTTTTCAATACTAATTAAAAAAAATAAGAAATCAAGTGCATTTTGAATATACATGATGTCTTTTTCTTTAAAGGCCATGCATTGGCAAATTAAAAACTGTACAACTGATTGGAAGCAGAGGTACAAAGGTGACTGTCAAGATGCAATAATAATACAAACCTCATAACTTACAAGAATAATAATGAAAACTATCTAAAATGGTTAGATTTGACAGTGAGATTTAATACGAAAAATCTTTACAAACAGCTCCTTTTTATTATAAACTAAATAAACCAAAAAATAAAGTTCCTATTTCCTTATTTATATTTACTTTAATATTTCTCGTTATCCTATTTGACATAATGCAAAATTATAAAACACAAGTATTACATAGTTAAGTTAAACTTCACAACATAGTCATGTTTCAAATCACTAACCTATCAGCAACTGACGGTAATCCTTTCACATGGAAGGTATCAGCAGTATCCAACATATCCTTTACTTTCACAGTAAATGTTTTCCTATCTTTCTCACTTAAACTTTGGAAAATTTCATACCACCACATTGATTCAGTAAATTCTCTTTTTCCATTCTCGAATACTGTGAAAGCAACCTCAACATCGCATCTTACATGAGAATTATTGTCCCAATAATTATGAAGTCCCTCTCGATGTCTACGCACATAGTTCTCACAAAGAAGATTATATTTTGATTTCATTTCTTCACAGTTTACATTCTGAAGAATTTCAACAAGTCCAGGAGTACTAGCCACTACTTCCTTTTCAAGTGATAAAACTAAATTACTGAAATTATACAACACATGGATGTGCTGAAGTGGATCAGTTCTAACATTTGCACTATATTCTTCGATAGATGCTAATACTTTTTGATACATTTTGCAAGCACTCTCATAATCTTCCCGCAGTGTATAAATTCCAGCCAAACCTGCAACATGAAACAATCGCTTAAAACAGCATCATTAAAGAAATTCCTGTTGAAAAAGAAAGAAAAAAGTATTCTAGGTCTCTTAAAAATAATACTAATAAAAATTAAATATTTTTAGAAATTAAAGAATGACAGTGACAGATTTCATACATACATACAATAAATCGCTAGACTAAATGCATGAAACAGTCTATATGGGAACTGCATATGTTATGGTATAGTAATAAAAGCTCTTGCAACAAAAATACCAGATTTAATATGTCCAGTAAAATACTTCATTTTTAGAAAATGGGAAATATTTTTACATACCACAGGTAAATGTTCTAATTTAAAAATGAAAAATAATACATAAATAACAGTGAATATGTATTATATATTTGTATAAGTATACATGTATGTGTATACATACAGCACCTTTCTGCAGAATAAAGTCATGAGCCACCAAAAAAAAAAATTCTTTAGTAATGAAGCTGATCTCAAGTGGTTAGCCAAATGGTAACTGATCAAGAACCTAAACATTACTATCCTTCATACTCTGCATGTAAAAAAAAATGATGTCATACAGCGATAGCAGCACCCCCAACCTGAAGTACAAAAAATTAATTACATGCTAGATGGGAAAGGTGTAGTAAGCCTCATCCTTTGTTTTGCAGAATTCCATATGATGATTAACTTTTAACTGTATACAATGTAAATAAATATTTAAATTAACGTTTCCTCAAATCAATCATAGATAGATTTTAGATAGGATAAAATTTCGACTTTAAATTAGCCTATCGCGAAATTAGCCTTTTGCCACAATATGGTGGATCCAGGCCGAAAATTAATCTTTGGGTAATTTGAAAATTTGTGTTTTCTAATTTTGGATTAGCACTTTACAAGTGTACAAAGACTGCCAAGGTAAGCCTGCACTTCCCATTATTAGTATAATGGAAGATCTTATTGCTCAATTGAAATCGAAATGAAAGGTATTCGGGACTGCAGTGTCCAAGATATTAAAGAAAATCGAGACTGAATTATATAAAGATGATATTAGTATAAACGTAAATGTATTAGACGAAAATTTAGATCAATTAAACGAAAAATCAAAAGTTTTGAAAGATTTAGACGCTCAAATAGAACGAGATTTAAAACTTAAAATCACAACGGTTCTAGAATACGATGAGAAAATTCAACTGTGGCAATTTAGAGGAAAGAAAAAATTGAAGGAATTGAATAACCTCGAAAATTCGGACAATGAAAATAGAAATATTTCTAATGAAACCACTACAGATTCGAAAAACAAAAATAATACATTCCCTCGTCGTCCTAAATTAACCATTTCTAAATTCTATGGTGATCCTTCAGATTGGTTAGAATTTATAGGTCAGTTCGAAAATGTGATTGACAAAAATCCGAATTTATCAAAAATAGAAAAATTAATTTATTTGAAAAGCTTTCTTGGTGGCTCAGCCGCCAAAGCTATTTCTGGTTTCGCTCTTATCGAAAATAATTACGAAGCTGCTCTTGAACTGTTACATTCCAGATTTGGGCAAATGAACATCTTAATTAATTCACATCTACGACAACTGTTAAGTATTTCACCTGTGAGAAATACTAATGAAGTAAACGGATTAAGAAAACATCTCGATCATACCGAAGTGCAGATAAGAAATCTTGAAGCATTAAAAATAGACTAATTCCTATGGAAATCTTTTAACACCTTTCATTTTGAAATTACTTCCTAATGAGTTCACTCTTGATTATAGTCGAAAAATTAAAGACGAAAATTGGGATTTAAAAGGTCTATTAGACTTTTTGAGGAACGATGTACTCAGTAGAGAATGCGCAGCTTCTGTTACTTATAACTCTAAAGAGAAATTCTCACGATTAGAAAAACCACTACCTTTCAAATTGAAACTTTCTTCAGTGAAAACAAGTAAGCCGTCGTCAGTTGAATTATTAGCTGCGTCGGCCGAATCATAGTGTCTGTTTTGTGGGAACAGAAGTCATAAATCTATGGATTGCAAAACTTTAAATGTGGAAAAGAAAAAAGAGATTTTGAAGAAGCAAGGCAGATGTTTCTTATGTTTGGATAAAAAGCATAGAATTAAAGACTGTAAACAAAAAGTAAACGGTAGCTTCTGCTGTAATGAACATTCGAAAGCCATTTTTTATTCATTTCATGAGAAAAAAGATAACGACAAACTTCGATTCCAACGTTATTTCCGCTGTTTCGTCATGTAAATCCGACGAAAATAGATCTAATAAAATATTATTACAAACTGCTTCTGCATTCATTCGAAATAGTGATAAATCTGAAAATGTGAGAATTCTTTTTGAAAATGGCTCAATGAGATCTTTCATAACTAAAAATGTATCTAGTAAAATGGATCTTTTTGGAGACAAAAATGTGTTAGAAAAAACCTTTAATGTTGTTAATGCCAAACTAGAAATTATTAATGATCCCAAACTTAGTATATATGTTGCATTTCTCGAAGTTGAAAATGTATCCAATGCTCTCATCTCTCCTCCAGATTTGAACTTTGCTAAGGAAAATAAAGTTCTACAAAATTTACAATTAGTTGACTGTTGTAGGCAAAGTGACAAAATTGATGTTCTCACAGGGGTAGATTTCTATTATTCTATAATTACAGGTAAAATAAAAAGAATTTCAAGAGATGTAGTAGCTACCGAATCTTTATTTGGTGGTGTTTACAAGGTAAAGTAAATAATGAATTTTGTGAATTATTAATTATGAAAGTATCAGTAAATGAAAACTTGATATCAGATCATTTACAACAGTTCTGGAAGCTAGAAAACTTAGGTTTAGAAAGTAATACTCAGAACGACACAACTGTTGATTTCGAAATTACGAAATCCTACGAATCTGATATCAAGTATAAGAATGGCAGATACCAAGTAAGATTACAATGGAAACCAAATTCAAAACATCTAATGGAAGATAATAGGGATATAGCACTTGAAAGATTTAAGAAATTAAGTAACAAATTTAAAATTGATAACCCTTTGTTTGTGCAATATACATAGGTTTTAAAGGAGTACAAGTTAAAACATATTATTGAACCATCTAAGAAAGACAATCGAAAGGACAAGACTCTATTTTATTTACCTCATAGGGCAGTAATTAGAAATGATAGAACAACAAGCAAACTAAGAATAGTTTATGATGCTTCAGCCCACAGATTTCCTATTATAAACTGCAGGGCGTATTTTTGATCCTGTTGGATTTTACAGCCCTTTCACCAATAGAATAAAGTGTCTGATTCAGGAAATCTGGTCTGCCAAAATTGATTGGGATGAAGAACTGCCACCTGATCTTAGTGGATCTTGATGGAACGGCCATCACCTTGATGGAAAGTCTGGCACGAAGAAATTGAAGAACTGAACCACCTCAGAATTCTCCGTTACTATTTAGAGGGAATATTTGATGTAGATGTGAAACAAATCGAACTCCAGAGCTTTTCTGATGCTTGTCTGAAAGCTTATGGATGTGTGGTATATCTAAGAATAGTTTTGAACAATGGAACTTTTAAAACAATTTTTGTTGCTTCCAAGAGTAGAGTTGTACCTCTGAAATCACTTACACTTCCTAGATTGGAACTCTTGGGCATGCTTTTGTCTGCCAGATTGAGTGATAAAATCGCAAAATGTTTGAAATACGAAGTAATCCCCTGCCATTGGACTGATTCTCAAATAACTTATTTTTGGATTCACGGATCTGCCAAAAGATTTAAACCTTTCATCAAAACCAGAATTTATGAAATTCAGACACTAACTGAAAGCAATAATTGGCATTATTGCTGTGGGAAAGACAACCCAGCCGATCTCATATCACGAGGAACTAGTGCTGCTAATTTAAGAAATTGCCAACTTTAGTGGCATGGACCACCCTGGCTTTTACAGCCTTCAGAATTTTGGCCCTCTGGTAATGTAGACGCTGTTGAAGAAGAAAATTTAGAATATAGACAAAAAGTTTTCTTGTACCCAACAGTATGTATCATACAAGAGAAGGATGAATTGTTTGATATTTCCTGGTACAGTAACCTTATAAAAATATTAAGAATAACATCTTGGATTAGATGCTTCACTTTGAAAGCTAGGAAACATGCAAACTTGACAGATGTTCCCACAACTGAAGAGCTTAAAATTGCAGAAGAATTCTGGATCCGTAGAATTCAAAGAGTAGCATATAATTTGGAAATTTCAGCATTAGAAACTGATAAAAGCATATTTAAGAAGTCATCTATATATTCCTTTTCCCCATTTTTAGACGATAAAGGAACCTTATGGCTTGGAGGAAAATTACAATTTTCCGATTTCAGCACCGAAGAAAAACATCCTATCCTCTTGCCGCGAAATTCGAAATTTACGGAACTGATTATTGAAAGAAAACATAATTTGATGCACAGTGGAGTTACAGCCACTTTGAGCAGCCTTCGAAAAGAATACTAGATACCGAAAGGCCGACAGCTTGTGAAGAAGATACCTAGAAACTGTTTTATTTGTAGAAAGTATACAGCAAAACCTGCTTAACAGATGACCGCACAGCTGCTTAAAGACATAATAGTTGAGACTCCACCATTTCTTGTTTCTAGTGTGGACTTTACAGTACCCATTTGGGTTAGATCTGCAACCGGAACTGATAAATCGTACTTAGTTCTTTTCACCTGTGCTGTTAGCAGAGCCTTTCATTTAGAGCTAGTTTCTGGTATGTCAACAGAAAATGTTTTGATGGCTTTTAGACGATTTGTATCAAAGCGAGGACATTGTGACACAATTTACTCGGATAATGCCAAAACCTTTCAAAAGGTAAATCGACAATTCCAGTATTTTTCAAAAATACTGAAGGATTCCAAATTTCAGGATTTTATTGTCAATAAAGAAATAAACTGGAAATTATCGCAGAACGTCCTGCATGGTGGGGAGGATTTTATGAACATTTAGTGAAATCTGTGAAGGATTGTTTGTGAAAAATACTTGGAAAAGCCCTATTAAATTTTGAAGAGTTGACTACTATTTTGACAGAAGTTGAATATGTGATAAATCATAGACCTTTAACTTATACTTACAATGACTTGGAAGAACCAGAGCCTCTGACACCAGCACACTTTCTCAACGTTGGTCGAAAAAATCATAATTATCCACTTCATTTTATCGAGATGATTGACAAGAATTTGAATAAAAGTTATCTGATGAAACGACAAATGTATCAAACAAGACTTTTAGAACATCTCTGGAAAAGATGGAAGGAACAATGTCTACTTGACTTGTGCACGGCCCACCATTCGGATACTCCTAATCCTAGTAAAGAATTAAGGTTTGGAGATGTCGTTCTCTTGGAAGGATCTACAAAGTCCAAACTCTTATGGGAACTTGGTGTGGTAATAGAGTTATACAAAGGACGAGATCAACATGTTCATTCTTGTTTAATTACGACATCCAAAGGACAAATTAAGAGACCCATACAACTCTTATATCCTTTAGAAGTTGTGAACAAACTTTAGAACTATTGACTGAACTATCAAATCCGACATTTAAGGAGAAATTTTTTAACTTATTGATTATTCAATAATTTCTTATTTTTAATTGATTAATTTGTTTTATTTTATATTTTAGTAGATATTTCAAGAGGAATATTTTTTTCTCTTTTTCAATTTGTTACAGTAAGTAACTAAGTATTTTCATTTTATTTGAATTTAATTGTTATTCTTAATTGCGTGAACTCTTGGAGTTCAGGTGGGGAGTGTAGAGAAACATGGTGTCATACAGCAATAGCAGTACCACCTGAAGCAGAAAAAATTCATTAGATGTTAGATGCTAGACAGGAAAGGCATAGTAAGCCTTATCCTTTGTTTGTACAATTCCATATGATGATTTATTAACTATTTAACTGTATATAATGTAAATAAATATTTAAATTAACGTTTCTTCAAATCAGTCATAGATATAGATTTCTACATAGACAGATTTTAGATAGGATAGAATTTCGACTTTAAATTAGTCTATCGCGAAATTAGCCTTTCGCCACACTGCATTACTACATCTATGCCCTTCTCACAAGTTTTTCTCTCAAACAAGATTTTTGTTCAACATCTGGTAACACAGATATATCTTCATATGGCACCCTTTCTTGATTAGCAGTCACAGCTTCATTCACGCCTGGCTCAGGCTGGCTTCTGGTCTAAATAGCAGTCTTCTTTTCCTAGCAGGTCTTTCATTTTCCACTTGCTCACTATGTGGCACATTCACATCATCTTTGGAAGTGCTTTCAACTGTACCTTGGATCTCAAATCTTCAGTTTCTAGTTCAGAAAAATTAAGATTCACAGGAATATACTTTCTGTAAGCATTTTTCAACTTTTCTTTAATGAACTTGATGTTTCTGGATATCAAACTGTCACTGGATCTATTAATGATATGCCATAATAGAATATAAGACAAATAGCATTTTCTTTGACTTAGCATCAAGTTCCTTTTGATGACAGGTCAGAAAAACTCAAAGCTTGGAGGCCATTTACTATTTACCAATTAGGCAAGCAAGTATTATTGCCATGTTACTGTATTAGCATCAACTTCTCTTGGCAAACTTGCCAGGCCTTACTGGCTGTTAAGTTTCTGCTCAAATTATGATGGGAAAGCACACCAGGGGCAGTTTGGTAGTTTTCACCCTCTTCCCCTACCTTCCACCTCTCAATAAGTCTTCTGACTCATCGTATATTTTGAGTGCCTCCTTGCCACACAGACAATATATGCTTATAAAACATCCATCCCTTCTCCAGGTTCAACCAGCAGTCAGCATCGCTAACCACTACCCCATGGGGGTGACTTTTTAGATGACTGGCAAATATTAACATATAAGCTTCACAACCAACCAAACATTTTTCAAATCAAGATTTTTTCAGTATTTTTAGATGTACGGTGTACAGTTTTCAATAGGGTTATGAGAAACTCTATTACGAAGATAAACCGTGATTATAATACGGCAATAGACCAGAGACATTTCGGAACTTTTGATCCAAAACAACAATTAGAGCCTGTCCCTTTTCTAGCTTTCGGTTAGCTCTTTTTGCCATGCCATTTACCAAAAACGTATTGGAAAGAATTGGATCAATTATAACTCCTTATTTAGTGGCAAAAGTAATTAGTTCACTGTTTGAGTATTCTTTAGCATTCTCATGTTTAAACTTTCCTTACAGAAGGATTTATCTTCAGAAAAACTCTCAGCTCATCTACAACATTATTTTTCCTTCTCAACAAATGGAACATCAGTAAATCATGAAAAACCATCAATTAAATCATGAAGTAATCCTCACCTGCCTGTGTGGGCTGGCATAACTAGACCACATGCATCTGTATACATTGCAACCACTGGCTCCATCTCTGTTTGCCTTGTTCCCATTTCTTGGTGTAGCACTATTTGGTATCAGTAAACTCCCCAGCATGATTCCAAATACAGAAATCCCAGCAGCTTGAGTACAGGACTGGAATAATGACCAAGGGTATAATGCCACAAATCAGTATCATTCTCTTTTGTCAGTAGTAACAAAACTTCATAGTCAAGTACAAAATCACGAACATATTGGCCGTGTTTATCAGGATAATTAAAACATACACTGTTACTTCTACCGACATTGAACACCTTTTAATTCTTAAATATGACACTAAAACCTGCAGCTTCAATATTTCGCACTGACATTAATTAATCATTGAGATCTGACATAAAGAGACCATTTTTTTAGAGTTATCTGAACAACAACGGATGTTTTACCAGATATTTTGCCCCTACTTTTCATATTTAAATAATATAAAGACAATACACATTGCACACCACTTCCTAATTTAGAAGTACATACAGAAAAGCTTATTTTTATTGTGTGTGTGAATACAAGTCAGAAGTAGCTTCAGAGTCCATGACAAACCTTTTATGTTATCTCCTGCAGCAAACAAAATCGCTGCCAAGATCATGCTTCTTCTTGTTTAGTGGATTACTTTGTTGTACAGTAATGTTCCATAAGTCCAGAACATGTACACTGCCAAAAAAAAAAAAGAAAAGAAAAGAAAAAGAAGAAAAAAAGAAAAAGAAAGGGGGACAGTTCTATATCTCCCGTTCTACTGCACCAACTGACGAGATTCAAATTTCGTTTTTCAGGTCTCGAAAGCATGACTTAGGATATGTATTAGATTTATATATAGCATTATTCTAATATATGTATTTTGACACAAAATCGGACTTATTCTGAAATGACATGCCACATTTTTTCCATATTTTGAATCTAGGACTCAAATTATGCCTAACTACCAAATTTTGTAAAAATCACACGAATAGTTTTTAAATAATTGGCTTTCAAAATTTTAGCTCTTCAATGTTAATTCAATTTGGTATGTTTTTATTAATATCTCTTTTTTATGAAACTTATTTGATTCCTTCCTTTACAGTTCGAAATTTAGGTTCCTTCCAAATAAAATTTACCCATTTTTCATGATTTATATTAAAAATTTGTATTTTTGAATAATTTTAAAAAATTTTTTGAAAAAAAATTTTGAATTACAATCTATAAAATTTTTAATCATCTAAATTTCTATAAAATTTTTAATCATCAAGTAGCCGTACTTCTAAGCATAACTGCAAAAAATTAGAGCTTTTTATTCAAAATTTTAAAAGATAGATGTGAATTTATATATTGCCGAGTTTTGAAATTTGGCATATTTGTTGAAAGCGATAATAGCGGAAATGTGGTTTATGCACTTTGTTAAAAATCATTTCAAAGTAAGAACGATGTGGCTTTTTTTCTGCTCATCCACAATGTAAAAAGGTAGGAACGATGTCACTTTTTTCCGCCCTGCACGATGGAAGGGATAAGAAAATACGTTGCCATGTATTGAAATAGTTTGCCAAGTGAATTCTTGGCTCAAACTTAAAAAAATTTCTCCAAGTTAAATTTCTGAATTTCTCTGTAAATTTTGCACCAAATTTTACAAAATTTATTATTTAGGCTAATTTGAGTCGCAGAATTGAAATATGGAAAAAAATTGGCATGTTATTTCAGAAAAAGTCCGATTTTGTGTCAAAATACCTATATTAGAACAAAGCTATATATAAATCTAATATATATCCTAAGTCGCGCTTTTGAGACATGGAAAACGCAATTTTAATTCCGTCAATCGGCCCAGTAGAACGGGAGATATAGAACTGTCCCCCCCTTTGTGTGTGTGTGTGTGTGCAGTGTTCATTTCAAACAGAATCTTATTATACCATTATACACAATGCCTTTTCTTTTAACAGTGAAAGCAGATAAGTTCCTTTTGACTAGCCGAAACTCCAACACTATCTTTCAATGAACAATAATTTTAACTTTTCAGTCGTTGTAAAGGGATTCCATATCTATAGGTCCTGTAGTAACAAACTCCATGGTTAAATTCACACTATGTTGATTATCTAATGCAACTTTTACATTTTCAAACTCTAATAGAAAACAAAATACAAATTATTCTATCCAGATCTACTGTATTATTCCACCAGACAGTCATAAATCAGCCAAAAGTTTCTTTATTTTAATGAGATGCTTCCTTATTGGGGTTTCATGAATCTGCTTTATACTTTAGGTGTTTCCTGATGAGTGTTTGATTCAATGCTCCTTCAGACTTATATACAATATGAAGTTTCTTCCATGTTTGCTTTGCTGACTTTCTCCCATGCATGAATGCCAGAACTTCACCATTTATACTTCATCACGTCTGGCTCTTTTCCTAAAAAGTGTTCTAGCTCCTTGGCAGTGAAAACTGCTTCAATGCATAGACTTGTATTGAAATTCCATCAAAGACAAACACAGCATACCAGTTTTTATCACTTGTCACTGCTCATATACAAAATGGAAAACACATGAAAACAACATTTATAGAGCCCTATTTAGTTTTATGAATAGTTATTTTAATTTCTTAACCTTTCCAGAATTCTCTCAGTTACCCTCCCATTTCCTCGGCAATATGTTAATGAAGTAGGTAAACGAAACTGCTGGAACAAAAAGGTTAGACATAGTATTATTTTGCTAGTAAAGCAAACATTTGCTATTTTGTTCTCCAGTTGTTAATCATAGTAGTGGCTACATATTCTGGCCTATCTAGTTGGTATATTGCAGGTGTAGGTTTCTGAGTCAGCCTATCAGATTAAATTGAATTGTGCATTCTAGTACCTACATCTTTACCTTTTAAATTTATTGTTAAATTACTTTTAAGTTCTCATCATAAGTGGTTGGTGTTTTCTGGAAGCACAAAAATCTGTGCCTTCTGTTAAACAGTTTGTGATAAATAGAATGGTCTTTTACACCCTTTCCCTGATGTGTTCATCTTCATGCCTGTGCAAGAATTCACAAGTTATGAACTTTAAGTATATCTAGTTGCCATTTCATGCTTGCAGAGCATACTAGATCTCACACATGAATGCTTTGGAGCAATAAAAAGCAGCCAAGCTGCTGAGGTTGCCTGCTATGTGCAGTTTAGCTAACTGCATCATTATTTACATTTGTCTAACTCATTGAAGTCACCAATCAGTCTTGGTAAAGTTTTGCAGACCTAGAGTTATACAATATGTTTTATATTTTAATAAGTGAAATACAACTAACTATAACATAAAATACTAGGTGTGCAATTACATTCACAACAAAGTAAAAATGTGAATATGTATTATTTCCTGTTTCAATATTTGTTCTTAACCTGCAATCACAACAATATGTATCTAAAGTTAGGTGACAAATCTAGCAGTTGGGATGCATTTACTGGTACATGAAAGGAGGTCCTTAATGATCTATTTCTGTTTTCGACTGTTTTCATTGGTTTGACAAGGGCTACATCCCAGTGCTGCCAGCTTTAACACAACAAACACAGCCTACATTAACAAAATACATAGGAATGGGTATGTTTTCAGCCCAACATTTTACAGCTTTCTTATCCTTTTACTGGACACTACAAATGGCAAATTTTTTACTCTGGCTTAAAATAGTGCTTTTCCTACAATTTAAAACAATAGTGATGTAGCATCTATGACATACTGATGATCTTCTAAGGTATATTAAGTACACATAAAAGTTATGCAACAACTGTATTAACTACTCAAACATAATGTAAACTATCTAAAGTTGCATATTTACCATTCATGGCACAAAGTGCAGCTCTGTGAGCCTCCTCACATTCATTAAGCGACTTTTGAAGTAAATGATTAAGCAATGCAGACATTGATATATTGCTGCAAACACAAAAATTTTGTTTCATTCAAAATGAGATTAGTTCAGACTATGCATTAAATGCGAATACATATTTTAAAAAAATACCATTTCTGAACATCTACAAAAGTATCTCGAACAAGTTGATGGTGGCAGCAAGCTCGTTGAAGATTTTTCAAAGGAAGCATAATCTGTAAAATTGAAATAAGAACCATTTCAATCAGGATGTTAACAAAATATAATATTTCAATACAACAAAAACTTAGATAATCAGATGACGGTTATATTGAATGCATGGTGACTTGCAAGAATCTCTTTTTTTAATGCTGACATTTTCCTTATCTTTTTGAGGAAGCTAATCTCAGTTTCAACAAACTGAATCTTTACAAGTTAAAATTAATCTTTACAAGAATCTTTACATTTAAAAATTATTAAAAATACTTTTGGCAATTTGAAAATGAAAAGCTTAATATGAAAGATTTACTGCTTAGAATTAGATTGGTTTTTTTTTAATAACAATCAAATGAATGTATTTAGTAACTAAACATTTGAATGAAGTTTCCAATAAAAACACATACACATGTACATATTTTACTTCCTGCCAGTACACCTGTTTTCAGATCATAATAAGTAAATGACATCGGTCTCCTGATAATTATTACATACAGAAGTTAACTGAAAAAGTATTAATTTATAGATGAAATTACATTGATTAACTCTTATGCATTGGTAGAGGCCAAAATCTATTTCACTCAAATATCTGAAATGCCCAATCTTGGACCATGCTTTGATGCTTTCACCACTGTGTGCAGTTTCCATTGAGATAGAATTGCAACTTTGGGCATCAACAGCTAAACACTGACAGTAAACAAAGGAAAAGGAAGGTGCATTACAACAACAGGACTACTCTCAGTTGCTTCAAAAGAATAACTGGCATTTCATTTAACAACTCCCGAAAACAATGAGCAATGCACTAACATGATGGAGGAAAGCACTAGGTAGAGAATGATTCGGGTGTTTGTGCGGCATGCCGATGTCTGAATGGTCGGGTGTTTTGGGTGACTTCGATGTGAAACAGTTAAATATGACACTACGGAATATCTTATTAAGCATGATATTATAGTTTTTAAACATATCTTTCTTTCCTCTGATAGTAAAATACTACACAAACTTGAAAATTTAAAATCGAATGGATGGGTACTTGCTTATTAAGCATTCATCCAAAATGCCCATGTCTCTATATGTCATTCAGCCATTTCTTGACGAAGATGCACCACATATAGCAAATGATATTGCACCTGAATGACAATCCCACTTTCTACAGAGTCAACTACATAAAGACGATTACCAATATCCATAGCTTCATCAGGATTTCAAACCCAGATACAATGAATGGCAGCCAGCTTTACTAATAATCATACCTAATAGGTTGGAAGGAATTTTGAGAATCAAAACCATAAAAACTTAGACCTACATCCTTTACATATAGACAATTACATATATCCATAGCTTCTCCAGGATTTCAACCCAGGCCCAATGATATAGCAGCTAGCTTTGCTAAGCACCATACTGAACAGGTTGGACTATACTAAATTGATGACAATCCTTCCAAGGCAAAACAGACTTCATACCTGTTACCCTCGATTACTTTGATGTTTTCTAGAAAGAATTTGATGGTTTCAGTATCTAAATTATAAATCATTATTTTAAAACAAATCAAGAATGAAGTTTATTTTCATGAAGTTTATTAATTAGCTAGATGCAGAAAGCCTCACACTAGTGAGGAAGTACTAATTCTGCCCACTATAGTTCATACAGCATGCTTGGAAATAAATCCGCCAAACAACTAGAGTCAATATTTCCATCAAATGACACTGCTGTCTATCTGAAATAAATATACAGCTTTTGTTCAAACTGCGTGACAAGTCTTATCAATTCAACAATAGATAGAAATGTGAACTGTCATTCAATTTCCTATGTTCAATTCAATATTTACAAAAATATAACATGTAGCTAACTTTTCTAAAATCCATATATACAAGCACATAATTTTAAAATAATTCTTTCCTTACCTTAGTGACAATATACCTATCCATCCTATTCAGTTGAGCATGTGCTACACAATGATATTTTTTAATATTTTCCATAAAATCATTTTTACATTTTTCTCGCTGAGTCTCGTAGAAAACTTTTTCAACTTGTGATAACTGCAATTTGTGAATAACTGTCTCCTGCATTGGAATTCCAAGCTAAAACATAAAAAAAGAACAAAAATGCTAAATATAAAATTACCACTTTATTTATGTTTGGAAATCAGAGAAAAAATTATAAAAACATGCATTTCAGACATCATATTATTGTAAATTGAATTTTTAATACAGAAAATAACTACACATAGATTTTAAACTGTTCATAAAATTATTAGAGTTTTAAAAATATTGTTAGTACTCATAGCATGCTCTATAATAAACAAAGCATAAACTAGAAATTCTTATAATACAGAAGTTTAAAGCTTATAATAAGGTTGCGAACTGACCATTTGGATTTTTGAAATTTTAATAATATGGTTGTAGATGGCTCTTTTGAAGTCTAGTACTAAAATCCTTCATCAGAATAAAGTGCAAACAAATAATATACTTTTTGGCATACTATATGATAATATAAAATATAAAGGAAGTTTTTTAATTAGTAATGCATGTAATATACTGATAAAAGAACTAATCAATCAATGAAAGCAGCACTACTTAAAATTCTACAATGGAAGCATCTTAACACATTTTACTATATTATATGGCCATAAAACTCCTTACACAATTTCACAAATATACACCTCTAATTACAAAATGTTTTAAATGACACAAGTATTCATGCTATCCTATTTTTAAATAAGAAGAATCAATTTAGTAAAAAATTATACAATTCACCTTTTTACATAGAACTATATTGGTACACTGTGCAAAAAAAGAGGGGGGACAGTTCTGTATCTCACATTCTACTGGGCCAATTGATATGATTAAACTTGCGTTTTTCATGTCTCGAAAGCGTGAATTAGGACACGCATTAGATTTATGTATAGCATTGTTTTAATACAGGTACTCTGACACAAAATCTGACATTTTATAAAATGACACGCCAATTGTTTTTCATATTTCCATTCTACGACTCAAATAATGCCAAACTGCCAAGTTTTTTAAAAATCACACAAGTAGTTTTCAAAAAATTAGCTCTCAAAATTTTAGCTTCTTAGTGTAAATTGAATTTGATATATATTTATTAATACCGGCTTTTTTATTCAACTTATTTGATTCTTCCTTCCATATTTCCAAATTTATGTTCACTTCAAATAAAATTCATCCATTTTTTATGATTTATTTTTAAAATTTGCATTTTTAAATAATTTTTACAAATTTTTCGAAAAAATTTTGAATTATAATACAAAAAATGTTTGTTTATCATCTTAAAGTACAGTGGTGGCCAAAATTGTGGACACTTTTGGAAATTTTTATGTTTTTTAACTTTGTATGCTTATAGAAAACGTTACGTTTCACAAAATGCAAACTTGTATATATCATTTTAAAGAGAATTTATTACTGAATTCAATACAAAACACAAAATTC
>KK120259.1:78751-105205 GCA_000611955.2 Stegodyphus mimosarum | reverse complement strand
GTATTTTCTTGGCATTCGTGTCCCATAGATGGCATGAAGGCGACCAATACCATCTGCTGACATGCATGACCAAATCATAACACTAACTGGGTTCTTCACAGTTGCTTGAATGCAGTCAGGATGTAGCTCTTCTCCTATTCTACGTCTTACATATTTTCGCCCATCACTACCGAATAACGATATCTTAGTTTCATCACTCCATATAACTTGTTACCACTGATCATCTGTTCAATTAATGTGTTCCTTTGCCCACTGTAGTTTTTTTTTCGTTGCTGAAAATTAATATAAGGCTTTTTTCGTGGAATTCTACCTCTCAATCCAATATCTGTTAATCTTCTCCTGATTGTTCTTGAACCCACAGAAACACCAGCATCATTCAGATCACTTCTGATGGCCGCTGATCACATTTTTCTATCTTAGAGACATAGCCTTTTTATTCTTCTGTCATCAATAGATGTGGTGCACCTTTTTCGGCCTTTTCCTTCTTTGTTTTTTATTGAATTTGTCTCCTGATATCGCAAACAAAACTTTCGGACTCCAGATGTAGTCACTGAACCACCCACCTGTCTTGCAATTTCAGCGTAGGGAAGACCAGTTTCTCGTAACACAATAATATTACATCTCTTTCTAGGTGTCCAATCTAGTCTTTTATTTGATGTCATTGCTTCTTGACTTAATATTAAAAATTTTTACAAAAATTCCTACTTGTAATTGCAGTGTATAAGAAACAAGTCCTCCTTCTACAGAACAAAGCAAAATAATGAATTGTTTCAAGTGTAAACATGATGTCAGCTTCTACTGGCAGTTACTAACATTTGATTGGTTCTCAGAACAAGAACAGTGATTGGCTAAGAAAGACAGACATTACAAACCATTTCATAACTTTGTTTCTTATTTATATTAAAGTTCATATAACTTTTTTTGTATTGCAAATAATTGAATTTTGTGTTTTGTATTGAATTCAGTAATAAATTCTCTTTAAAATGATATACACAAGTTCGTAGTTTGCGAAACGTAACATTTCCTATAAGCATACAAAGTTCAAAAACATAAAAATTTCCAAAAGTGTCCACAATTTTGGCCACCACTGTACATGTATTTCTAAGTATACTTTCAATAAAATATTTATTTTTATTCATTTTTTATTCAAACTTTCCTAAGATATATGTGAATTTACATTTTGGCACATTTTAAAATTTGACATATTTATTAATAACGAAAATGTGGTTTACGCACTCTGTTGAAATTATTTTAAAGTACGAACGATGACCTTTTTTCTGCTCATGGACAATGAAAAAAAGGAAAGAAAAGTAGGTTCCTATAAATTAAGAAGTTCGCCAAGTGAATTATTCTTGGCGCAAACTGAAAAATGCGCCAAGATAAATTTTTACATTTCTCCAAAAATTTCTCACCAAAAATGATAAAATATAATATATAAGCATAATTTTACTCATAGAATTGAAATACGGGAAAAAATTGGTATATTATTTCAGAAAAAGTCCGATTTGGTATCTAAATACCTATGTTAAAACAATGTTATATATAAAGCTGATATATAGCCTAAGTCGCGCTTTCGAGACGTGGAAAACACAATTTGAATTTCGTAAATCAGTCCAGTAGAACGGGAGATATAGAACTGTCCCTCACTCCCCCCCCAGCGTACCTTTTGTCAAAGTTTATCTTTATATGAACACATAAAACAGAAGATGCTGCTTCGAAGTGAAACAAAACTTGATCGGATTATTTAATTTAAAGGTTTCAGATATTTTTTAGAATTTTCACTGCCTTCATTCACTTCTCTTGAAGTACTGGTTAAAATTAGGTTAATAATAAGGTTGATTGTTTCAGAAATATGACTTTGTGATTTACTATTGCATAAATTGGCACGGCAAAAGCATTTTCACACATGGAATTTTTAAGTTCCCAAATACTAGTAAAATGTCTTGAATATCATGCAATCTTATTATTTTTGAATCATAACCTACTAATCATACAAAAAATTCATTAAAATAGAAATATTTTTCATTTTTGGTATTAATCTTTTTTTATTTCCTCCATAACAATTGACATCTGACTCAAATTTAAAAATTAGTTTTTTTCCTTACTGTAAAAATTTATGACATTTTTATGCATGGCATACCAGAAATGGTGGTTCACTTCTGATGCATTCTGGACAGGGATTACCTCCTCTCACCTGCCTGAAGAAATTCTTGCAGAGTGAATAGGGTAGAAATTGGTAGAAAAAGTGGTTAATTTATGCAAATGATATTATGAGATCACTGTGTACCAATACTGAAGCATGGCACTATTTTCTAGAAATTCATTCTGTACAATTTTGTAAACAAGATCATCTTCCTGATTATACGGATACTTTCCATGACTGTCTGCCTACACCGCTCATCAATTAATCTAACATCATCAAAAAACTATCTGGGTGGTCAAAAAAAAACTTTGCCAACATCTGCACTTCTAGCGTCTGTTCCGGTTAACCGATCAAGACGAGATTGCAAATATAGTTATTTCGACGTATGCCCTTGAGATTCTGCGAATGGCAACACAGGGGCGCTCATGATTACGGTTATAGTTGCAGAAACTTGAAAATGTCAAACGGCAATGCAAACTTTTGCCCGTTGCAAAATGTTCAGTGCATGCTAAAACTCTAAATAACATTTAAATGGTAAAGATATGTCCAAAAACTGGCGTGTTATGCATTACACAAAAAAAGAGTTCTGAAAATCGGCCAACAAAGCACGATCTGCACACACACAGAAAATTTGCATATGCCAGAGACAAGACACCAATCACTGATGACAACACATATCAAACAAAAGAATACCTTTATTTAGATCAAACATTTTCCACATGGGTGCCATCACAGACAAGTATACATTGCATCGGGAAACGGTTGAAAATACTGCTGAACGCAGCATGGCATGAGGGATGTTTGCAATCTCACGCCGTATAAAGTCCTTTAAATTTGACATTGCATCGGGATACGGTGGGCAATACCACTGAATACAACATTGCACGAGGGATGTTTGCAATCTCACGCGGTATAGAATCCATTAAATCCTGCAAAGTTTTAGGATTGCACAGGTAAATTCTGGATTTGAGATGTCCCCAAAACCATATGCAATCACCAAAATGCTGCTCCAGGACCATTTAACAAACCTCGCTACATGTGCAGGTGCACCATCTTGCATCCAAATAATGTCACTGAGTGCATTCTGCCTACGCAATTCCAGTAGTAGTGTTCATCCCATTTAAATAATACAGTTTTATCAATTCACCACGAACTTTCCAAGGAAGAGTAATTTCATCGCCATGTGTGAGTTTTCAAATGACGACTTCACCTACCTGCCTGGTATTTTATCGGTTTCTTACGTTGATTATCTGGCAATCACCATTCTGTGGTTGGTATCTTGCCTCTGTTATGTGCAACTTTTCTACATGCTTTCAGATCATGTTTCATTGGGTGGTTTCTCAGAACTTTTTGTTATACACGTCCGCATAACACATCCGTGTTTGGACATATCAGTACCATTCCACCGCTACTTAGGGTTTTTGCATGCGCTGAACATTTTACGACCAGAAAAAGTTACCACTGCCATTTTCGAGTTTCTGTAACTATAACTGTAACCATCAGCATCCCTGTGATGCCATTCACAGAATCTCAAGCACATACTTCTGAATAACTATATTCGCAATCTCATCTCGATCGGTTAAAGGGAACGGAAGCTAGAAGAGCAGATGTTGGCAAAGTTTCGTTATGATCACCTTGTATTTTATGTTTAGTTATGTACAAACACAAACTTAAATATTTTGTTCTACAATTTCTGTACAACTCATGAATTTTCAGAAAACATGATCTCCAACTTTGAAATTTAACATTTCGGTCATTTTTTATCATACAGGAGCCAAACTTTAAATGTTTTATTTTTTAGAATGGATAGAAACTTTTATTAAATATAACTACATGGACTGGGAACTGTCTCAAAAGTTAGATTTTGCAACTTTTACAAAACTGATTTTTTAACTTTAAAGGTACCATACCAAATATTTGCCTTATTTAAACATATTTTACTTGGAAGATATATCTATAATCAACATCTATAAAGACTACATAGAAAATTTTACAGACATGCTACATATTCACCTTTCTTAATCCTGGTGGTTCATGCAAATTTAGAGCTATTTGAAATAAAATGCAACTAAATATTACTTAGAATTCTATCTGAAATGAAATATAAATAGTTATTACTTAAAATTCTATTCAAAATGAAATATGACTAACTCAGAATTGCTCATTTTAAAATATTACTTAGAATTTTATCTGAAATGAAATATAAATAGCTATTACTTAAAATTCTACTCAAAATGAAATATAACTTAATCAGAATTGCTCATTTTTGAAATCTCGTTAATGTTTGAGAAAGAGAATGTGATAAATTTTAAAAAAAGAAAAAGAAAAACAGCATTCAGTTGTCATGAAAAACGAGATTTTTTTTTTATTTCTCAATGTACAGAATTTAAGAAAAATAAGAAATTTTTTAATTTAAATAATTTTAAGAAAAATATATATTTTCTATTAAATCACAAACTTTCCAATTAATACATCATGATATCCAGTTAACACATTAATTATATCATTATTCCGATCTTCAAAATTTTCATGAAAAATAACTTCATTATAGTATTCAGATATTTTCATATATGCATACACAGCATTTAAATGTATGACAGTTATATGCTGCTAAATGAGTGACCATCAAATCAGCTACTATGTCATTCATGTTATACATAGTATCTGGACACATTGTTCCTACATAATCGCAATACTTACTTACCAGGCTGCCTGCTATATATAGAGCTTTGCATTATGTATTTATTGCCTATTCTGCTGTTTACGTTTGGACTTGTACATCTTAAATAACAGTTTTAACTTGAAATCCCAACTTCTTTCAATATCACATTCATTTTTAATTTACAAACACAGAGCTATTAATGAGGGTATTTATATGTATGGGTTAACATAACCGATCAAATAATCTGTACATATTAACGATGACTAACATTCAATATTTCTGTAGTGTAAATTAAATGCTGCATAGCTTAGCAGGGTTCGTACACATTTCTGCGCACGGAAATTAAGTACTTTTAAGGACCATTAATGAAAAAAAATTAAGGACCTATAAGGAAATGGGAACTGAATAAATTCAATTAAAAATATTATCTATGCCTGAACTTCATTTTTGTAATACCATCAGAAAAACAAAATAGTTAAATAAGTAGGATGAATTATTATTAAATATGAGTTAACAAAATTATTAATAATTTTGAGAATAAAATTAAATTTATAAAATATATCAAGTAGCATTAAATATTTTACATTTATAATAAATCGACATAAGATGAAATTGAAATAATTTGATAATTGATAATTTGAAAGAAGATAAGTGACATTTTATTTACGTTTTCCTAACAGTTTGCTTTATGTTTTTTTTTGGTAATGTTTCATTTTTATCACATATTTGTTGAGTTTAGAGGTTTAGTAAATAGCAAGTAGATTTTATGTCAAGCGGCATAGATTAAAATGAGAAGTAAGATCACAATCAGCCTGATTCATAACAAAAGATCGCCCTGTCATCGTTGCTGCTTGCCTAGAGAGAAACCCGCTGATTAGAACAAACCTAAAAGGCTTGATGTAGGCACTGTTGCCAAGATTTGAAAGTTAGTCAGGCTCTGTCTGTCGCAGTTAGTGTCTTAGTTTCGTGTGGGTCCAGTAAGCCACTAAAGCACCGCAGGTGATAAGTTGTTTTGTATTGTTTTAAGTCTCACTAGATGCAAAGAATAAGTTTTACATGAATTTTTACATTTTTGTGTTTTACCTTGTAACCACGGTAAGGATTAATGAAAGGCAGTAACTCGCTTTAATAAGCAAAGATAATTTTTAAGCAGTTCGTTATAAATAATTGAATTAGCTACTTAGATAACCTTAGTCATTATGAATTTACATGGCCAATATAAAATTTTATTTATTTTTAAACAATATTTGTTAAAAAAGCCCTATTAAAATCACAATCTAACAAGATTTCACATTTAAAATACATATAATTTATGACATTGATTCTTAAACCATATTAGAATAATTACACATTAAAAGCTACAAACAACAAAACTGAACAAAATATTTATGCGTCTTTTTAATTTAAAGCTTTCCCAGACATTTTGGCTAATTTAAATCGATTTTCTTCTCTTTAAGCATCTTTTCTAACAATCAGAAAATTGTCAATAAGCAAACCAGTATTCTCACTAGTTTCTGCGTGTTTTATCTCCTAACATAGCAACCTCTCTAGAATATAGGTATGAGGGTTTATTGATCTGGTAAAAGTTAATTTTCTGATGCTAACAAAATCAATTACAGCTCAAAGTGATGTAGTTAAACAAGAACAGTCAAATTCAAACTGAAAATGTGCACTATTGGTCAAAGACTATACAATTTAATTTCAATTTAAGCTGGCTATATCATATGAGGAAATAGAAATGGAAAACTATAGTAAAGGTTGAAATCATAAACACTTGGGTAATTCACATAATAATAACTGTACATATCTTTGAAGAATAATTTTCTTTACGTATTCAGGTTCTTTCTTCAACATATTTCCTTTTCCTTTTAGAATTTTTGGATTTAATTAAAGATTTCTGTTATTCTAAAAAAACTAATTGCATTTAGAATGTATAGAAAAAGCTGCTTATTTTATTTCTTTAGCAATATCAAAATTCGAAAGAAGTAGAAATATGTATGGTAAGGGCTGGTTATAGAGCTGATGTGGCAGAATTTTTAGAATTTAGTGACAAACTGAGCAACAAAATCTAGAAATGTCATAACTTTTAAAACTTGGAGCAGGCATTGGAAGCAGAATTTAGGATCCACAAAGATTGCATCAGGTTAAAATGCCTAGCGCCAGTTCTGTATAATGCATTAAGGCATATTATATGAATCTTTTAAATTTTCAGTTTTCAATTTCACATATTACTGGAATCTTCTAGAATCGTGGGCCTAAATCTTGCCTTCAAATCTGCAGTGCCTTCCAAGCTGCAGTGTCTAAAATCTTAAAGAAAAATTATCCCTACCAATTCGGTAATAGCCAAAAGAAAGAAAGAAATATTTTGAAAAAAAAAAAAAAAGGAAAAAATGTAAAATTAATTTTATAGAGAAAAAACTGATGCATATTCTGAGAATTCTGAATATTCTGAGAACTCTGAATATTCTGAGAGAATTACATGGGAACACTCTTACTATGAAAAAATAAAGACATTTCTAATTAATTACATAGCTAATTTCGTTTTTAGTAAGAACTATTTCATTAATTGTGTTTTATAATATTATACCTTGTTTATTTCTCATATTCAAAATATTGAATAATAAGTTGTTAAAATGAAACTTTATAATATGACAGCGAAAAATAAAAACATTTTATTTTATGTTATTTAAGTATAATTTCAATATACTACCATTATTTTAATGAAATTTACCAATGTTACAATGAATTAAAAAAAAAAGGATCGAAAAATTGCCAGATTTCGGAATTAAATATTTTCTATAAAAACTGATCTTAAAATCGCCAAAATGTTGATAAGCTGCCGAATTTAGAATCATTAAATAAAAAAAATCACATCACCAAAAGCGAAAAATTGTTTAAGAGCTTCTCATTAAAAAAATGAATTTCGAAATGCTTACATTTCACTTCTCGCTTAGAAACTCGTGTCTCTCACTATTTATATTAGAAATAGGAACAAATTATAACACATGAACCCCTTCAAAAGATAACCATATATGTCAGTGAATCGCCAAGAATATTCCTCCAAAATGCTAATTTACACTCAAAATGGCAGTCGTAAAAACAGACAGAAATTTCAGATGATTAAAATTAAGGACCTGCTGCCGATTTTGGCCGAAATTACGAACTTTTAAGGGCCAAAAATCGATTCCAAAAAACCTAAAGACTTTTAAGGACTCTTAAGGACCGTACGAACCCTGAAAAACAGTTTATACTAGCTGCCAAATTATGCAGAACTGTACATGTGTATCAAAGATTTATTATAGTTAAACAAAGAATGAAAATATCCAATAATTTAACATAAAATTTCATAATTATTTTATTGTTTTCAAATTTTCTATATGCCTGTACATTTTCAGTTTCATTGCAAAATTTCAAAGTAGTTACCATAACCAATATCATACGCATGTATAAGAAATGGCAAAATAGATTGACTTGGTTGTTCGTTAAATTGTACGGCAAAGTACACATATCTACTTGCCTAAAAGGGAGGGATGCTTTCATAGAAAACTTGTTAAACGGAATTACCTTACTATCCCCATTACACGTGCATTAAAGTGTGAACCAGCTAAAACTATACTGTACTGAATTTTAAGCATTACTGGAAAGCATTACATGTTCACAAAATGAATTTGCATATATAAATAGAAACTTAAAAGATCTAAAATTAATTTTCAGTAATAATGGAGTCATTTTATGTTTCACTTACCTGTTCAATGACATTTTTCTTTGAAGTTCGCCACATTACCTGGTTCAACACTGAAACCATAGGATCAATATTTCCATTAACCAAAGGTTTCCAGAGGAGTTCATGAAACCATTCTCTACTATCATAAGGGTCGTATTTCAAGAATAGCAGTAAACCATAGATATCTACATAATGAAGAGTGCAGTTTATGTAAAATACTCTGAATTCAAATAAATATGAAAACATTTTTGAAATTTCTATAGTTTCTATTTAAAATTTTTATAGTTTCTATTTAACATTTCTCCAGTTTCTAAGTTTTGTTTTTCAAGAGATAATATCTGAAAAGTTATGCAGTTTTTTGATGATAAATACAAATGAAGCAGTACAAAAACACACAAAACCTTTATTGAATCACATAAGCACCATTTTATTCTGATTTTGACCATCTTTCAGGCATATGTAAAATTATTTTTTAAAAAAGTCATTAGTTTTATTCACAGGTATCAATATGTTATTTGAGAGGATCTAAATGAACTCAATGCAATTCACAGAATTTTGAAGTGACTTGAAGAGATGAAAATCTAAGAGGGCAAGTTCTAGTGAATATGGCAAAATGGATATATAAAACATCTACGCCATATTGAATAAGTTTTTATCTAAAATTTACAAAAATGTGGGGCTCAGCACTGTCATGATGGAATACAACTCGAACATTGGTCAATTTGACACTTTTCTTCAATTTTTGCATTTAAAACTGCCATTAGGGAACAGTATCTTTCCAAATTCGGTGGCAAAAATTATTATACCATTCCTTAGTAGTCCCACCGTACACACAAAGCATTACTTTTTTAAGTGCAGGCAATTCTTGATGCTACCAAAGGAGATTCTTTTGACTTAAAAACTGATCTTTTTTCTTATAACATTGTACACAGTATCCATTTCTCCTCTGCCTTAATTAGCCATTTGAAAAAGAGCTCCTTTATTTTTATTTCAGCAAAGAATCACATGCCAAAATTTAAGCAAGCATATTCTGCTCTTTTGTGTGATACTCATGCATCGTAGCAGATCCCAATCTTCTTAAAGAGATCATGCACTGTATTTTTTGGAATATTTGTTGTCTAAGTTCTTAAAGAGGATAACTTTGACTTTATGTGATAGCATTTCTTTAACAAATCCTTGTTTATAGAGGACAATCAACCAGAGCGAGCATCATCTTCGAGGCCGAAATTTCCATGCTTAAACTTCGCAAAACATCTTCATATTGTGACATTAGAAACAGCACTTTCTCACATACATACCACAAATCTTACAAGCAATGTGACTAGCAATTTTTTTTTAATAAAAGAGCATAATATGAAGAAAATTAACTTTTGAGTTCTTTATTCTAAGCACTGCACTGAAATAAAAATTATGCCACAACACATGCTACAATTATGCAGTGCAAACAGACTGTATCTAAACAGCTGCTTCAATCAAGGTGCTTCAATTCGGAAAAATGCAGAAATTTTGGGATGACCAACTCTATGACTATTTTAAAAATAACATACTCTATATCATGGGAAAAAATTAATTTTCCTTTTTATACAATGCAACTAAAACATAAATTAATCTTGCTTTAATATCATCAGTTAACAAAACTCATTTTAGGAAAATTATATGAAACCTTTCTAACCTACTCCAAAATCTTCTCTTGGTGAACTTCCATATTGGATAAATGCGCACTTCCACTTCTACATCTGTGCTCCTTGGACGTTATTTCACTCTGCTCTCTTCTTATCGCACCAGTTTCGAAAATGTAAATGTTCTTGAACAGGAGAGCCAAGTGCACTGTGGCTATAAATGTTAATTGAAATAAAAATGAATATTTCATCTTACTCGGCTGTCAACTTTCCTCTTCAATATGGATCTATGTTCTTAGCTATCCACATGCTATGCCATCAGCACTGCTATGTCTTTTTCTCTTTTTCATCACAGTAAGTCAACAAGATTGGATCACATGCTACTAACCTCAATGGAACATTTATTCCCCAAATGGATTTTGGTTAAATATCTACACAATTTTAAAAATGTGTTTCATCTGCAAGCTCAAAAAGTTCAAACGTCCAATGAAATGTAGCATCACTACTTCCACATTTAGAAAGAAAAAAGTGTTTTAAATCATGAGTGATTTAATACTCGAGAGATCAGCATAACAGTGGGTTCAAGGTCATCGATCTAAGTTTAATATGCTTAAGTATGTGAGCCAACAGTATTTCAGCATTTCTGCGTCTCAGTGTTCCTACATCAATACTTCTAAAATTTGTTTTTATTACATTTTAGTCAACAGAATGTTTTCTCTGTGTTTGGATGGACTCCAATAGAAAAATTTAGTCGGCCACTTCTAACCCTGAAGATAATCACATATATCTGTTATTCTATGTGCCAACTATTCTAAAATAAGCGTATAACAATTTTATTTTCATCCTCAACACAGTGTCTGCATAAGTAATCAACCGTCTCTTCAAATCGTCGACCGTGTAACAGAAATCCACAAACGAAAAAAGACAAAAATCAGTCTAGTAACAGATATTCAAAGGTAATCCAGCGTCTGTTAACATTTTGAGGCTGGGGCTTTGGCAGCTGTAAAAGCCTTGAAAGGATGGAACATCTTGAACCGAATGATTTCCCCCTATTAAGAATTCACTTCCAATTTGCAACAAAAATCCTTGTAGTTTAATGAATTCTCAGAGGGGTGCATTTATGTCCCAGAAGGAATGAAAATGTAGTGATTAGTGAACAGACTTCAAGATGCTTTTCATCTTTAAGGGGAAATTTCATATTGCAGTTGTTCCGGAATGAGACTACTAGGCGTTACACAGAAGGAAATGTGTAAACTTCTGTTGCAGAATATGTCATTCTTTATATTATAATATGTTACTTTCGTTTTTACAAAAATTTTGTTTTGAAGTTTAAATTACATTACAAAATTATGTGTCTTTAGGAACTGCTTACAATAATTATTTCTATCATATCTTTATATTACTGTTATGTCACAAAATTATTTCAACTATATGATCATTTCATGGACAATATTCAATTTAACTAATCTTCATTTCAGTCTTTTTTTTTCACTGTTAAATTTCCTTATAATTTTTAATTTGTTTTACTACATATTATCAAATATAGCTATATATTTGAACTTTCTTCCATACAATGAATAATAAAAAAATAAACGCTTAATGCTATAAAAATGATTAAAAATTAAAGTTCAGCAGAACTGTTAAAATTCTGCTTTATAGGCATAATGAAATTTTGATTTTACATAATTGTTAAAAATTTGCTTGATAACATGCTATTTCTTAAGGAGGAAACTTTCAGCAAATTAGAATATATCTGGTTTAATTAAAAATGATTTTATTTTTCTGTAAATTGTTAATATTGCAATGCCTAATTACATAATAATCCTAATTTACATTCAGTTGTTTTCCAAAATATCTATCTGCAGAATAAAACAAAAGCTCCAAAACTGTTTTTTGGAATAATATATTTTAGCTTTAAAAATTAGGGGGAAAAAAGGATAATTTAATCATGTACCGTTTTTATCCTGTTTATTGAAAATTAGTAAGTTATATATTTCAGGTATTAATAATAGAATGAATTTAAGTCATTAAAAATGTCAACTTATTTAGTATGCAAACTCATAATTGAAAACACCGCATTTACGCATACATTCCATTTGTCTTTTTATACTAAATTCCCAGCCTTGTTAAGGGAACGTGTTCACTCGGGTATCAAAATTAAGGCAATTTCTTAATCCAAAGAGTTTTTCAAACAGAAGGGCAAATTGTTTGTTATGTATAGTCCCTGAAAAATTGCAGGGAAAGAAGTTGCACAATAGTTAGTCGTCTTATACTGTATTATATTATTCTGTGTTTCATTCTGCTACATAATTTAGCATATTAAGACAGATTTCCAGATAATTTCATTTCCCCGGTCAGTGAAAATCTCTCCTGTTTGAAATCATCATTGCATGTGAATTTTTACATTTTCTATTTCCTCTATTTTCTAAACCAGTTCGTTTCAACTCCAGACTGTCCTTGTAGCAGCTTTGACATCAAACACATCGTCATATTTTATACTGTGCAATTCAAATTCAATAATATATTAGTATCTTTACGCGCAGTTACTCAAAAAACTTCACTGTCAGATCCAGTGAATCCTATACTGATAAGAGTTGATTTGAGTGTTTTTCTCTTTTCTATCGAAAATTTGGCAGCTAACACCTCAGTCATTATGCTCTATTATCGAAACTATTTTATAACTGAGTGACATGCCCCCGCAATTTGTCCTTGAGTGTAGTTGCTGAGATATGTGTCCAATGAATGGCAAAGGCATCTAATCAATTAAAAGGTCAAGGCTCAGAAGTTGAGATGGGGAACATGTGTTGCCTTAGAACAATGATTTGCATGAGATATTTTGTATTCTCGGAGTTCAACAGACTGTGACATTTTCACAAATGCTGCTCTAATCCATTCTGAATGTCTTACTTCAAAATTATTTGACCGTGAAATCGAGACACTGATACAGAGGTAAAATGTGCCATCAGTACCTGGAATCTAATGGCTAGAGGTGAGCCCCAGGGAATGAAGAAATTCATCTCTTCTACAAAGACAAAAGCTTTCAAACTGATAGACTAGTTTTACTGTATTTACGATTTCCAGGTTTCAGACTGAAATTGTAAAGCTATTTTTGTTTCATTGCCACGAAATTTATGTTCTTGTGATTTGTTTGAACCACAGTATAACCACAGTAAACTTCTGTGTGTGAAGGTCACCTCAGCATAAACAGATATACATGGAAATAAAAAGCCAAAACTGTTAAGAATGAACGGATATGAATGTAAGAAAAAACTGCTTGTACCTGTATACAAGTATATGGGAATTTATATTTGTTTATGGAAAAATATACATACATAATACCTATGTAGTATCCATGCTTGCATTTATATAATATGGTTTAAGTGCAGATATAAAGTGCAAAGCATGCATACACTTATATGAGAATAAAATATATACACACACGTACATGTATATCACATGTATATTCATACATATGTATTTCCTACATATAGATTTATACACATGTGGTAGCATGTGGATTTATGCATACGTATATAAAGATATAGATACAGATATGTGTGTGTGTGTGTATATATATATATATGCATACGTGTATATATTTATTAAATTATATATGTACGTTATAGCTATATATATGTAATGATTTTGGGACAGCTTAGAAGAGGAAATCAGCTTGCAGTCGTCGTAACTGAGGATTTTTGATGCATTGTTAACACTGGTACTTTTAACAGCTTTCAATAGTTGAATGGAAAGATGGAAGAAGAAACTGACACAATCCGAGTTCAGATAATTACCATATATATTAATTAAATTATATATGTATGTTATATTTGTATCCATAATATTTGTATATATATATGTATTACATTCCACCATGGCTGTTTGAAAATACATGTAGTTTAGTCTCTTTATGATTTGGGATCCTGTGGAGGACAAATTGATTTTTTTTTAAGGATAGGAAAAGAGATATTGAGCAGTTTATTACAGAAAGAAAAAATTAGTTTTACAATGTTTAGTAAATGCTAAATTAGTTTTACAATGATACAGCCGTTAATTTTTTATACGTAGGTTCAAATGATATTCTCATTTGCTTTCATGGAAATTTTTTAAGAAAGTAACACAGAGCTCTATGTCACATTTTTTGCAGGAATACATTCATTATTTTCTTATTCCACTTCTCTGACAAGCAGCACATCTTTGTGGAGCTTTGTTTTGAATGAGCCAGTTGCCCATCAATGAAATGGTATCTGAGACTCGAGCAGAGCTGACTGAAGCTTCTGAATAATCCAGCAAGTAATTTATAAAATTTTTTCTAAAATCTGCACAGGGTAAGTCTGAAATTTTCATTTTGTACAAAATAAAAGAGTTTAAAACTGCTAAATTAAGTAAGTGGAAAAAGTCCATTTTAAAGTTTTCCTTTCGAATGTGGAACTACTTATGATTTAGTCACAAGTCAAGGAATCCCATATTTTTGTTACAGGTTGATACAATTTCGGGTTTTACTGTTTTGTCAAAGGCTACAATGGGATTGTGCCTATTGCTGAACATAAAAATTTCTCTCTCATCTTTCCAACAAGCCGAAGTAATTCCCGAAAAAAATTTTATTTTAATTTGTCCTTTCTGCATTTAGATGACTTTTCCAGTTGCAGCGAATTGTACCACAACTGTTGATTTTATATTTATGCAGCAATTCATAACAAATAAAGTGAAGAAAAGAAATCATCCATAAAATGTTTATGTCCTTTGCCTTTTACAATTTCTGATAACGCTATTACCGTGTTATGAATTCCACATTTCCCATTGTTTGACTCGAAGGATTCTCTTCCGAGGTATACTTTCATGTCATACGTGTAATCATGGGCAGTCTGCAAGCTTGTAAATTCCAAAATGCTCATGCCTTTTAGGAATGTACTGTTTAAAAATTACTCTTCCCTTAAATAGAACGATTACTTCATATGCAGCCAGTTCTTCGGAGGGCTCATATACTTTCTTAAAATTGTTTCTCATACTTCCTTAAAATTGTTTCTCAAATGCTCAAATATAGCTCTTATTTTTCAAAATCGATCATAAAAACGATCGTTTCTGTCTGGTGGTGACACATTATCTTCAAAGTGTAGAAAACAAAGAATTTGCAAGAATCTATCTCTCTATATAATTTTCTTAAAAAAAGGTGTTTCAAGCATTTCGTCTGTCGACCAGTAATCTTTTATCTTGTTTTTTTGAATATGCACCATCAGCAATTCATTTACATTAACATCCTTCCAAGTAACTGTGTGCTTTTTTCTTACAAATTCAGGGTTAAAACTGGAATTTTGTACAATTATTTTGCATAAGTATTTATTCTGCATAACGACTTGTTTCTCCAACAACTTTTTCAATAGTATTTCGCCGGGAAAGATTTTCGAAAAATTTTATTTCTACTGTAGCTTCAGAAGCAAGGCCTTTTATATCGTTTCTGCCAGTAAAATTCAAAACGTTTTTATTCTTGTCAGGTTTCGGTTCAAGCCATTCATACTTTGAATCAAGAGAGATTTTGTCCACGTTATCAGTTTGTTCATCACTGTAATTTACCGTACTGTAATTAATTTACCGGAATCAGTCAATAAATATGAAGTTCCTTCCACATCCTCATGTTCACTTTCAGATTCATTTCCCATATCTAGCTTGCAATCGGATTCGCTATCTCCGTAGTTTTCATCATCATCTCTTGAAGAAGTTTTTGGATTCCTTCAGTCAGTCCTCTTTTCCTTTTTGGCATATTGCTACAAAAAATCGAAATAGTTCCTAGAAAACTTCTGAAAATATGCAATATTCTACAGCAATGCAAAGCTCTGTTCACAATTTAAAAATGCAGGTGTCCCAAATTCTATAGCTCCTAGAATGAAAAGGAAAAAATTGGGGAAATCACATCCTTAACATTAAGACCTTTCAAAGATATATGCGTTATAACGCAAAGAATGTCAAACTGGGGAAACCACATCTTTAACACAAAGACCTTTCAAAGATATAAGTGGTAAAATGCAAGGAATGTCAAATTTGACATTTCATCCTGCACTTTCAGTCTGGAAAATGAGGGGAAAAGACACGTCCACTAAAGTGGACAACCCTGTCCTTCAAACAGGTCCTTCTATGGCCATTATAATGGCCCTCGAGTCTTCAAAGGGTTATTAATCAAATGATTTAAGAGTTTTTTTCAAGTGTGCCAATGTTTGAAATAATTACAATGCTTTGAGGTCAATCAACGTCGTGTGGATGCAGAAAAATTTTTCACTTTTCCTTTTTTCAAACACGATATTACTATTAATAATTTATTCATCAACTGATCCTATACTGAAATTTTAACATAGTAAATTATTACTATATTGGGTTACTTAAAAAATTGTAGCACTGTTTGATGACAATATAGAATCAAAATTTCATGGTATTAAAAGATTTAACTTTTCATAATTATGTGTGATAAAATTAAGTAATGAATTATTAAGATTTTTAAGATATTTAAATTTATAAATTTATATATTTAAATTTAGAAGATATTTAAATAATTTTTAAGGAAGGCTATTAAGATCAATAATAATACTTTTGAATTTATGTTGAAAATTTTGAATTGTTGAAAAGAATTTTTAAGTGAATGAAATAACTTTTAAAAATTGGTGTAGAACATGATAAGCAATGTTTTTGAGATTTACTATGCTAAAGATCCAGTGTTTTGACAAAAAATTTCTCTGCCACCCTGTTCTCCCGACCTTTCTTTTGAAGGGGGGAATATGTAAGATATAAGAAATTACAATAGCTGCTTTAAAAAATAATTGGTGACCTCAAAATTAACACTCTAAATTTAGTGCTCTCCCCCCTAAATTCATCCTTTCTCTCAAATTCGAGATCATTCCAAATTATGTAATGCTGCTTGAAAAATGGATCTAAAATCCAAAATTAACCAATCATAGATTAGCTGTACTTTGTGCACCTATCTTGTATAAATAGCTAATAACTGTGTAGTCTCTCTTTCACCTCTTTGCCTGCATGCTGACAGCTTGTCACTCAGCCTCTGCTAGCTACTTGCTATTAATTAAAATGTAATTGCATATTTAAGATTATGGGGATCTTTTTTTAGACCCTAGTCTTCCACACTTATGTATTAAGAAATTAATCATTCAAGAATAAATTATGTTTAACTATCAAGCTGGTCATGCTTCTGAAATACCATCCAATCATCTATTACACCGTAACGTCCAGTCATCTACGCAGCAGTTTTTTCGGTTACGACTAAACGTGAATTGTTTTCATCTTTCACCAAAAGTTCAATTGTTACATATATATAATAAAAGATCTTTCAACTCTGTCAGAGTTGAATTTCCATTTCATATATCAACTATAGATGTTTACGCTTCCTAAACTAGCAGTTTTATTCAATTTGATAACTGCACCTGTTGTAAAATATAAAAAATATTTTGATTTTTTCTTTGTTGAATCATATCTGCATTATACGCCTAATTAATAATCAGCATTATTGACAATTACATAAAACGTGTACCATTTGCACAATACAAACATGATTAGGCTATGAACAAATTTAATGAATATGATTTTTAAAATCACCGAATTTTTCAAATATTAAGTTTTTCCCTTTTTATTTAATTTCATTAAGTCAGATCACTATTAACGAAAAGGTTCCCTTTTCGGAAGAACTTTTAAAAATGAGAGCAGGCCTGAATTGAATGTAACTGAAGTAATGATTATAAATGAGATATAGGTAAATTAAAATTCTTATGCGCATATAGTTGTTTATTAGTTAAGATTTTTGTTCTTAAAATAAGTTATACAGAATCAAGGAAAAAGCATCCTGAAATTATTTCAAGTTATGAAATAGTGCTGCGTCACTAAATATTGCTGTCTTTTAGATTTTGTTACCCATTCTTTTATATACTTATTCACAATGTTTTAGCAGCTAATCTTTCATTTATGCAACTTTTTTTTTTTTTTTTTTTTTTTTTTTTTGAAATACTGAGAGAATTTTCTCTTGAAAAATGCTCAAAATATACTGAAACTAATCTTAAATCACAAATGATACATTATTTTTAACCCAAGGAGCAGTCGTCTTTTGGATCAAATCCTAGTCAACTCTATTTACACAGCATTTTTTACTTAGATTTTATGTAATCATTTACTTTATTTCTTGCTTTTATAACTTTTCATTCATCAGAATATTTAGCTAATTAAAGAATACACAAAAGAGAATTATTTTAAATAGCAAGATATGATATACAAAATGGCAATAAGTCATTTGATCAGATAAAGGCAGCCATGCCACTCAGAGGGTTAACATGTGATTTTCAGGACATATTAATAGTTCAGAACTATTAGACAAACCTTTTACTGACTTCTGAATTGGAGTACCAGTTACACACCAACGATTGATAGTATGTAACTGCAATGCCATTTCAGCTGCTTTAGAAGTAACACTTTCTACCATCTGTGCTTCATCAAGACAAATACGCCACCACTTTATAGCTGAAAGTGGTGATGGTATAACAGAGAACTTCTGTGGGTATCGCAAAGCTCGCCTGGATGCTCCTACATATAGAAAAAAATATTTCTATTAAAAACATACATGAATTCTATCAAATTTACTTTAATAAAAACAGTTTTAGATACCAGTGTATAAATCGGGACAAAGAACTTTGGTGGGTGTTAAATGGCAGTAACTTCCTAATAAATGTTTTTCCTCCTAACTAAAACCATGCACTTACATTAACCATGTTCCTTTAGCAATGAGTACAGCTTCATTCTATTAGATATTATGATGTTTAAATTACATTTTACTGGTCTTTCAGATTTTCTAAATATTAAAATAGAAAGTATCAACTTTATTAAGAATCATAAAATATCACAGTACAGTCTAAAATAGTAAAATTCTCATACAATGAAATTTTATTTCATTAAAGAAATCATACTGTGGAAAGTCTAACACTAAAAAATACTACGCAATGGTAATAAAATAGGTTCATTAGAGAGTAGCATGAGGTAAAACTGGTTTAAAGGAAGCCAAATCTTATTTACAAAAGAAAATTTTATTTGCTTTGCTGAGTGAATTAATACTAGTCAAATTTTGAACAGAAAAGATAAAACTGTAACGAACAGGAATAATTAGGTAGGGAAAAGCAGAAGTGAATGCAGTAGTGGTATATAATGGGATATGCCTATTTACCATTATAATGTGTTGAAATCTGGCAAACCGAATTGAACTACTATTAGCTGTTTGTTTACACATGACAAACATTTAGTTTTCAGTCCATTTATGTGAAATTCTGACCACCAAGTTTCGATCAGTTTGTTATAATATCTGATGCCTTAAAGTCTAGCATTAGTTTTGCTGTTGGTACAAATTAAAACAGATGTTTAAAGCAATTTTACTTAGCTGTAGTTCAGTGAAATTAAATCTTTTACCTCACTTTGTTCCATAATAAATTTTCTACAAGTTATCGATAAGATCCTGACTATAGGCTTTTTTTATATCAGATACTGACACACTAAATTAGAAAAAAGGCCAAACACTGATGGTAACTGATGATACGAATAAAACCATACAAGTGGATATTACTAGTTACATGGGATATCAGACTGCTTCAAAATCAGTTTATGTAGAAAAGTAAGTAAAAAAGAGTAGAAAAAGAAAATACTCAATATAAAATAAATAAAACAGGGGAAGGAAATGTCAAGATATATTTACAGCCAAAGCTTTACTATCAAGAGCGTTTGGAAACTGCAGAATGCCAGATAAGTGAAAATCCATTAACTCATCCTATCATGAATTGCATATAAAATATACAATTCATGTTAGAACAGCCAGATGAATGGAAAAAGAAATTTGCACTCCAAATTACAAAAACGGTCATCTAATTTGCTATCAGCTTGAATAACAAGCCTACAATTAGGATTATGGATGATTTAAAAAAAAAAAACGAAAGAAAGAAATTTGGATATAAGACAGCGTATTTTTAAAAACCTTAAGCATATGAAACTGAAACATTAAATTATGAAATGCGATTGACCATAAAAGTTGGCACAGATCCTGCCAAAAATGTACCTACAATTCCAGAAGTTTGAAAGAGCTCATGTCTTTAGTTAGATAATCAGGAGGCCCAAATTATAGATACAGCATATCAAAATAGTAAATAATTTGTCATTTTTATACATTTTCAAATTACTTCACATATTGTCCACATTAGCATGCTCTTTTCTTGATGCCAAGATCCTTTAATTTTGTAAATACTTCCTTGCATAACCACTTAGTAAATACTTCTTGCTATTCTGTTTAGAGTAGTCCTAAACTTTAATCAGTTTTTAAAAATGTGGGGGGACAACAAATAAATAGAAGTTAATTTGTTTCCTTCCTCACAAAATCTGAACTGGTTTTATCAAGAATTAATTGGCTTTACACAGTGTTGAAAACTGATAGATTACCAATCTATTTTCTCTTCAGAATTCTATTACTTATTTTTTTAAAACAAAATTAATTCCAAGCATAAACACTGATGCCAATAGTATCAAAAAATTATTTTGTTAAACTTGTAGGCAGATTTGCTCTGTGGCTACCTAAAGGTGGAGTAATTGCATGACAATCCTCCCACCTCTTGATTAATAATATACAATTAGTAATCAAAAGATGCAATAGTAATCTCAGCTCAAAGTAATAATTCAGTTTAAAAGCTTGTTCAAGAAATGCAGAATGTAACTTAACAGTCCTTCTGCTTCTTGACATGACTTTTTGTTTTGGTTGTTGTTGTTTTGCTGGCTAGGCAGGAAGAGATGGATCAGGGAAAGAATGTTTCCCTTTTTCAGACCCTTTTCAACTGGTCATGATAACTACAGGCAGAAAATTTGTTAATGGGTCATAACATCTCTCCATAAGCTGTTTTAACTGGAACTTCTATGACGTTTCCATCTTTACCTGGATATACATCAATCAACTTAGAAATTGGCCAAAATATCTTCTGTTTTCCTTCAGCTTCAATCAGGATGATGTCTCCAATTTTTGAATTGAAACAATCAAAACAAAATATCTCTCAAATCTTGTTGGCGTTTTAACCTTCTGTTATGTTAATTTTATCGATATGACTTAAGTCAGATACTCCAACCTCTCTAGTTTCTCTCAGAAAAATTGCTGGGGTCAAAGAGATATGGTCTTCTTCTGAATCATCGGATACATACTTGAGTTGTCTAGAATTCACTACAGCTTTACAATCACATAAAATGCTCAATTTGAATCATCCTCTTCCAAAACCTTCCCCACCAGGGAACTCCTGAGGGTTGAACTTCCCCTGGGTACTGTTTTATTGAAGCTTCAGTTTCAATAACATCCCAGTTTAAAAATTTAAAGAGATTGTTGGCTCCAACAAAATTACTTCCATTATCACTGGAAATAATCATGGGATGTCCTCTTCTTGCAATAAATCTGGCCAATCCAAGTAAAAAACTTGAGCTGAAAGAGAGGTTACTAGTTCCAAGTTAATAGCCCTGCGCACTGCACAAGTAAACAAAATAATACAGGCCTTATCTTGATTTTAAAAAATAAATGACCAGTTAAATCCACTCCACAAATCTCAAAAACAGGACCACCATGAACTCTGATTCAGGCAAAAATCTTGGAGCACTCTAAAATCTTGTAGCTTCATATTTTCAACATTTGAGGTATTGGGATATAATGCTTCAAACTGCTCTTCTACTTTTAAGTATCCACAATATTTCTCTTAGCTTGGACATCAAATCATGTAAACCGTCATAGTGCATCTTCAATAATATATTCTACAAGCTTATGATTGCTTGGAAGCAGCATAGGCCAGATAAAATATTCATACTAATATATTCTACAAGCTTATGATTGCTTGGAAGTAGCATAGGCCAGATAAAATCTTCATAATCTTTTCTTTCAGTCAGTTTGGTTTTGACTCTTATGATATTTTCTCAATCTGTAAAGACACTTATTGATTTCAATTTCATAACAATTTTTCCATCAAATACCTCATGTTGTCTTCACTTTGCAAGTCTTTTCAGCTGCAAATAGATCATATACCTTCTATTCTCCAGTTCTGTGCATTCTTAATGAATCTAAGCATCCATGCTACCATTCTTAAAATTTTCGTTCATGTTGAAAAATAGCGCATTATCCATAAAGTCATATCATCATCACAGTTTAATATTGAAGATATAAACCTGTTCTTCTCAGCCATTATTTCCTTTTCATTTTCTACTGGATCTGCATAAGGCCACTTACCTTCAGCCAGTGACAACCAACGTGGTCCCTCCCACCATTTGGACTCTATTAATTTGTTGACATAACATCCTTTAGACGATAAATCTGCTGGATTTATGGCTCCTGGAACATGGTGCCAGCCTTCAGTTTTTGTATTTCTTTACCATGTTGTTCACAAAAGCCTCAGTATTCTTAATCCAATAGAAAGCTGTTGTAGAATCAGTCCAGTAATATTTTTTTTAAATCTAAATCCCAAGATTTTTTTACAAATAAAACTAATCTAGCTCCAATGAAACAGAATAGCAACTCAAGTCTGAGGATTGTACATTTCTTTAACAAAGCTACTCTGGGCTTGGGATGAAGAACTTGCAATATTTCAAATGTCACAATATAGCAGATCATGTTGTTTATTCCACAATAGGTCTCTTATTAGCAAAGGCTCAAATTTATTACAAATCCCTCCTGTTCCTTATTTCTACCATCCTCTTAAATCAAAATGTGCATTTCCCATGATCTCAGTTGCCAGTCAAACAAAAACACTTGCATCTTCTTAAGAATCTACCAACGTCACACAATTGTCAACATAAAAGGAAGTTTAAGCTTTTCAGCAATACTTTTGAGAGGTGGCTGCCACTGCTCCAGATGTGAGTCAATTACAGCTCCCAAAAGTAAAGGAGTGCAGTTTGGCCCGAATACCAAATGGCAGTGGTGAAATCCTTTTATCTCCGACTGTTCAGCATCCTTCCATCAAAGAAACCTTAGAAAATTTCTCTCATCTCTATCCACCGAAATTTGTAAAACCGCTTTTCTTCTATCTGAAATAATGCCAGCCTATTTCTCTCTAAATTTAAGCAATACTGCTAGAAACAACTCTGGAAGATTTGGCCCTTTTGTTAAGTAGTCATTTAGGGAGGAAAATGTTCTCTTTTTACAAGATCCATCTAATAGAGTTCTAACCAGTGCTGAACAATTTTCTCTGAAAAACTGGTCAGTGTGAAAGGTAATGTATTTCCCCCTCATCTTCATTACTCAGCACTTCTTTGATTACTCCTGAATGTAACCAATCTTGGATCACCGCATTATAGTCTTCAGAGTTTTCTTAAGTTTCTCTATGATTGAGAGCAATCTCTTCTCAGCAGTGTTTTTATTGAGTGATAAATTATCCCGAAAATCAACCCTTCATCATTTTTTCTCAAAGTATTACGAAAGTGATCCAATACAGCCATTTCCAATTCTACAACAGACTTGTTTCCACAGGGATCAATTATTCCTAAAGCATGTAATTTCCATAAATTCTCTAAATTATTGCTGAGGATTAGCATACTGGTTATCAAAGATGAAGTACTTTGAGAAGCAATGCAGTTGTTTATCTTGCCCATTAAATTTTCACTTTGTCGAGCAATTGTCCCCATTTGGTTCACGGTAAGAATATGCGGTCTTTGTGATCCCATGTCAAATGAAGCTCTTACAGTTATTCTCTTCCCATTTTCTTCAGTGGACATAATGAGAGTTTGTAGAACTTCTGTTTGGCTTTGGTTAGACAATGTTACATTTTTATCAAACATTAGACAATTCAGGACATACTATGGTCCAACGTTTCTTTTCACAAATTATGCATTGAACATTTTACTTACACCTTTTCGAACAAGGTCCGATTGTCCAACATGCAAAACAGACTTTATTTTTCCTTGAAATATCATTTTTTTTTCCTCAAAAGACATAGTTGGCTATTAAAACAGTCTTCAGAATAGTGTGTTTTGCCAGAAAATACACAAGCAGGTTTCATAACTTTAGTACCCAAAACTAGATAAATTAGCTGTCGGAACAGAAATTTGGATGAGATACTGATTTTTTGTGAACTTTTGTGTCTTATACGAAATTTCATTTGATTTAAAACCAGCTTTGGATAAAGAAATTCATTCTTCAACTTTGACTCGAAGAAACAACTGGGTCAGTTTATCACCACACGAGTATTTTTCTTCTTTACTGCACTGGATTGTATAACCAAACCCTTAACAGATTTTTGGAAATGCATGATTCCACCAATGGGAATAATATGGTAGCACACTTGTCATTAGTTATGCCAATGAACTCTGAAGACCTCAAATGTGAATCCAATCTATCACACAACTGCATAATTTTCATCTCCATTTTCACATTCATAGTATTTTTTACTACTAATGAAAGCAGTTTGTGGACATAATACTCAAAAAGTAGCTCTTCGTGACCAAACCTTGTGTTTAGACTATGAATGGCTTTGGTATGGTTATCACCAGTTGCCAGATAGCTATCTAAAATTTCTCAGGCTCTATGGCCAATTTTCATGCCTTGGATGAGATACTGAAATTTATCTTCATAACAATTACCTCATCATCATAAATTCTATTGAACCGACTCCAAAATGTGAGCTAATCTTTCACTTCCCTGCTAAATTTAACTAATTCTATTTCGGGAAGCTTTATTTTATTTATTTTCTGTATTCGTCGCCAGCAGTTCACAAAAATTTGAAAGCTTGCTTTAGTACAAATACAATCTATATATAATTTTTCTTGTTATTCTTCATTTTTCACATAATCAACATCAAAATCTTCAGATATGCCGTCTATTAAAGCAGTACAAATTTTACCATCTAATTCAGCCTAATCTGTAGCAATTCACTCTAAAGAAGAAAATTTCAATTTCTCCATGTTTTAAATATGGTTCATATGAAGAAACTATTAACGAACTGCAGCACTTCATGAGCGTTGCTCTAACAGGTGTCCTTTTAATAATATTTTCCATATCAATAAAATCTTCAGTCAATATTAGCAAATTCACTGGCCTTTACCTTTAACCATCACATCCCTACATCACCACAATGTTGAGAATAGATAGATTACCAATCTACTTTCTCCTTAGAATTATATACTTATTCTTATAAAACAAAATTAATTCTAAACATAAATAGTAATGCCAATCACATCAAGAAAATTATTTTGCCAGATTTAATTACTACTACCTAAAGGTTGAGTAATTATACGACACACAGAGCCAAGGCAAACATCTTATGATTGTATCGTGATGTGACACTTAAATATTACTGTGGCTGAATCACACTGTTTGATGACAGTTTTTGTTTGTTCTGAATCACATCCCAATATGTGCTTCCTGATAGCTTTGCAAGTTTAGCATTTACTTAATTTCATTACAAAATAGTTTCTAAAATTTTAATATATTCCAGTTATTAGAGCTTTTTGATTAACTGAATGCTAGCTAATTGGGCTTCTACTGTATTATGTCAATAACCCCTTTTGCTTTATGATAAGAAATAGTATGAGTCTATATACCATTTTCCAAAGCTAAATTTTAATTCTATTCTAGTGATATTTTACTTTTGACAAAGCAACTGCATTTTTACTCACCTTAACATGACATATGGTTCATTTAAAAGACTACCCTGCTCTACTCCACTTTTTCCTACCTTTGACAAGTTTGCAGAATCAAAACTGAGAACCAAGGTCACCAGTATCCAAATCAATAACCAAAAGGCCTCACTACCACATCATTGTTGAAGTTACTTTGGTGCCACTGAACTACCACTTAATATGCATGTACCAAATATAAAAATATGTATTCTTTCGTATTATTTAAGCAGATATGAGTGGATATTAGTATGGATACTTTATCATACAAAAGTTTTCATGCTATGCATTTAATAACAAATATGTTTAAACAAATAGACATAATTACCATGAGGTACATTCAGATGGCCTAGTTCTCGTCTCAGTACTTCATAAGATATTAGAATGATATCGTGATCAGCCAGGTCCTGAGGATTTATAAATTTATGCTGTTCAACACCACGGTACACAAAAACTTTTAATGTATTCTCTTTTACGTGCTTGGCTATTTCTTGCTGCCACTGATACAGAATTGAAGCAGGGCTTATGATAACAGTGCCACGAGATAGTAAGAGTTCCTACATTTAAAAAAAATAAATAAATAAATTTAAAAACAAACTTAAGCCATAATGTACGTAAAGCATAATTTGCTATAAAGGCATTCTCATAGTCTGCT
>KK120259.1:51154-78732 GCA_000611955.2 Stegodyphus mimosarum | reverse complement strand
ATATATATATATATATACAGTACAAAGTCCAAAATCTGGACATTCAATATCCAGAATGATCTAAAATTCCATACCTCAAAATCACCAAAACACTTTTTTTATAGAAATATTTTTTGTAAGCTTTACAGAGAAGCATTTGACTCCCCCCCGGGTAAAATATGTGGAGTCAGGATTCCTAATTTTACTTCGGCACTACATAAAATACCTCAATCAACAATTATTTTACAATAAATTTCTGTGATCAATAATTTAACTCCACAGCTGTGTATCTGCTTGGCACACATCTCAAATCGAAACATTCTACATAAAAACATCCTTAATTTAACACTTACTAATATTTTAAATCCCTGATGCCAACCTGGTGAATCATCATTATCCTGAAGGGCATTACCCCAGAAGGACTATTAATTTTGTTTTGGAATTTTGTGGCGTTTCACTATAAACAGTGTTTCACTTTCCAGATTAATGCCACCAAACATTATTTCCCTGCATTACATTTAAAGAAGTTAAATAATGCAAAATCTGCATGAATGCATGTATGTTTATCACATTCTAATAAAACAACGAAAACTAGAGCAATCAAAGTTTGAATAACTTATGTCTCCACCCAAATATGAGCATCTGGAAGACCAAATTTGGAATTTGTTGTATTATCTACTTCACATTTTGTAAAGCATTTATGAGTTTTTAATTAAGAAGCTCAATGACTTCAAAGCGAGCAATGGCAACACTGTACAGAAAAAAAAAAAAACATTTTTTATCTCCAGCATGCGAGACTGAGTATCAGAAATTCTAAAGATACACTCTTTTTAGATCTTGTGATACTGCTGTTGAACTGAATTTTATGGTTTAAGTGCAAAGAACATATTTAATAAATAAGTGTAAGACACAAAACATTGAAAAAAAGCCTCTTTGGGCGTAATACAAAATCTCAAGGCTTTCAAATCATTTTTTGTTTATTTTTTATTATACTTTGCTTTCATCACCGTATGTTTATCTAACACGGCAACTTGAGTAATGGCACATGAAGCGATGCCTAAACAATTTTTTTTAATATATATTAGTAACTGAATAACAAAAAGTACTGTAACCTTTTCTGCTGACATTACGCTTGGCGATGATTACAGGTTTAAGTTAGACGTGCTAAAAAATTATGACGAGAAAAACTTTAACAAAAAATTTCTTTCCATACGCTAAAAATAGATTTTGTTAATGACATTCATGGGCCAAATTTAGTGCTATTTGAATAAGGATTAACCTAATTTGTTAATCACATCAATTCAGAACCAGCGACAGAGTTTGAATGGCCACACCAGATGGCAGAATTCAGTGAAGACAAAATTTTCGGAATTTAGAGAGGTAGCAAAATTAACGAATGACAAAATTTTTAGAATTTAGGTTATGCACTGGGACCCAAAATTTAAGATCGGCAAAAATTTAGAACTTAGGGTAGCACATTGTAGCAGAATTTAGGACCAGCAAAGACTGCATCAGGTGGTAATATATATAGCACCAGGCATGGATAAGCCTTTTAAGTATATCTGGATATTATTTATTCAGGACTCGGAGTGTTGACTTACCTTTTAAGTACATATGGAAATTATTTATTCAGGGCTCAGATTGTTGACTTAATGTTCTGTTGTTTTCCTCATGCATAGTTCAGAGGTTAATCGGCAATAAACTAACATGGTTGCCGCTGACTGGCTAATGATGTAGTATTGGTGGGTTGACCAATGCTGTATACCAGGGCTTCTTAAACTATGGGTCGTGACCCCATTTATATATAATATATATATACCATTTTATAACATCACTAGAGTTGGCGGAATACAGTGTGGACTTGCAGCGTCTAGACACGCGCATTTGTTGAAGGTTTTGAGCTATCTCCACCGACAGCAGTAAACGATCGATGATCGCTATTATTATACTGTGGCTATACATTGTTAGTGCGTTTGGTAGGTATCATACATGTTGAATAAACCACGCGCCGCTGATTTCCCACAAGGGAGGAATGCGCATGCGTACACACGTGCAACCTGCAGCTAAACAATGATTCAATACACGCGCTGGCAAATACGCGTTAACCAAACCGGTCTGTGGGGCTCTTATAAAAAAGCGCGCATAAATACTTGTAAAACCCGTTGAAAAATTTGTGAATTTTATATATTTAATATGTTATTTTTATATATTTATTGTATTTTAGGATCAAAATAATTTTTGGCCATGGATAAATGGCTGAACTTAAATAAGAATGGTAATGACGCAGATGATAATGCTACAAACTCTTCTCAGGCAGGACAAAGTATTGGAAAACAGGCATCTAATGTGCGAAAAAGAAAATATGATGAGTCTTTTCTTCAATTTGGCTTTACATTTCAAAATTGTGAGGGTAATGAACAACCTCTTTGTTTGATCTGCAATGAATTATTGGCTTCGGAGAGTATGAAACCATCAAAATTAAAAAGACATCTTGAATCAAAGCATGTTTCGTATGTCAATAAACCAAAAGAATATTTTGAAAGACTGTATAAATCCTTAAATAAAGAAAAGAAAATCTTTGAAAAACTTATAACTGTTAATGAAAAATATTTACTAGCGTCATATGAAGTTTCATACTGTATTGCTAAAAATAAAAAGCCGTTCACCATTGGAGAAGATCTTGTGTTACCTGCTGCTATTAAAATGGTAGAAATACTACATGGAAGAAAATATGGCGATGATATTCGAAAAATTCCTTTGTCGAACGACACTGTCTCGAATAGAATTTCTGATATTAACAAGGATCAATTAATACAACTTATTACAAGAATTAAAGAAAGCCCAAAATTTTCAATTCAGTTGGACGAAACAACTGATTTTACTAAATTGGCTCAGTTGTTAGTATATGTCAGGTACGTTTATAAAGAAAGCGTGGAGGAAGAATTGTTATTTTGTCGTCCTATGGAAGACCATACTACAGGGAAAGACATATATTGTAAAGTTGACGAATTTTTAAAAGCAGAAGGTTTAGAATGGAAAAATTGCTGTGGAATATGCACAGATGGTGCAAGAGCGATGACGGGCAAAAATATTGGTTTTAAATCATTTTTTCAAGCTGCTCATTATGATCATATAACTTTTACTCACTGCCTTATTCACCGAGAGGCTCTTGCAGCAAAAAAATTAGCACCAGAATTGAACGATGTGCTTCAGGATGCTGTTAAGATCATAAATTTTATTAAGAGCCACGCCCTTAACAGTCGCTTATTTTCAAATCTCTGTAAGGATACGGATTCCAACTACACAACTTTGTTATTACATGCAGAAGTAAGATGGTTGTCAAGAGGTCAAAGTTTAAGAAGATTATTGTTATTAAAGGACGAGATCGAAATATTTTTAACCGAACGAAAATGTGAACTTGCTGCTTTTTTTCAAAATGACTTATGGCTATCCAAGCTGTGTTATTTGTCAGATATTTTTGCGAAGTTAAACGATCTCAACTTGTCTCTTCAAGGAAAATATTGCGATATATTTACTTCAAATGATAAAATTGAAAGTTTTATTAAAAAGATCAACATTTGGAAAAGTAGGGTCGAAAAAAATTCGTTCGAAATGTTTTCCAGTGTCGACAATTTTGTAATCGAGAAAATTCATTGTAAAACTTTTATTGCAAAAATTATTGTAGATCACTTAAAAGCGCTAGAAATACAGTTCCGGACATATTTTAAATTAAATATTGATTTCCAAAAAATAGTTTGGATTCAAAAGCCGTTTTGGATTGGCTTAAGTGAGATTGATCACCTGCCACTTAAAGCTCAAGAGGAATTTGCTCAGCTTTCGAGTGACTCAAACTTAAAACTACAATTTCAAAAAAAGCCCTTGACTGAATTCTCGATCGGAACTAGAACTGAATTTCCCACAATCGCAGATATGGCGTTAAATGTACTTCTGCCATTCAACACCACATATTTATGTGAAGTTACTTTCTCAGCTTTAACACATATTAAATCCCAATATCGTTCAGCGTTAAAAAATGTTGAAGAGGTCTTACGTCCAGCAGTTTCAAACATTCCACCAAGATTTGATTTGTTATGCAATAAAAAACAGGCCCATCCATCTCATTAAATTTTTTACTTATACTTTAATTTAATACTTACCACGCAACTACTTGAATATATTCGAGAGAATTAAGACGGTCAGAATCCACTTTTATTTTTGAAACTATAATAAATACAATTTTATAATTTTTTGTGCAATTTTTAATTTTAGATTTTTGTATGTTTCAAAATGAATTCTAAACTTATATATTTTCATATGTATATGTATATTGTTACCTAATAAATAAATCATCAAAAAATATTAATTTATTTTTCTTTTATATTTGTATGGGGTCATCAAGAAACTCGCAATCATAAATGGGGTCGTGAATGACAAAAGTTTAAGAAGCCCTGATGTATACATATACTCCAAAATCCTGAATGCTGGGGAGTTAGCTGGTTTTCTTTTGTCTTTTGTTGTTTTTAATGTATATTCTTTAATGTGTTCTGTTTTTAATGTACTCTTACAGCCTCGTTTATTTAAGTTTATGAAATAAAGATCAGTTTTATTTTTATATTAGTCCCAGCATTTATTTAAGCAAGGCAAACTATGCTTTTGCGCCTGCTCCATTGCCAACAGTTTACGGGCCCAGCTCAACTTAGGTGTGAAGTAATGTAAGCAAAGAGGGGCATTATCTGTGAAAAGAAGCTGAAGTGTTTAAAAGTTGGTTCAAGCGGTTGTGCTTACGTGTAACTAAAGATGTTGATACTACCAGAAGGGTTTGAATTATTGAACCATGGCAACTGGGGCCAATGGAAAGTCAATATAAAGATGCTGTTGCTAGACAGAAATTGTTGGAGCTTCATAGAAGGTAAAGAAGAATTGGATAAAACTGCAACAAAGCGTGACAAGCAGGATTTCACTTTGAGAGAAAATAAGAGCCTTCACTAAGTTATATTACAGAATTAAAACTAAGTTCAGGCCACTGATATAAGAATGTTCAAGTGGTGAAGAAGCATGGGAGGTTCTACAGAAGTAATCTAAACCCAAAACAAGAGCCAGAATAATCCAGCATTTGGATGAATTTTTCAACATCAGATATGCACCTGATGAAGAAATCGGGCTATTCAACACGAGGACAAAAGTGACTATGAAGAAGCTGGCCAAAGCTGGACACAACTTAGCATATTTTTTTAAAGTGTTTCAAGCAAATCGGAGGTTGCCCCAGCAATACGCTGGGATTGTGCAATTGATTTATAGGTGGAAGGACAATGATTTTACGATGGGAAAATTGCTGAAGAACTGGCAAGGGAAGAAAGCTGAATTTGCCAGGTACAATACTCTGGGATTGTGCAATTGATTTATAGGTGGAAGGACAATGATTTTACGATGGAAAAACTGCTGAAGAACTGGCAAGGGAAGAAAGCTGAATTCGCCAGGTACAGGCGGTTTAGAAGACAGCAAGGTAAGCGTATTTAATACTATTAGAAAAATGCCGGGAAAAATAGTCAAGTGGAAAGTAAAATTAAATCTAAGAAAAAAGGGGGGAATACGAAGATAGGACCTTGTTATAGGTGTCATAAAAGTGGACACTTAATCGCTCAATGTAAAGAAAATTTAAGCAAAAATGAGAAGTTTAAAGTGGGCGATAAAAATGCGCAGTTTAAAGATAAAGAGTTAATGTTAGTAGAAAATTATGTGTGAAGTATAGATAAAGGAGATAATGCAGATAAATTTAATTGGGTCACAGATATGGCAGCTACAACTCATTTCTGTAAAAACAAAAATTTAATGATAAACTTTTAGGAACTAAATGATATAAATATGTCTCTAGCTGTAGCAAATTGTGAAAGAACATTACTAGGAAAGAGTATCATCAAATTTGCAGTAAAAGTAGGCAACCAAATAAATTGGATCAAGTTAGAAAATGTGTTGTATAATCCAAATCTAAGAAGAAATTTATGGGACAAAGGTTAGAAAAGGCAGGTGCTTACCTTAGAGGTTCCAACCGAAAGATATGGACATATTTCAATAATTGTGATAGATTATGTTATGCGAAACAATATAATGGACTCTATCATGTAAAACCACTTAAGTATGCAACAGGTAAAAAGAAAGCCTTGTACGGTAGAGAAATTGGAAAGTTAAATAAAGCAGGCAATGCAGAGCTATGGCATCGAAGGTTTTGTGATGTAAATTTTGATTATATACTAGTAAAAACCAAAGCATGAAAGGTTTACCAGAAATCAAAAAACCAGTGGAGAAGTGCAAACTTTGTATTATTGCTAAATCTAGCAGAATAACTTTTGAAACTGTTCCAAAGAGATCCAAAAAACCATTGCAGTTGGTTTATTTGGACATCGGTGGCACCCTCCCAGTTCCATCTAATGGTGGGAGCAAATATTTCCTCGCTATCCTAGATGTCTATAGTAGACTAGTAAGAGTATATTGTACGAAAAATAAAAATGAAACGTCCGTTAACTTTAAGAACTATCATAGGCAAATGGAAAAATTGCAAACAGAAAATTAATTAGTATACGCACCAATAACGGTGGTGAATTCTGTATCAAGCAACGGCTAACGGAATTACTGTTAAACATACAAACGCGTATACACCAGAAGAGAATGGTGTGTGTGAATGATTTAACAGAACAGCATTACAATACGGACATTAGAACGGAAAAGAATGAAGTAGTTAGATATACAGTGTGTCTAGTCACACAGGGATTCAGACAGAAAAGGTGAAGATTTTGATGATGTTTACAGTCCTGTAGTAAATTTTTTAATCATAACAATTTTTTCACAATACTAGTATGTTTGTATGAATGGAACAACTGTCAGTCAGACATGAAAAATGCATATTTATATGCAAAACTCAATGAGAAAATATGTATCAGCCAGCCAGAGGAATTTATTGAAGAGAAAAATCAAGTACGTTTATTACAGCCTACATCAAAGCAGCCATGAATGGTTTTGCGAATTTGAAAATAGAAAATCTAAATTATAAGAAAATTCTATGGTGTAATTGTGCTTATAAAAGCTCTAAGGTAATCCTCTTATTATACGTAGGTGATATTCTAATCTTTAGTAAAGATCACCAGTGTATAGATAAAGCAATCTCACAGATAAATTTTTTTATCTTAGAGTATTAGGCAGAACTAGAAAATTACTTGGAACTGAATTTTTAGAAAACGACAAGGGGACTTTCATACATCAGCAGAAATATATTGAAGAAATTTTTGCAAAATTTAAACATTTCCAGATACCAATAACTTTGCTTCCCATAGCTAAAGGCACTATTCTCACAAAATTAGATTGTCCGTCTACAAGTGCAGAAATGCGAAAATTACCCTTTAGAAACTTATTGTGATGTTTAGTTTTTGTAGCTAATAGGACAAGGCCCAATATCGCATATGCAGTAAATATCATAATTTCAGGAGAATCCTGGAATTAGGCATTGGGAAGCATTGTTGAAATTGCTTAGTTATCTCAATAGTACTAAATCACATAAGTTGAATTTATCGAGGATTAAACATCTAAATGTATGTTTTATTCAAATGCTGATTATGGAACAGAGATGACCGTGTGTCCATGGGTGGATTCATATTGTATTCGGATGAAGTATTGGTAATTCGAAAAACATTTAAACAAAAATGTGTAAGTTTATCCACCGTGGAGGCAGACTATATCGCCTTATCGGAAGCTGCAAAGGAATTGACGGGGATGAAAAATGTCTTACAAAATGAAGTTGTGAAGTTCAATTTGAAAGAATGAAAATCATTTTGGGATAACAAATCTGCCATTGATTTTTCTAGATCACCAAAAAAAAAACAGTTGGACTATGCAAATTGATGTACGATATCACTTTATTAGAAGACTGGTGAATGATGGGCTGTTTCACTTCGAACCCCAGCAAATTAAGTAAAGCAGACTTATTTACGAAAGCTGTAACTGTTATGGACTTGAAAAAGTTTCGTTTAGCTGTTTATAGTAATTAAGAATAAAAATTGTGCATATATTATAGAATCGAGGTATGAATTTTGTTAATTCTTCTATCATGAGGAAAAGAAGGGCGCTATTGTCTTAATGTTCTGTTGTTTTCCTCATGCAAATTAGTTCAGAGGTCAATAAGTAATAAAATAACGTTGCCACTGATTGGCCGATGGCATAGTATCGGGAGGTTGGCTGATGTGTGCGCGAAAATCGTGAACGCAGGGAAGTTTCTTGGTTTTCTTTGCTCTTTTGTTGTTTTTAATGTAAAGCCTACAGTTACAGTCTAGTTTATTTTATTTAAGGTTATGAAATAAAAATTAGTTTCATTTTTATACTAGCCGCTGTGCGGCCAACCTTCGTCTGACTTTTAAGTGTACCGGAAAAATGCCTAACGAGAACACCAAACATTAAATTTGAAAACTGCACAGAATTTTACTCTGCAGAACATTTTATCGAAAAAGAAACAACAACAGAAAAAAAATTCAGTTAAAAATGCATACATATAAAAAGCATACAATGAAATAAGCAATATCCCTTAATACAAATATTACTTACCCTAATAAATAAATTAACCAACTTCCCTTTACAAAACTCAAACGGTATTAACAGATTAAGAACTTAAACAGATTAAAAAATATCATGCAAAACTTTTTTATAATTAAAATTATATATAATTAAAACATAATATAAAATATTACAATGAAATAAGCAATATCCCTTGATACAAATGTTAATTATCCTAATAAAGTAATTAAACAATTTACCGTTGCAAAAAGAAACAACTTTTTAATTTCTTAAACTTTTCAGTCTCTTAAAAACAGTAACGTAAGAAATACGATGAAAAATTGTTGCCAAACCGAAATTTTTAAAAGAATGAAACTATTCATAATGATGCAATTTCATCAAAAATCTATCAACAATAAGAAAGGAAAATTGTTGCCAAAACTACATTTTAAAATATCTGAGATGTGAAAAGTGTATTCGGAAGCTTCATTTAAAAAAATTTTTAAAAATACAAAATATTATTATTTTTTCAAAATTCTTTTTTTAAAAGGAGTCGAAAGTTCAACGTGTCCAAAAATAAAAGGAAAATAAACAGCACATTTTTTAAAATTCCGCTGAAAAAGTGTTAAGCTCACCTTCCTAAATAAATTCGTATTGAATCGATTTATTGAAATACGAAATTTAATTTAAGTTCGTAAAATAGCTAAGTGTCTACGTTTCACGACGACGTAAAAAAGAAATGTATAGAGTGAAATCTCGCTTTCCTGTAGCCCATTATGTCTCAAAATGACGCGATTTGGTCACAAAACATAAAATAAAAAAAATTCTAATTCGAATATCGAAAAAATCGCTTTGGGTGCACTGGCTCTTGTGTAGACCAAATTTCATGGCCCTGGGTCTATTAGCATACTCGCAACACGAACGAAAGACACACACAGACTCTTTGTTTTATTATATGTAGAGAAGATTAGGCCCGGCATTTATTTAAGCAAGGCAAAGTATGCTTTTGTGACTGCTCCAATGCCAAAACGAAGCCTTAAATATGTGTAAGAAATATATGTCAGTAAAATAAATAACTAAACTAATACAATTCACACTCAACAGTCTCAGTACGGAAGCAAGACAAAATTTAGCGAACAACTTGTCTTTCATCACCAATCTCACAATACACAGCCAATAATATACAGCAGATGCTATTACAATAGGCTGAAACTATACTTTACTGATTTCAAGGAATTTCTCTTAATATGGCAGATTGCACTATTTCTTAACTTTCTAATTTGATCCGGTTTATTATTTTTTGCAAATTGTTATCTTTACAGCAATTTTATGAAAATGACTTTGAACTTTCGATTATGTCGAAAAGAGTTTCTAATGCCCGAGCTGCAACACGATCTACAAAGTGAAAGCATGTTTCAATGTCCATTAAACAAAAAGTGGAATTGCTGCAAAAAATGGATAAAAGTTATATCTGTCTCCAAATTATGCGAGGAGTATGGCATTGGAAAATCGATTGTATATGACATAAGAAAACAGGAAAAGGAACTTTTTGTACATTTTGACACCCCACTTTGCAATGAATAACAGAAAAATTATTCATTATGCTAAAACTGATGAACAAGACAAAGTGATGACTAAACGAATCAGACAGCGTCATGGCGAGGGTTGCCATTGTTGAGTCTATTGCTGATGGTTTAAGCCAAAATATTTCATGAAGAAATGCGACTAAAAACAGTGCACATACTCGACAGGTTGATTAACCTAATTTAAAAGTCGCTGTGATATAAGGCAATTAAAAATTCCAAGTGAAAAAGCTTAAGCTGATACTGAAGCTTCTGAACTATTTGCAAATGAATTCATTAAACTCGCTAATGGTGGAAACTGGTCTTTTCTGGCAATATGACCGCAAAATACCTTGGCAACCTCTACAGAAAAGGTTCCAACTGGTGTCAAAGATTCCAAAACGAGATTAACAACTTTAGCTAATGCAAATGCTGCAGAAACGTACAAGTGTAAACATTTCGTAATGGGGAATAATACACAACTTAGAGCGTTTAAAGGAATAAAAATTTTCCCTGTTATATATTGTGCAAATAACAGCATGGATGACACAAGTGTTAATGAATGATTGGTTGGAAAACCATTTCATAACCGATGTTCAGCAACATTTGGATTCGGTTGGTTTACCTAATGATGCAAATACTGTCCTGATTGTAGATAAATGCATAGTTCACACTTTACTTTAAAGTTTTAGAGAAAGATAATGTATCTATATTATTCTTTCCTCCAAATTGTACGTCCATCATTCAGCCTATGTATATCAGAATGCTGCACGAGCTGAAATGCAAATACAAAGTAGCATTTTTAAAGTCCATGTTAAATTTCTTGAATAATGGAAAGACTGTTTAAGTATTTTTGAAATATTTTAGCATAAAATCTGCTGAATGGAGCATTGCATGATCATGGAAGGATGTGTCTCCAGGTACTTTAAAAAAATGCTTGGCATAATTTATGGCCAAGCCAGGAATTTGAAGGTTTTTGGATATCGCAAGCTAAAGGTGAATTAATACATTATGTAGAGAAATGTGGAGAAGTGATAATAAATGAAGATGATATAACAGAGGTTTTTCATTGTAATGACAATGTCCAATCATCAATCAATTAAAGGATGGCCAAATCTGTAGTATGGTTCTAGAAAATACCACTACTGATAGTGAAGAAAGTGACAGAGAGGTTATTCAAAATGATGAAAACATTTCAATTGAGAAGTTAGTCGGAATTCTCAACACAGCAATTACAGGACTTAAGACTTAAACAATGGAACTTTGTAACTAAACAAGAAATTCTATGTGTTAAATTACATTCTGAATTAAAGAGAAAGTATTAGCACAAAAAACATAGTAAACAACTTTCATTAGAAGACACGTTTGATAGCATAAACAAATATATATTAAGCCTCTTTTTTTTTGTTGTAAATTTTGATAACCTCTAGATCATAAATGCTTCATTATTTCATAAATTAATGATTTCATATTTTGATTTCATAATTTCTAAGTGACATCTTTAGTAGATATAAACTGGTGATCTAATATCCGGAGGGATCAACAAAGTCCCAACGAATCTGAATCTCGGACTTTGTACTGTATATATACACACAAACTATACATTTGGAACAAGCATGCGATATAAAGTTTCAGCTCTTGAAGAAGTGCCTGATGATAACATACCTGCACTGGTGTGCATTATGTAAGATGGCATGAAACAAATTAATTTTGAAATGATGCAGTTCACAAATATTATTATAAACAATTACTACTTTTTAGAATAGAGAGGAGAAACACTTAAATTAAAATTGAGTGGCTACTGCTAATTTAGGTTATAATTTTGATTTACATATTTTTTATCATACACATCCCCCCTTCAGAGAAAAAAGGCCTTTTTGACAGAAAAAGCAATAGAGCAGCAAAACAAGAGAAATACAATTTTGGAAAAAATCATTAAGAATTTTTATTTATTTCGTTTTTTAAATTATTATAAAAATCTGAATATGGCATTTTTCTCAATAAATAAATGCAAGCTTTAGAGCCCTATTAAAATGTTCAGTCAAATTTAAAAAGCTCCTTGTTTTTGGAAAGTTCACATGACGATGATTTTTCAGGGAAATTTTTTAAAAAATTTTGTATAGAATATTACAGTCATAAAAATTCTACATAAACATTACTTATTTTGAATAATCATAAATCTAAAAATTAACCAACAAACCTCACTAAAGATAAAAAGATTATTAAAGATCTCAAAATTTTAGACCACACATTTATACCTGCATTTAAACATGCATTTGTAATAATAGAATTACTGAAATTATGGTTTCTATTGTAATTATTACATTTCTAATTTTCTTATTTTACACATACTGGAAGACTTCATAGCTTTCTTCAAATACAAACATGTCCATCAAATTGGGCATATCCACATTAACTGACTGATGTATTAACATTCATCAGTAGGTCAAGGGTTGCTTGGCAGTTACTTATAAAGGCCTCTGTTCTTTACTAAAGTAAATGGCCTTTATGAACTGCGCTAAAATATTGTATTACATACAAAATAAAATCAAACCACATTCAGGAAACTGCATTAAGAATAATTGCGTACACTAGATTGGTCTTGCACAGAAACAGCAGCTATTTTGATTACTGGTGGACGAGTTTCCATGTGAATATAAGTAAGAAAATTTCCCTCTCTGCTGAATTTAGTAAAAGATTAGTTTTTTCATTATGGTATCTTCAGAGCATGCTTGGTTGGCAGAATGTTGGCTACTTCATAGTTTTTATATTAACATTTTTGCTATATATCAGTTTAATCAAGATATACACCAAATACAGAAAAGGTAGTCAATATGCATCACTAACAGAAACTATATAAAATGTGTTAAATTTTCAGTTTCTTTAGGGAGTTTCTTTGATAATGGTGAAAAATTAATCTTGCATTCTTTACAGACATTTTCTGAGAAAATAGTTTTTAATGTAGTCAGTCAAAGAAAATTCATGAGAATTTTTTTCCTTTGTATTCCAATTTTTCAAATACGTATTATTTGCAACTTATTCCAATATTATGGCAAATATATATATAAAATATTTTAATTTTATTTCAGATTAAACTACTATATTTAAATAATTCTTCACATCACACCATAAATTTATTAATAGTTATTTATGACATCCTTTTATATAAAAAGGTAGTCAATATGCATCATTAATAGAAACTACGCAAAGTGCTTTAAATTTTCAGTTTGTTTAGGGAATTGCTTTGATCTTGCATTTTTTATAGACATTTTCTGAGATATCATTTTAAAATATGCATAGTCAGAAGAAAATTTGTAAAAATTTGTTTCCTTTGTATACCAATTTTTTAATATATATTATTTGTAACTTATTTCAGTATTATGATATATATATAAACTTAATATATTTGATATACAGGGTGGCCATAATTAAACTGACAGTGCTCACAGTGTTCTGTAGCGCGATCTATTTGCGAGAATGACGCCACATTTTGTAGGAAGATTAAACAAGACGGGGGAAGAAGGATTCCGCGAAAAAAACAAATTAGTTCCAAAAGTCACCGCTAGGCGAATATTTGGCGCTGTGTAATAGAAAATAGAGTGTTAACAAATGCAAATCAATACGGAAATTACCTTTTATTTTGCATTCAAATGAGGTTCAATGTGGCTGCCATTGTTGTGGACCACATATTGCATTCTGTGCACAGTATGCACAACAGCAGAAAGTAACATGTCTGCAGGAATCTCCCGTACAGTACGTGATATGTTATCCTTCAATGTAGCCAGGTCCTGGACCACTCCTTGATAGACTTTGGACTTAAGGTAACCCCATAACCATAAGTCGCATGGGGTAAGATCAGGTGACCGAGGTGGCCATGCAGTTAGAAAGTAGCGGCTAATGACTCTTTCTGTTGTGAATTTCTGTCGTAGCATCTGTTGCACTCATACAGCAACGTGTGGAGGGGCTCCATCTTGCATGAAAATGATTTCCCCCGGGCACTGCTGAAGTGCCGGAATGACAAAGCTGTTCAACATGTGACGATATTTCTCTCCAGTAACAGAACAGGTTTCCGGTCCTGTCGGGGTAATGTTCTCATAGAAGAATGGAGTTACGATAAATTCCGCTGTAAACCCACACCAAACAGTTACCTTAGGTGAATGTAAGGGGATTGCTGTGACTGCATGTGGTGATTTGTCATCCCAAATTCGGCAGTTCTGGGTATCCACAGTTCCATTCAGGTAAAAGTGGGCCTCGTCTCCCCATAAGATTTTCCACGGCCAAGCAGCATCTACCTCCATTCCGGCAAGAAAGGTGAGAGCAAAAGTAAATCGCTTATCATGGTCAGGGTACAGTAACTCCTATACACGACTGATCTTGTACGGATAGAAGTTGATAATCTTTTGTAAGATTTTCCATACCGTACTGTAAGGCATATCCATATTCCGAGCTACTCCATGAGCACTAGAGGTGGCAGCAATATTGTCTGGTCCTCTGCCGACAATCGCCGTGGCAACTGCTTCGATTGTATCCTGTGGTACAGGTTTTCGTCCTCTACCTGACTGAACCTTCAGAGAACCTATTTTCTCAAACGTCGCAAACAGCACCGTTACCTTTACGCATTTTTTTGTGCGTTCTAAAAGCACGAATAGCAGCTGACATGTTGCACTGGTTGAGGTAAAAGAATTTGACCAGTAAAGCACGCTCAACTAAAGAAGGAGACATTGCACATAAACTTTAGATCCAATTGATTCGAAACGTAACACATTGCCTTTTAAAACCCAAGCAGCTGGCACTGTGCCAATGGATGTAACATGAAATTTGAATAAAGAACTTCTTCTTCTGCTCAGCGTACGTGATATTGCAGATCACAAGACTTTATCGGTGTTTATATAGATTTTATGCTTTTTTAAAAGTGTTGCCATATTGCACTTGAACTAAATCAGAAAATGTGCATAATAAAAGGTTATTTTATTCCGTATTATTTTGCATTTGTTAACACTCTATTTTCTATTACACAGCACCAAATATTCCCCTAGCGGTGACTTTTGGAACTAATTTGTTTTTTCGCGGAATCCTTCGTCCCCCGTCTTGTTTAATCTTCCTACAAAATGTGACATCATTCTCGCAAATAGATCGCGCTACAGAACACTGAGCACTGCCAGTTTAATTATGTCTTTTTATATATAACTTAATATATTTGTTTTATTTCATATTTAACTATTAGATTTAAATAATTCTTTAGATCAACAACATAAATTTATTAATAGTTATTTATTTTTCATATAATTTTAGATAATAATTTAAGCAACGCAGACTAATTGGATTACAATACGAACTTAATCTATGCTTAAAATTTTAAGGTTTTTATTTTTAGTAATTAAGAAAACGGAGTGAGGTGGGTGGCAGTTATGTTCAATGGCAATTTAAGAATGGCTGAAATTATTCATAGTCCTTCTTCCCCTAAAACTTAGTAAACAATTTTTATAAAAGTTCTTTTAGGGAGCAAACCATCTTATAAGCTGCAAGTCAAGGCTACATTCCTGGTAATATGAAATATTGTACCACCACAAACAACATAGCTTCACATATATAAATTACCCTACCCCTTTTACTTCCTTGTATGAAAGAAGGAGAGTAATGTAATCGCGAAAAATTTCAGTTTTCAGAATGAAAAGGAAATACTCATTTTTACTGTTCCCAAATCCATTTTGACTAGTTTGCCATATAATGTTGAAATTTTATATTTGGGACTTCTGACAAGTTTCGGCATGACATCTGTACATACATTAATACCTCGCATAACTAAAAAAAATTAGCTGTAAAATGTTAAAATTTTGTATATGGGGCTGCTACAACATTTAGTTGTGTACTTCTCTTTTATTGCAATCAGCAGTGCCAAAAGGGCACTTAGAAGATTGTATCTCACTTTAAGTTGCAATAAGTGCAACAAAAATGTGCATAATTTAACAGGCATAAAAGGAAGTTATGTGCTGTCCACACATTTTTTAAGATGTTTATGAATTAAAAAATAAATAAATGGTTTCTATAACAAACGACCTCAAATATATGAGCTTTATTTGTTTGTAAATATTCTACAAAGAAGTTACAAAATAATCTAAACAGCATACCTTGTGGAGAAACACATTAAATACGCTTTAACGAAAAAATTAAAGAATAAGCGATGAACTTTCTTTAAATATTTCAGGAAAATATTAAGCTATTCATAAAAACCAGACAATTTAAGGTGGAAAATATTGTCCTATAATGAATACTGCATAATATTTTGCCCCTTAAATTATTTTTTATGAAAAATATGTGTAATATTCATACTTTTTTATATAAAGAAATTAAGAAATTTATAAGTTACAATGTAATTAATTACTTCTTTTCTATGTGCATTACCAAGAAACTTACAAAAAAAAACTTTGTGGTGAAATTATTAACGATATTTTTTCTAAAAGACTTCTGTTACAAGTGTGTATTCTTTTCACGAATGATGAAAAATAAGTAAACAGTTTTTCTTCACATTATACAATTTTAAACAATGAAAGCATAAACTCTTAGTTCTGAAGGCATTTCCCTTTTCAAAGAACACACATGATAATGGAGTCAGCAGGTTAATTGCAACTTTGGAACTAAAGGTGAGCCACCTTTTTACCTTTTACTTTGCATGAGGAACCAATTACCTTCGTGCAGACAAAAATGCACCTACAATCTGTAACTCTAATCTTTCACAGTTCTTTCATTTTGTTCACAATGACAAGAAATGGAGTTCCATTAAATTCTAAATTTATTCCTTTTTCCAAATACACTGAAATAAAGCTGTGAATTTGCCTTCTGTTAGCAAATTAAGCTATCTTGGCTTTAAATTCAGAAACACCTTTTCCTCAGGATTTACTGCCCAATATTATTATTTAAATTCAGACCTTTGTTAAAAAAAATTATCTATATTAAATGGAGTTTTGTGCTTTCATATTATTATTTAAATAAGTACAAACTCAATTTTATTGACTTATTAAGGAATTTTTTAATATGGAATGTGCAACATGTATTAAGCAGTGTACCTCATGAAAAATTATAACTTCTTAAAGAAGTTTTGTATGCCTGTATACGTGTGCCTACATACCTTTACATGCATATATATACACATGCACACACACTATCTGGCCAAAAGTACCCATAGACCCAGTGCTACGGACTCATAAAGCCCACAGGCATATATTAATATGGTGTTGGTCCCCTTTACCAGTTTTTGATAGGTCGCCAAAGGAATTGAGCTCCAGGTGTCTATCCCAGCCGAAGTGGGTGCTGGTATTGAGGACAGCTGATTTGGCTGGCTACACAATATGCATTCTAGTTTGTCCCAAACCTGATCTATGGGATTTAGATTATGGCTCTGAGGAAGTCAGTCCAGTGTTTGAACATCCATTTTGTCAAACCATGGTTGTGCAAGTCTCGATGAGTGAATGCAGCAGTTATCTTGCCAGAAGAGAAACAGATCCCAAAATACTGCCAGAGTTGGGAAAGCTTCATTGTCTACAATTTCCACATATATCTCAGAGTTCATGTTTCCAAACACAGGAAGTAAGGGACCCAGCCAAACCACGAAGGTCCCCAACACCACGATGCTGCCTCCAAACTTTACAGTTGGCACACTGCAGTCACTTACGCACTCACAGGGCATTTGCCAAACCCAGATGTGTGCTAATAGACTGCTTCACTCCAAAGAACATTTTTCCACATGTTCACAGTCCAATGACGGAGAGTTTTATAGCATTACAATCATGGTTCACATTCAAGGGAATGATGTTCCACTTTCAAGAGGCAACATGACCATGGAATTTCAGTTTTTTTACTCTCAATGAACAGTCCTGCTGCTAGCACTAATGCCGGATGAACTTTGGAACTCATGAGTGATTTCAACCAACAAGAACTTGCAATTTTCTTTCAATACCCTTTTCAGTTCTACTAACTGCAGTTCTACTAACTTTCAATTCTATTAACTGCACTCACTAATTTTTTTGGCCTGCCACTTCATTTTTCTGCAGTTTCACTGCCTCGATATCTTCACTTCACAATTACATCATTCACAGTGGATAGCAGTATAGCAGTTTGCCTGAAATGATGTCGCATCTTTTTATCTGTGCCTATAAGAAATTATCATTGCTATGATTAAAGAGTATATTGTCTACCAGGGATAATTCTAGCGTGCCTGCAAATCTTCAAATAAAGATCATAATTGGCTGAATTTAGTTTGGTTTCAACTCTTTCCTCTCACCTTACCACTCAGCCATCGCAACTGTGCTTCGAAATTATAACATATTAAAATAAAACGGTAAGATATCTACCTGCAGCCGCAACCCCAGTACGGTTCAGTCAAAGCAATTAATGATGTTTTCCTTTTCTCCACCCTTGCTAAATGTCAGGGGGGGGGAACATTTTTTTATCCACATTGAGCAGATTCTGATCTCAATTCTCCATGGAGAAAACAACTCCTATTATAGTTATAATAGTAATCTTTGGTCATAATATATAAGTCATATGTAATTGGCAAATTTTGTGTTTTCAATTGGTACCATAATTAATTTACCTCTTAGCACAGCCAAAGTGCATTACGCGGATAGACTGGAATTTTCTTAAAACACACCTGGAAAACCTGGAAAAGTCAGGGAATTCCATTCTCCTGTCTGAGTGGCAATCCTGCAATCAGTTCCGGCTCGGAACTTTACAATAAAGCCGCCACTCGGGCTTGAACTTAAATACTAATAATTTGAACTAAAACTAGCTTAACTAAAGCTCTTAAATAATACAGCCGAAGCTATCAGAATCTAACTAGTTGGCCCCTAAATATGAATTGAATCAGCAAGGGCCTAAGATATGGCCAAGCGTAGTAACAGCTAAGAGAGATGTAGCCAGAAGGCAAACACGCGCTAGTCAGGAAATCAGACACTCTCTCTGTTGAAGTCAGTTAAGTCACGTCTTAAATAGTACTCATTCTCATTTGCATTACCTGTGTTTCTGAATTCACATTCTGGCAGAAAATTGTAAGCTGAAATTAGAATAAGATAGGAAAGATACAAAACATAAAATAACTGTTAATTAAACATAAAGGAAACCTTACAATGTTTTTACATTGAATTTTCTGTTGTATTAAGAATGTGTATCTACAATAGGAAGAAATTACTCAAGTAATCATAAATTCTGTATTATAATGGAAATTGTTTGCACTAACAAAAATTGGAGACAAACATTTACTTTTTGAAAAAACATTTACTTTGTGGAACTATTTTCATGAAGAACTTTACAAAATTTAAATTGGACATTCTAACAACTTGAGGACTCTAAAAAATGTGAAACTGTTTTAAAAGACTATAGAGTTTTAAATTATTATTGAATTCAAAATTCTACGATTTTCAGTCAAATGTCAAATTGAGTCAAAATTCTATGACGATAATTTTTGTTTAAAAGTTAACATTATGTTTTGTATTTTCAAAATTATATCTTTCACATTTTGCTGCTCTAATGCTTTTTCTTCCACCCTGCTCACCCATCCTTTCTTCTGAAGAGGGGAATATATAAGATATAACAAAATATGACACCTGCTTTAAAAAATAATTGGCGACCTCAAAATTAACATTTTGAATTTGGTGCCCTCCCCCTGAATTCATCTGTTCTTCCAAATTCAGGATCATTCCAAATTCCATAAGGCTGTTTGAAAAAAGGTAACTAAAAGTAAAACTAACCAGTCATGGCTTTTGAGTCACACTTGCATCTACGCAATATAAATTCTGCTTCACGAGGAACTACATTCCTTTTTTCCGGAATTCTGCCATGCAAACTGCGCCTGAAATGCTTCCCTGCCTGAAATGATGTTGCATCTTTTTATCTGTACATACAAGAAATGATCGTAACTGCTATAATTAAAGTGTATATTCTCTACAAGGAATTATTCTAGTGTGCCTGCAAATCCACAAATAAAGATGGTAAATGGTTGATTTTAGTTTGGTATCAACTCTTTCCTCTCGCCGTACCACTCAGCCATTGCAACAGTGTTCCGAAAACATTACACACATATATATGTAACCACGGGAAAATAAAATGAACTCTTTTTTAAAAGTGTTGACACTTAATCGAGTAAACCTTAATTGACCTTAAATCCTCATGTTTTTTAGAATCTTTCGTTGCTTAAATTATTCGAATGGTTAAATCCATTTTCAACATTACGAATATTAAAATGAAAAGTATTACTTTTCCGTATATTTTAATATAGGTAATAATTTATCAGATATACTTTAATAGTTTTAGTTTTATAATGGTTTTGCTTTTGTATACCAGATAGCTTTAAATAATTTCATCAAAAATTTACTAGAAACACGGAAATCAAGAACTAGTATTTACACGCTGCAGTTCTATTGCTAAATTGGGAACTAGCCCTTTAAAACGGTTAAAAAATATTTTCAAATTATCTTCAGTAATATTTCGTTCTTTTCATTTTCCAATAATTAAAAATTTTTTCAATATTTGAAATTCTAGCGAAATCTTTAGATAAAAATAATTCAAATTCAAGAAACAGACTAAAGAAAATGTAAGAAAGGTGTTTTATAACTTCAATTACGAGCAAAATTGCAAATATTGCTGTTTTCCAGTAAATAAAAAAGATGTCTAAAATCATCTTTAATTTATATCTCATCAAACTCTAATGGCTCTCCTGCCCCCCCTTTGATGCTGTTCTTTGGCAGCCTAGGTTAGAAAGGGGATAAAGCAATTTAGCAAGGCTGTCCACTCTAACTGCTTTTTCACTCAGCTGGGAGCAGAGGAAAAGGAACACAAATGATTCCTCGCTTAGCCAGCGGCTACTTACAAAACTGAATGACAAAAGTACAAAAACGAATGCCCACTTAAACAGAATTAATCTTTTCAGGAAATACAAAATAATTATGACTTCGAACAGGAAAATCGACAACCCTGTATTCGACGTAAATTTTGTAAAATCCCAATGGATTTCGAGCGCAAAACAGGTCCAATTTCATCAGCAGCAAAAAATTCTGCAAATCAAAAAAGCGAATGTCGATCATATTTATACCCTACAAGCAACCAATTTAAGAAGCCAATAGCACCATCTGTTGGCAGAAATAGTAACAAAAACTAAAGGGTTAAGTTAGTAGAATTTTAAAAGACCAGATTGGAATTAAAGTCATTGACTTACCAGGATAAATTTTTGTGAATAAGAACAGCTTCAAGAAAATCCAATTCCCTAATAGAACCAGCTTTCTGGATATTTTTAGCAGAGCCCAAATCAAACTTGTGAATGAATTTCCAACTATGATTAGCTATTGAAGATTTGTTAATTTCGCCTTTTCGGACGTGAGATTCATGTTTTTTATGCAAAACTTTAATGCTATTTTCATTTGGCCAATATAACTTAAGCCACACCGACACGATATGCTATGAATTCCCCAAGAATTAAAGTCAGAAATAGAATCTTTAAGAACTGAAGCTCAGATTTTATTTATAGACGAGAAACCAACTTAACTTTTTTAAAACAACTTGTTTAAAATCCATGCAATTTTGTTACTGGTAGAAGTTAAAACTTAACTTTTTTAAAACAACTTGTTTAAAATCCATGCAATTTTGTTACTGGTAGAAGGATGCAATGGAAGCACAACAAGGTTATTAATTTTATTTCTACCATCAGAATATGTTCTTAGATGGCACGATAAGAACTTGCGAACAGCTTTATCAATGACTACGGGAGAAAATCCTCGGTCAAATGCAACAAATCTTAAATAATTGAGTTCACTGGCAAGAAGAGATTCTGAGGAACAAACTTTGAAAGCTTGAAATACATAATAGTAAAAGGAAGCCATTTTCTGCTTAGCCGAGTGACATGACTTAGCATGGGGAGGTAAACAAACAGAAAAGAGTTTACGATAAAGAGTTGTGTTGAAATTTGATTTATTGTGGATTATAAGAATATCAAGGAAGGGAAGTGTATTATCAGATTCAGTCTCAAAAGTGAACTGGACAGCTAGATCAATCGAATTTATAACAGATAAAAATCTGGGGTAAGTCTTCCTTATCACCAAAAACAATGAAGTGTCGTCTACGTAGCAAATCGACAGACAAAAAGATATTTTTTTAAATAATTTGACCTCAAAATAGTGCAAGTAAATGTCGGCACGTACAAGACTGAGGGGATTACCCCAATAGCTAGTCCTTCAGTTTACTGAAAATATTCATTTTGGAAAACAAAGTGACAGAGACTTTAGTGAGGAAAATTAACCCTTCACATTCAATATGTGAGAAATGGAATTCTCAAAGTCTAGTTTCAAGCCATTTTAGTGCACCTTCGACTGGAACATTAGTAAACAGCAATTTAACATCAAACGAAACCTTAATAGGGTGCAAAGGAGAAATATCTTTAAGTTTATTGATGACTTAGAAAGAATTTTTTATGGTGTGAATATTGTTTATTGTTGGAAAGTAAAGGAGAAAACATGGAAACTAAATATTTGACCAAATGGTACGACGCCGTTCCTAGATTGGAAACTATGGGTCGAAAAGGAATTCTAATTTTGTAAACTTTGGGGCGAGCATAAAATCCAGCATAGTTAGCAATAGGTGGAATGAGTTCTTAAGCTAAGTCAAAAGTATATGAGAAGATTTTACAGCTCTTTTAACTTTTGTGAGGTCAGAAGTTGAGGGATTTTTAGGGATCGAACAGTATGGACCTTCACAGTTTCGTGACCCATTTCATGTATTTGTGTTTGTCCATAACCACAATTGGTCCACTCTTATCAGCCTTTAAAACTGTAATATTAGGATTACAATGAATTTCACGTAAAGCTTTCTTTTCTTTTTGGTTGAGATTCAAAACAAATGAATTGTTCTTAAAATTCACATTATAAGTAATTAAGTAGCAAATTGTATCTTTCTGTGTTTCTGAAATTTTAGAGAATTTAAAAGCTTTTTCAATAGGGGCAATGATTTGAGGAACTGAAGGTTTCAATGATTTAGAAAAGTTGAAATTATATTTTAATACATTCATTTGATCCTTTGAGAGATTCACCTTCGAGATATTAACAATGGCATTAGTGTAAATCATCACCCCTACTGAAAAAGCTTTTAAATTCTCTAAAATTTCAGAAACACAAAAAGATACAATTCACCGCTTAATTACCTATAATGTGAATTTTAACAATTCATTTGTTTCGAATCTCAACCAAAACGAAAAGAAAGCCTTACGTGAAATTCATTCTAATCCTAATATTATAATTTCAAAGGCTGATAAGGGTGGACAAATTGTGGTTATGGACAAACACACATACATTAATGGGGTCATGAAACTGATAAGTGAAGGCCCATACTGTTCGATCCCTAAACATCCCTCAACTTCTGACCTCACAAAAGTTAAAACAGCTGTAAAATCTTTTCATATAGTTTTGACTCAGCTTCACCTATTGCTAACTGTGCTAGATTTTATATTCTCCCCAAAGTTAACAAAATTAGAAATCCTTTTTGACCCATAGTTTCCAATTTAGGAACGCCATCATAACCTTTGGCCAAATATTTAGTTTCCGTATTTTCTCCTTTACTTTCCAACAATATTCACACCATAAAAAATTCTTTCAAAGTCATCAATAACAGATATTTCTCCCTTGCACTCTATTATGGTTTCGCTTGATGTTAAATTCCTGTTTACTAACGTTCCAGTCGAAGGTGCTCTAAAATGTCTTGAAACTAGACTTCAAGAATTCCATTTCTCACATATTGAAATTGAAGCATTAATTTCCCTCACTAACGTCTCTGTGAGCCAAACCCACTTTGTTTATCAAAATGAATATTTTCACCAAACTGAAGGACTAGCTACGAGTAATCCTCTCAGTCCTGTACTTGCTGACATTTACATGCACAATTTTGAGGTCAAATTATTTTTAAAAAATATCTTTTTGTCTGTGGATTCGCTACGCAGACAACGGTTTCGCTCTTTTTCATGGTGATAAGGAAGACTTACCCCAGATTTTATCTGATATAAATTTGATTGATCTAGCTTTCCAGTTCACTTTGAGACTGAATCTCATAATACACTTCCCTTCCTTGATATTCTTACAATCTCAGCAATGGATCAAATTTCAGCACAACTATTTACCGTAAACCCTTCTCTGCTTGTTCACCATCCCATGCTAAGTCATGTCACCTGGCTAAGGAAAAAATGGCTCCTTTTTACTATTATGTATTTCGAGCTTTCAAAGTTTGTTCCTCAGAATCTCTTCTTGCTAATGAACTCAATTATTTAAAATCTGTTGCCCTTGACTAACGATTTTCTCCCGTAGTCATTGATAAAGCTGTTCGCATGTTCTTATCGTGCCATCTAAGAAAACATTCTGATGCTAGAAATAACATTAATAACCTTGTTGTGCTTCCATTTCATCCTTCTACCAGTAACAAAATTGCATGGATTTTAAACAAGTTTAATTTTCATGTTGTTTTCTCGCCTATAAATAAAATCTGAGGCTCAGTTCTTAAAGATTCTATTTGACTTTCATTCTTGGGGAATTTATAGCATATCGTGTCGGTGTGCCTTAAGTTATATTGAGCAAACGAAAAGAGCATTAAGGTTTTGCATAAAGGAACATGAATCTTACGTCCGAAAAGGCAAAATTAACAAATCTTCAATAGCTAATCATAGTTGGAAATTCAATCACAAGTTTGATTTTGGTTCAGTTAAAATTATCCAGAAAGCTGTATAAGGTACATCTCCCACATTCTTAGCGTGCCTTCGTGGTGTAATGGTCAGCACACTGAGCCGGTATTTCAGAGATCCGTGGTTCGATTCCCGGCGAAGGCGTTGCTTATTTTTCATCTCTCTTGTTCCAAAAAATACCTAATGTCTCTACAGTGGCGCCCGAACTAAAAGGGTTGTGGATGATGACTCTCCACACCCAGGATTTGGCGACTAGGTCCCCTAAAACCTTAATCGCCCTTTAAAAAGGGGAGTATATAAGGTACATCTCCCACCTTCTTAGTGTGCCTTCATGGTGTAATGGTCAGCACACTGAGCCGGTATTTCAGAGGTTCGCGGTTCGATTCCCGGCGAAGGCTACATGCATATTTTTCATGGTTCCTGCTTCCAAAAATGCCTAATGTTTCTACAGCTGTTTCTATTTGGAAATTGAAGCTTTTCACATTCACAAAAATTTATCCTGTTTAGTCAATGACTTTAATCCAGTCTTGCCTAATGCCTTTAAAATTCTATTAACTTAACCCTTCATTTTTTGTTACTATTTCTGCCAACAGATGGCGCTATTGGCTCTTTACATTGGTTGCCTGTAGAGTAAAAATATGATCAACCTTCGCTTTCTCGATTTGCAGAATTTTTTGCTCCTGATAAAGGGGGACCTGTTTTGCCCTCGAAATTGATTGGGATTTTACAAAATTTATGTCAAATACAAGGTTGTCAATATGCCTGTTCTATTTTCCATGTCAATGTGATTCTCTTGTGCCTTAATTATGACTTCCTGAAAAATGTTTAAAATATATATTATTATAAGGTATGACATTTTAAATGAATTTACGTAAAAGTCAAAATTTAACTAAAATTATTTGAAACCTTGCTTTTAATTCACTATTAAAACTGTATTTCTGACAGTGCATACAAATGTCTTCCTAATCATAACAGAATAGAATACTTTTAATCTCTTTCATCGAAATAAAAGTTCAGCTTTAATTCTCCATATTAAGTTCATTATGTACAAAACATTCTGTACTGATAAATAATTTATAAATTACTTTCTTTACATCATGAAAATTTACATGCATTTTATGCTCCTTATACTTTTGTAGAATCAAAAGACGCAGTATGGCTAGCATTCCCTTTGTCAGACTTATACAAGGGGCACTTCCCTTTCTCATGTCAATACAATAACAACGTTCCATGTAAAATAATTACATTAATTTTATTTCGATTGACTCTCTTTTCTATATACACCGAAGAGCCATTACATTATGACTACCCTGTTAATAACATGTAGGATTATTTTTAGACCTCAAAACTGACAACACCTGGCGTGGCATTGACTATACAAGGTGCTGATACCTAGTCTGAGGTAGCTGGTACCAAGTGCTCACCAACTGATCCTGCACATTGCGAGGGAGTAGCGTGACAGCATGAATTTGGTTTTCTAGCTGGGACCATAAATGCTCTATTGGATTGATGTCAGGTGACTTTGGGGGCCAAGACATCACTTGAAAGTCACTGTTATGTTCCCCGAACCACTCCCTGACGATTCGTTCCTTTTGACATGGTTCATTATCCTGTTGGTAAACACCATCCCCTGCCGGAAATACTGTTGTTATGAATGGGTGAACATGATTTACAACATTCATGCAGCAGAGGATTGTTCTATGGGGATTAAGAGTCCTAATGTGCTCCATGAAAACATTGCCAAAACCATAATAACCCCGTTGTCTTGTGTCCATCCAACTGTGCATCTGGAAGTCAGGGTTTCGCTTGGAAATTGGTGTATTAGCACATGCCCATCGGTCTGATAGACCAGATAATGTGATTCGTTAGACCATGCAACTTTATTCCATTCTTCTAATGTCCAATTCCGATGTTTCTCAGGCCATTGTAGATGCAGCTGGCGATTACATGCCATCAGTGCAAGGACATGCCTCGGCCTCTGGTTGTATAGGCCCATACGCAACAATGTACGCTGCGCAGTGTGTTGAGAAACACTGTCTGGGTTGCCACTGTTGTAGCTCTTCAGTCACGGCAAACAATGAGCTCCACCCTCCGCTCGCCTTTGGAATCAATGCACAGTCGACCCACACTGCTGGCCAGCGACTTATCGTTTCAAAATTCCATACACCACTTTCGATATGTAATCACAACAACTGAACATGAACAGCCCATTAAATGCACCATTCATGCTACTGATGTTTCCAGTCGCCGAGCTATAACAATTTGACCTCTACCGAAGTCTGGTAAAACAGTCGCTTTTCCCATTATGTCGCTAATTGCACTATGTTTGGAAAGACAATTGCATAGCCACTTTATATACTCCAACAGCAGCCATGCACGTGCAGTGGTTTTGTTCCTGGGCAAGTCCACTGTTATAGATGGAGGGTGTTCATAATGTAATGGCTCTTCGGCATATATATGGGGTTTTAATTCAGCCAGAACTCAAAATAAAATGTGTTCCATTACTTTCATTTATTGTCCATTTATTAGTCCCGAAGGACTATTACTTTCATTTGGGCGTTTTGCGTTGTTTCACAAAAAACGGCGTATCACTTTTCAATTTTTTTTCGCAGCTTTCTCTTCAAAAATCGTCTGCATTGCACGGGAAAATAAAAAGGAATTTTAATTACAATTATAAATAAATAGCCAAATAAATGTGAAATTCGTAACAATATTCTCTAAAACTTTAACGAATTTTTCATTAACAAACTCAATGATTTCAAAGCCAGCAATACCAACGTTGTACAGAACATTTTTAT
>KK120259.1:4801-48286 GCA_000611955.2 Stegodyphus mimosarum | reverse complement strand
AATGCCCCTTTTAAAACATATTTTTGACCATTTGACACAGAAATCTTTAAGTACACATTTACACAACTCCCCCTTACATATGTAAACATTAAAATAGCATTTTCCGAGTTCTGAAAGCAGACCTTAAACTCATTTCTCAGAACATCACTGAATACATGTCTCCCTTTCTCTTGGATATATGTTATATTAAAAAATTGCCCATTCAGCACAGCTTCTAATTTAAAAAATAGGCAGAAATCACAAAATGCTACAAGTGAATAGGCAAGATGATTTAAACTGGGTGAAACGTTTTCGGCCAGAAAGTCTTTTACAAGCAATGCACTGTTAACTGTGCACATGTGAGGCAAAAATTCTGCAGAAAACTTCCTGAGTCTAATTCTTCAGCTGTCAATCTCAAACTTAAATGATTCTTTAGAGAGCACTGCATCTTACCTTCTGTTAATATCTGTCACATCTTATTTATATTTGAATCTCTAACGCTACTAAAACATGATAGTTTTCCATGGCAATTTCTCCACATGCCACTTTAAGAACTAATGTTTCATTAATTCTTTTTTGAGTTTCATAAAAAAAACTGTGCAAATCCATTGCTTTAAATTTTGGCATAAAGGGAATAATCTCATAACATCAATGCTAACACAAAACTACTTTAAAACATATGCACATTCTGAAGTGATTTTAGCAAGGGCACTATATAAACTAACAAAAGAGAATAATCTCCCCATTTATACGGCATAATATTCAAATTAGTAGTCTTCAGAATTTAGGCACAGAATAAAAGAATGTTAAACTGTGCAGTAACTGACAAAATCTTCATGAAAAGCCCAAAATGGTTTATTTTCCAAAGATGCATTTCATGTATAAAAGCTAGTCACCAAATTACCTTTTATACTTGAAAGTGACTGACAACAGACAAGCTCACTACCCTTCCCACTGAGTACATAACAATCCCAATACATTAAATTTATACTCATTAATATAAAGTGCTCTTTTGCAATAATACAGGGAATCAGGTAAGAATTGAATATACACTGAAAGTAAAGGTTTGTTCTTGTGAAAAAAATTTAATATTTGCATAGTAATAGGAACTAAAATTAAATAAGCATGTAATACAGGATCAATTAAGTCAATGGCGACACATACTGCATTAGAAAAATGCATACAGTCTTAGTGCATAAAGTGTATGAAAACCAAAATAGCAGCCTACATTTGTTTACATATTTACTATATATTTCACATGCACATAGCACATGAAAAATCACTTCTTTGCTGTTACACATACTGAAAACAAAATAAGTTAGATTGTAATTTAGTGTGCTCTACAACTTTTGGAGACTTATGACTGTGCAATATAAGTCCTATAATGTCTACTTCTAATGACAATATTCTTTGTAATTGTTCCTTAGCAGCTGTATTACTGAAACATAAACGCTTGTACTTTAATTAAAATGCAAATACTTTTACTTAAAAATACCCTTACTTTAACATGTTTGAGCCAGTGTGTTTAAAAGCTAAGTTTTTACCAGTAAAAATGAATTAAATTCCCAAAACAATCTTTGAGCATTTATTCACAATCTGCACATTTGAAAATGGCTGGTTTTAATAAGTTAAGCTGAATACACTTAATGGTCCTAGCAGCAGGTCTGCATAAAAATGGCAAAACATTCATACAATTTGAACAATATAAGCTAACTTTTATAACTAACGGTTCACATATTTGCCTACACATTTTCATAGACAAATGCTGGAAAAGTAGCCAGACAGCAACACAAAAATGAGAAGGTAGTGGCTTTGACTGTTATTTTTTTAAGCCAATTTGTTGCCGATGAATTTTTATCCTATACAAATGTTAAAGAAATTTGAAATAACATAGATGAGAAAAGTAATATATAGAGATGGAATCTTCTGATGTCACAATTTTTCTGAGTGCAATATGATCCTGTTGAAAATACAACTATGTCACAAAAATAGAAAAGTGTCTGCTGATACGAATTAATGCATAAAGAGGTTTTACTGACTTAGTCAAGAATACATGGTTCAGCAACATCTGAGAATCATGTGATGATCATAAACAAACAACTATAATTTATTTGAAAAACTGTTTACTACTGATTAATGAATTAAAACCGCTGCAAATGAAGAATCAAGGGATTCTATTGGAAGGAAAAATACAAGTAATTTATTTTATATTTCTAAAGATTCTAATGATTGAAGTAATCATGCATTTATGTGTATGCACCATAAAGGACCTCAGTGGCCCCAGGCTACTAAAGCCCAAGAGAACAATCATACAGCCATGTCAGGAGTTGATTCCCTGAGCTACTCTGGGTCAGGAGCCTGGTTCATATGCAGGATAACAAGTGTCCACACGAACACTGTGATGATGCTGCAGCACCAGAGACTGTAAGCATGGCAGCCATTCTTGTGGCTTTCCTTGAGATTGCAACAGAGATGCATGCCTTCAGTGGTGCAACTGAGAATGACAATGGACAAGAAAGTGACATAAGTTGTCTTTTCAGATGAATCCTGGTTCTGTATACAGTATGATGTTACAGATCTATGTGTGAAGGCACTAAGTTAACAAACTTGACTAGCTTGCATTTATCACTGTTATTTGGCCCAGCATCTGACAAGCTGGTGTGAAACGCACTTGCGTACACATCCCGGCCACCTCATGTCCACAAAGCCCAAGAGCAGATATATGGATAGCAGCAGTTACATTTCTGAAATGTCAGGACCTGTCACTGTGTCCAAGTTTCAAGGCTTTCAGCAACAACATATATTTCAGCAATTTCCACCTTTCACCAATGATCATGCACAACTGCATGTTGCCTGTACTATTTTGATCTTCCTTAATGCAAAGAGTATTTCACTGGTGCCCTGGCCAGCATATTTTCTAGATCTCTCACACACTGAGAACATCTGGTCATGAGTTGCACTGGCATGCCACTACTTGACAGCTTCAATAACTGATGAACTCTGGCATACAGTTGAAGCCTCATACAACGATGTACCTGTATTCATCATCCAAGCTCGGTTCAATGCTGGCTAGCCTGTTCACAGATGTTGTTGCTGCCAGAGATGGCAGCTCTGTGTACTGAATTCTGCACATTAACCACCACTGTTATGTACAATAGTCATGAGTCAGCTGTTTGCTTTCCTTTTGAGAGTAGCAATTTTAATAGCCAGCAGTGTACATCAGAGTATGTTATCACTTTGCAATAGAGTGCTGTGTTATTGTTCCACCAGGAAATTAGAATTCACATAATTCAGAAGCGTTTCTTGAAGGTAAAAGTACACTCTTAGTAAGTGAGGCTTTTAAATATTAAAGTACATGCATGAGCTTCTTTAAACAATGACTCAGAAATCATTATCAATGACAGATTAGGTGATAGCACAAGGAACCAGGCATTCAATGCAAAGATATGGGAATTCAGAAAAGTGACCCTAGTTTTTACCACTAGTGGCAGAAAGTATGCTAAGAAAATTGCTTTCAAAGGGGACAAGAGTATGTATGGTGTGAACATTTTAATTCATAAAAGTGGTCCCTACTTGAAGAAAGTTTGAAAAGCACTGACTTAAGTAACAAAAGAAAATAACTTGTTAAATGACTGAGTGGGTGTTCAGGAGAGGTACAGTCATGTACGGGTGAAAGATGAACTTTCATACATCAAAGGAAATCATTTAGTATATTGTAATTGAGCTGTACTTGAATTTCAGTCCTACAACCCTACTAGACAACCAGCAAGACGTAAAACTGAACTTCGCAAATTCTTGTTCAGAATGTAACTTCTAGTTTTATTCTGATTCTTTTTGTTTCTTATCCTTTAATTTCTTCAACTGTTATTTCTTTTACCTTCTTGAAGCGACCAACGAGCCCTTGTGAAGTGCAGGCGAAACCGCTGGTCTAGTTTTAGATGGAATAAAAGATACAGGATAGTAACAAAAAACATAAATGTTTACATATGAGGAAAACCAGAATAAAATCATAGACCACAAAGTTAAACACATATCTAGAGAAAATTAAAAAGACATCCCATTCCGATAAAACTATGTAAAGTGATGATAATCTCAAGAAAGATCCAGTTAATGGACTTCTATGTATACAGCATATTAATATTAAAATACAAGCAGCTGATATCTTAACAAAACTGTTAGCAAGATTATATTTCAAAACCTTATTGGTTTACAGTCTAGCGCTGAAGAAAAATACTAGATTTTAATTTATGGTCCTCTATGACTTTTGTAAATTGATATGACTGCACAATACATCCTATAACTTCTATTTATAATGGCCAAGTTCTATGTAACTGTTTATTCCTTGCATTTGCAATTACTAAGTAATAACTACTTGTACTTTATTTAAAATGCAAATGCTTTTAACTAAAATTCCTTAACTTTAATAAAGCATATTATTACCATTTAACATTAGAACACTTGGCAAACAGGAAAAGAATAACTCATTTAATGAGCTTATCACCGAGAACACTGCCCTAAGGTAATGACCGACATTACATCCATAAGTAAAGATAGCACATAAACAGCCATATCTTACATAACTCCACACCATTTTGTACTGGCATTCAGTTGCCACAAACAATCAGAAAAACCAGGGTGTTTACGCAGCCTATGGGGAACCAAGTGATTTTCACATATTAGGAAGCTCAAATAACCAGAAAGCTCAGGAATTCTGGAGGAGTGAAATTTTGAGTCAGTTGAGCGTATGAAAAAACGGAATAATTATGTTAGAAAGCCAAACGAATGGGAAAATTTTCTACTCAATAATTACGAATACAATAATTTTATTTGTTACCAACTTGAATATTAAACGTCTACATTAAAAAGTTATACAAGATTTTGAAAACGAAAATGCATTTCAGACATGAAGCCGGTGTATTTCATAGGTACTACATGTGAAAGTAAAACATCTGATCCAAGTATGAAATGAAAGTTGGCAGAGATGGCACCAATCATTCCAGCCAAACTTTACACTAACAAGTGTACCTTTATTTCGTTATATAATAAACGCCTAGAAATTACAGGTATAGCATATAAAAAAATTACAAATTTTCATGCTACATTACCAGTGTTTATCCATTTCCAAAGCTCATATCATGGCTTTTTTTATGCCTCGATCCTGTAACTTCAAAAATACTTCTCTTCATACTGTCCCAAATATTATTAATTTTTTCAAAATGAAAAGAAAATTTATATCCTTTTTTGCAAAAATTAAACCAGCAGATAGAAAATGATTCGAATTTATATTTAACCAAAGCAAATTTCTTATGACTGTGCCATGATGTCATGCTTATTTATTACCGGTGGTATAAAAGGTCTGTCTACAAAGTATCTAACCTTGAATTTTCTGCCCAAAGTAATGCTTGAATTTTCCCACCCAAAGTACTATGCATACAGGAAGACTGCTTAATGGACATCCTTGAATTTTTTTCTCCGCATTCGAGTGAGCTAGTGGCTGCCTGCTTCTTGCTGAGTGCTGTTGTAGGTAGTCGACAGATTTTTTTATTTCTCTCAAGATGACCGAGCTAAGCAAATATACTGCATCAAATTTTGTCAAACGCTTGGTGGTTCTCAAAGTAAAACCATTTGTAAGATTTAGCAGATGTTTGGAGACAATGCTAAGGTGGTAATTCAAATTAGGGTATGGTTCAATAGATTCAAAAATAGACATGCATCTATGGAGAATGACTGGCATTCAGGGAGGCCACAAATGACTCGGAATGCAGCTGCTGTTAAGAGGATGGAAAATATGGTAAAACGAGATCATCATCAGACTATATGAAAAAGTTGAAATCATTAAAGATTTCCACATGCATTTCTGCGTGCTGATTTGAATATGTGCAGAGAGGCTGCAAAATTTGTGCCCAAGCTGCTGTTGGCAGAGAGGCTGCAAAATTTGTGCCCAAACTGCTGTTGGCAGAAGATAACGAACTTCATCTTGACGTTGCATAGCACCTGCTGCACACTACCAGCACTTATCCTAAATTTCTGAACAGGGTGATAACTAGAGATGAGTCATGAATATATAGGTATGACTCAGAAACAAAAGCACGGTTGTCGCAATGGAAGCATACCGATTACCCAAGGCATGAAAAAGCACAAACTGTGAAAAGAAAAATCAAGGTGATGCTAGCTATTTGTTTTATATCCGATGAACTGTGCATCACAAACACTCACCAAATGATCAAACACTGACAAAAATGTAAAATCAACAAGTTATCCACCAACACCTTGATGCAGTTCAGTACAAATGACCAGATGGAAAAAACCTGACAGTTGCATCATGGCAATGCTTCAGCACATTCATCGCACTTGATCCAGGCTTTGTTGGCAAAACATGGAATTTTAGCCGCTCACCAATCTCCCTACTCTCCTTATATAGCTCCTTGTGACTTTTCATTGTTTCCGAAATTGAAGACGACATTTATAGAATCTCGTTTCAAGAGTAAAGAGATAAAGCAGAATGTGACAGCAGACATGAACACCATTCCAAAAGAAGTTTTCCAGCAGTGTTTTGGCAGTGGAAAGATCATATGGACTAAATGTGCGAAGGCGCAACAGGTTTACTTTGAAGAGGATTAGGGTCCCAATCCTGTCACATAAATAATATATTTTTACCAGCAGAAGGTGAGATACATTTTAGAGAGCCCTTCTATCACACTGTTTGATAACAATGGAGACATATAAATAGAATTATGAATACTGTAAGAATTACAAATGTCCCATTTGCTAAATTTTGGGGGGGGAAATTTTTTCTAAAATATTTGATATTTGAGCTTTCTGGATAGTCGAATGCAAGACAGTTGGGCTTTTACTGCAGTTTTAAATTATAGCTGAGTAATAATATTCAAACCTGTCACACAGCAAGCCACATTATAACAGAAAAACACAGCATTATTTTGTTACTCTTTTCACGCATACTTTTATTATTAATAATGTACAAAAATATAAATTATAATACAACATTAAACAGCAAGCTATAAATTTAAGAAGAAATGACACTAAATAAGCAAACACAAACCAAATTTTCTTCTAGCATGGCACTAGGTATGCGATGCTTTAAGATGAGAGCAAGTATTTCTATTGTTTTCCCTAGGCCCATTTCATCAGCTAAAATCCCACCCAATGGCTTCCCAGCTGTGTATTCTTCTTTCACAAAGCTGCAAATGAAAATTAATCATTTTAAATAACTTCAATCAGAAAAGAAAAAAATTAATACAACATGTTTTACAGAACTTCATAATGCAATGGACATATTTTCACTTCACACGTAAGGGGCACATGCAGTTATCAACCCTCATGTGAAAATCAAATTCTGACAGAACTAATCTTACCAAAACTTTTCAACTTCTCATCATCCAAGTTTCATATACAAATCTACTATTTCTTCTTTGAAATATATTGTTTCGATTATTCATTCTTTACAAAGACCCCAGTGACCAAGGAGGAAAATCACTGAACACCAGTAGTTCAACCCAGCTTCTAATTCTAGCAAACCTGGTGGATGCACTGAAGTTTTCACTGTTTTTCTCATGTGCAAAGTAAATACAAGTCAATTTCCCATAAAAAAAACCTCCACTCTCCTAGGCCTTAGTGAGCTTTGCCTTCTTCAAATCACACACATTATTACAGAACAAATCATACACATTATTACAGAACTACAATACAGTATTACTGAACTACAACAAATCAAATAATCTAACCATTCTTTACAAAAGTATTTGCTTCCTTGAGATCCCTCATGGCCACAAATGTGAGGCAAGATAGGATGACTGTTCACCAGGCCTGAACCGCCCCAACGGTATCATTGTTGACTATTCAAAGCACTACAGCCATGTCTATACGTCCCGTGGTACCTTCCACCATCTCACAGCACATGTCTGAAACAGAGCTACGCTAATAGAAGCCTTTAAAACGTTTGTCTTTGACCCCACAACATCGCCGGAGCCGATTGCAGTGAAGTCGCAGCTGATCATCATGGCTGCCATCACAGTAGCATCGTATAATGTTGAGCGATGAATCCCGCTTCACTCTTGAAGCAAATGACCACCGTGTTCGTGTCTGGAGAGCACGGGGCCAGCGGTCCTAATCAGCCTTTGTTTTACATAGGCATACAGCCATAACCCTTGTTGTGATGGTGTGGGGCGCTATTTCTTTTGACAGCAGGTCATCTTCAGTCACCCTCTGTACATCTTTACAGCTCAACGATATGTTGACACGATCCTGCGACCGATTGCACTACCCTTCATTGCACGTCATCCCGGGGCCATTTTCCAACAAGATTATGCCAGGCCACATACCACTCGCATATCTCTGGACTGTCTCCATGCGGTTGATACTCTTCCTTTGCCAGCAAAGTCACCAAACCTTTCACCAATCGATCATGTCTGGGACATGGTAGGCCACCAGATTCGGGCACCACAAAATATCGCAGATCTGGAGTGACAACTGATGAATGCCTGGCACAATGTGTTGCAGGATGACATTAGGAACCTCTACCACTCCTTGCCTTGACAAATTCAAGCACGCATTCCCACTAGGGACGGTTCGACCAACTACTAATTTGAACATTCAATGGGTGATTGTGAGCCACGAACAGGTACTATGACCTTGATTTTTTAATCATTTTATTATCTATGTACGAGCTATACACATATTCAGTTTCATCAAAAACAACCCCTTCCTTCATGGTGCTTCGATGCTTTTGCAAAAGAGTGTATTACAGCATACACACACTGCAGCAGACATTCAATGTTTTGGTAAGTCTGTTGCAGTGTGAGTTTATGAAGTCTCCACACTTATTTTGACAACAGCAGCAGCATCAATAATTCCCTAAAGCTCTTGGTGAGTAAAGGAAAAGCCAAATCACTCCTAAAGTCCTTCACTCGTGTATCCCACATTAACTCAAGAGGACAGTGATCAGAACTACATGACAGACAATCTGTTTACACGTATGTCATATGCTCAGCAAATGTATCTATCACAATTCAAGCTTTACAGTACTTGGCATTATTGTCCCGCTTTTAATTTACACTACCTTCAGAATAGAAAAATGTCATTCACTAGATTCAGATTACCAACTGACTTCACTTTATGCATAGCATTACTAAAGTTAGTTTAACTGAATAGAAATACAGCCTAAATCATACAGCCCCACAAATGCTTTCACATTCATAAAGTATGATGTCTTCTTGGGTTAAATAGTTTCTTCAGGCCATTTCAGATAACCCAGTAAAGCTGCAATTGCACAGTGAAAAAATGCAAATCACAAAACATTTAATAAAGTGTAAAATTCAATTTCAAGTTTTATAACTCATTTAGCATTAATGAAATTACATTTAAAATTACAAAATGCATAAATGTTTGTTTAAATACATGTTGATTTTTATTGAATTTTATATTAAAAAAATAAGCTTTGATTGGAAACAAGTACATGTTTCAGCTCAATAAGAAAACAATTTTTTGTACCAAAAACAAAAATTTTCATTAGAAAAGTATTCATCTCTTACCTCGGGAGACACCATTATGCACATCAACATAATTCATAATAATCAACATAATAAGAAATGTGACCCCGATATAAATTATGTTGTTCAAATTTATACTTTGATTAGTTTGTGTGCTATTTCATCAAAAAAGGTCCTACTTTAATGCTTTGTTGAGCCACCATAAATTATGTAATACACACACTGCAGCAGACTTTCAATGAGTTTATGAAGTCACCACAGTTATTTTGATAGCAGCAGCATCAATCAATCTCTTACAATCATCCTCTTTCACAATTTAAATATATTTCATTAAACTGGACTAAAATAAAACACTGCCTATCACAAAAAAGGAAAATTTACCAATTTAGAAAGATGACAGAACATTAAATACCATAACCTTGGCCCTTTCTCAAAATAATCAAGCTGCCAGAAATTTCAGCCATTAAAAATTAGCAATTATCTTAACATTACAGTTGACTTTAAAAATTGCAAATCTGAGTTCTAAGGCTCTATTTACACGTAGATTATTTTTTCAAGACATAAAATCGAATATTTGTTATACACTAGCAGAAAAAATTAAAGTATATAAAAGGGTTCTTTATGTAAATTATATCAAGTAAAGTCCAATGTGACTCACTTTCGTTAGATATAAATACAGAAGTCTTAGCATCCATGCTTTTGGCACGTCAGGGAAGGCATAACAATGGCTTCAGATTCTGATTTCAGAAATTATACAAATTGGTTGCCTAATTTTTTTATTAGAACATGTCATTGAGAAGGCATTTAACAAACTGTATGGAATAATGTACAACTGGGAAAGTAGAAACTGGACAGACAGGTGAAACAAGTGTGTGTCATGTTGAGATAATGAAAATGTCTTTTAGACTGCTAAGTTAAGGTCGAAAACTTGTCACAACAGACTTTGGACCATTATTTGGCAATGACTGCTAAACGAAATTCAAAATGAACATCGGCCACCCCCCAGATTATATGGTAGTTTGCTACAGCTACAGGAGCTACAGCCCAACTTCAGGTGAGAAATCTTTGCATCATTGCAATCATGACTGGAGTACCACAGACTGAGGCTGCGTTCTCTGATGAATGTCGTTTTTGTCTGGAGCGTGATTTCAGACATGATGTTGCAATCTGGAGAGACCACAACACAGCCAATAAACCTGAACACACCTGTGAAAGCCATCAGTAGAAAGATGGGAAAATTACAGTGTGGGAGAGCATATTTTGAATAGCTGCACTGCTCTACATGTACTTCCCAGCACATCTATGAATACTGAAATAAACAGAGATGAAATTCTTCATCTGTACAAAATTATTCAGGAGCAAAATAACTTCCTCCTTACAAATGATAATGCTTATCATATCACATTAGTGACCGATTTATCTTAAGGGTTAAAGAAGCCAGTGGATGGAGTGGTTGGCATATTTGCAGGATTTAAATTAGAAAGAAAATGCATGGGATGTATGAGGATGTTAACTCGCATTACTGCAATCCCCACCTAACACTTTATCAGAGCTTCAAGGCGCTATTGATGAGGACTGAGTGTTCAGTGCATATTCTTGGCAAACATCTTTATGAAACACTTTACACAATCCTGATCTTGAACAGGGAGCTGAATGCAACTATGTTCTGTGGTAGAATACTGTGATTAAGGGGTTAAAGAACTACACTTCAGAGGGATTTAAAATCCTCTTTTATTAAACCACAATTATTTACAGCCACTTCCCAACTCGGTAGGGATACAGAAAAACATGACTGTCACTTGGGTCTAAACTGAACAATCAAATTAATTTAAACTAAAGCTAATTTGAAATTAAATTGTCTTTGCTCACAGAGCTATAACGCGAGGTTCGCCTCAAAACTAAATGGTGCATAGCAAGATTTAACTAACGCACTTAGAATTACTTCAATAAGTAACAGCGTAACAGCACTACAGCTTAGAATTTAAATACTAGCTGGTCAGCCGAACTTTGAATAGAGTAACAGTGGTCTGAGACTAAAAGCTCTCGCACACTGAGAGGTTCTTACCTACGATTTAAATAGAACTTGGCTCCACTTCAAATTAGCATAAAGCTGAAATGTGCGCTTCTTCTAACGGGAAGTTGAAATGAGAACAGATAGAAAAGGGCAAATTAAAATAAAACTTTGTTAGTTTAACTAAAACCTTACAATTTTTAACAGACTGGACAATCTAACAGACAACATGGCAAATCACCATAAAGCTTGCATTTCAGTCAGAGCTGACCACATACCTCATTAAATTTTTCATTGTATCTCCAAAATCTTACACCAACATTTCTCTGCTCAATTCTATGACATTTCATATGTTCTTATGTCATTTGGGGGGAAGCAGAAATTCTTTTGCAAAATTCTGCATTTTAAAGTGTCAGGCATAATAAAATAAAGATCTTGCACAAATTCTATGTTCTTAACCAAAAAAATAATTCAAGTTATCTGAGTTTTAATAGTTTACCTTTAATTATTTACAACAATACATTTATGGTAATTTACAACACTAATATATATAGATGAAAACTTAAGAAATTTAATGTATTACTGGGCATGTGTAAATATTAATGTATTGTAAATCGTCTATTAAAGTGTGAGTAAATATAATAATTTGCTGCCATAAAGTAAACACAAAATCTCTAATAAAATGTTAAAAATTTGCAATGTTAGGCCACAAACACTAGCAAAAAGCATAAAAAGTAGATGCTTTCTGTAACAAATTTTTTACACAATACACAGATGCAGTAATAAATCATAATACAGTTTATATCTGCATATTATCTGCTAGTATTGTCATATGCTGAAGTTTTGCAAGCATTTCTTGTATATGTCATCTGAAACCCAAACTGATTCAACAAACTAAATACTAAAATGGGAGCTTATGTATTAAACAACCGCCTTGCTGCACTTTGGCATTTTTTTACAGTTGAAAAGATTAAAATTATTCATCAGTTAGAAGTTGCTCGTTTTCGTGACATTTTCTAAAGATTCCAAAATTTAAAATTAGGCAAAACAACAACCTTGCATTTGGTGTAGATTTAATTGAAGCTCTATTAATTTTGAGGGCAGATCATTAGCAGAGACCAGTTGCTCCTGACAAAAAAGGACCTGTACCTTTTGGCCTGAAAATCAAGAGTATTTGAATTAAAATCTATGCCAAACACAAAGTTGCTTTGCCTAATTTTACTTTGTTCTATTTCTTTTCCCTCTTGACTCCCATGATATTTATCGTTAACTTGTAAATATTATCAACATATGGAAAGAAAACATATTTCAGCAATTTAAAATATAAAATTTTAATTATTAAATAATGTTGATACACGATGCATTCAAAAAATAAAACACATTTATCTCAAAATCTTTCTGTAATTTTTTTGGTAATTATGTATTAATTACCTTAGAGAAATTTGGCAATTTCTTTCAGTTAAAAACTAAATGTTACTTATTGGGCGCAAACTGGTGGTTTTGGGAACTTATTTTAAAAAGATTCCCAAACTATCAATAGTTATAGTTGGAAAACAAGATAACATATTTTAGCAATTTAAAATTCAAATTTTAATTACTAAATAAAAATTATGTGATATATTAAAACAAATAATAGAATTACATTCTTCTCTAAACCTTCTTGTATATATTTTTGTGTGTGTGTGTGTGATATTCTTCTCTTCAAGTACAAAGCAATCAGTTTTCGCTTTAAAAAAAAAAGCAGAGAATTGCAGTCTTGTCAGTGTGGAAAGCTTGGCAAGACCGCCTGCCTACCAAATGCATCTCCTCATTGTTCCTTTCAGAGATTTTGCAGCAAAATTCTGTATTCCTGCTAAAATTTTACCACAGTTTCTTCCATTTCTAGCAAATTCCACAAGTGTTTATTTTAAAATTAATTTTAAGGCTAAATGGATATGATAATCAGCTCATGATTTATTATTTAGACTGATTAACAATGATTTATTATTTAGACTAATTAACAATCTTTTCAGCAGAATACATTCAACATATTATATTCATACATGCAGGCTATCATGCATGAAGCCTTTTCTTCTCCTTTTACAACACAGAAATATTTCAAAGAAATAGCAGGCTGTCTATTAGCCAGCCTCAAATGTCTTTCATACGATTGCTGCTTCATACTGAAGATAATAAGCTATATCCTTTTTCCTATTTAGGATTTTATGATTTTCCCCTTGTAGTCATTCACCTGGAAGCTCTAAAACAGCATTTCTGAAATTTTTGTAAGCTGTAAAATACTGTTACCATACCAAACAACTTATATTTAAGAATTTTCAGATTCTTTAGGAATTTAGTTATTAGGAATGATTTTCAATTAAATCTGAAAGCTTGCATATATGAAAACATTAATTGGATCCTCTTTAAATTTGTTTCATTTTTGTAACTGGGAATTTAACTCATCAAAGAAAAATATTTCCAGCATGAATATGAAACATCCAGTAAAATACTTACAATCCACCATATTTTTGGTAATATATTTTTGTATTTTCTTTGAGTTCAAGTTGTGTATAAAGTGGATGATTTTTCGTATGAACTCTAACTTCTTCTTGTCTAAGCATCCAATGCACAGCTTGGCTCTGGTAATGTCTTAACCTTGGAATTAAATATTGACTAAAAATCTGCAATTCATTTTTAGGATCAAAGGAGTTCTGAATATTATCCAGAATTTTGAGCATACTTTGTTTAGGACACAAACGGTCTTCAAGATCTGAAAAATAGAGTACAACATATAAACATTATAAAAGGCAGACACGTATCTACACCAAAGAGTAAATTCAGTCTTTAAAGAAACCAATATTATACAGGTGCACAAAATTAAAACAAGAACAGTTCAATGCTAGAAGAATGCAGCCATAAAATTAGGACAATGAGGTAGAAAGGCAAGAGATTACACAAGAATGCAAATTAATTCCATATGTAAGTGATCATGATATGAACTATGAACACACGAAAATAATAGACACTCTGTCACAAAAAAATATACGCACCTAGAAGAAATCAAGCCACAATCACAAAACTTGGCAGGAATGTAGTCTGGTAAGAGATATGCAAATGATTCAAATTTTGGTGGCAAAGAGACAAGGGTAAGTACACTATGTGCATATAAGACGCACAGTTGGAAAAGTTTAAAAGCATGATTGCTCATGCCACAGGGCTATTCAAACGAATCTGTTGACCTGGATGTGTTGACTAGTTTTCCTCATGCAAATTGGATCGGAGGTAAGCTAACGTGGTTACCGCTGATTGGCCAATGACGTCTAGATCGGCGGGTTGGCCGAACTACATATATGTATGCCGGGGAATCGGCGAAATGGGGTTATTGAGTGCTAAGTCAGCATTATGATAGTTTTCTTTCTTTTTAATGGTTTTAAAAGCTACAATATTAGCTTATTTTATTTAAGTTGTAGAAATAAAGCATGGATTTTAATTTAGATTGGTCTTAGTTTTCTTTGCCAATATCTCCACTGCCATTAAGATGGACGGTATTATGACTAGAGATGCCTCTTAGACGTAACTAGTGGCAGTATGAACAGTTATCACACTTGGAGAAGTGGCATATAGCAGACCTCAAAGAAGCAAGTAGATCGAACACGCGTCTTTGCTGCCACTTTGATCAGAGCGACAACACCGAGCATGGATCATGGAAGAAATTGTCTATTATTGTGAAGGGTCAGGGTGTCCTAGGAACAGAAATGAGCACAAGGGTCGTGCAATCATTAACAATGGGCACTTCTGCACCAACAACGTTGCTAGCATCAATTCAACACCATTTATTACCTTCTACGTATCCGGTAATATCAAGGGAGACCATTCAGAGACAACTGGCCGATGCTGGTATGTACTGCTGACGCCCATTAAGACGCCTTTGACCCCACACCATAGGCAGAGCTGACTGGATTTTTCCCGAACTCGGACAAACTGGAGTGTGACCAACTGGAGGCATGCGATCTTCAGCGATGAATCCCAATTCAGTCTCAGTGCTGATGACCACGCACAAGGATGCAGAGGCAACCAGGCCAGCTGTCCGATCCAGCATTTCTTGTCAAGAGGCATATGCCGATTACACAAGGTGTGACTGTGTGGGGAGTGACTCGTTGGGACACAAGATCACTTCTAATCATTCTTCAAGGCACTATGACAGCTCATAGTTACATGGACGACATTTTAACATCGCTATCAAGTCACCCAGATCCCATTTATTAGCAAGACAATACTGGTCATCCACATACTGCGCAACTTTCCCAGCACTGCCTTCAAGGATATGACATACTGCAGTGGCCTGTCAGGTCACTGATGTTACGCCAACAGACCTCGTTTGGAACTTGCTTGGAAGGCAACTACAGCCCTCCCAGAATATTGGTTAATTAATTGGCCAGTTGCAAATATTATGGCATGATCTTCTGCAGGGGATCATAGATGACCCACTTGATTCGAAAGCTTTTTCACCCCACAACTTCTTACTAAAGTGATCTTTTGGTTCTGAATTTGTAATCATTTGTTTATCTCCTCATACACTGCATACATGTTAAGTTTCATAATAGTAGTTCATTTCCTTCTGGGTGAATATATTTTTTGTGACAGAGTGTACGTCAAATAATATAATAAATGTTCTAAAACAAAATTATGACTCGAAAAAATTATTCAAGAGATTCCTTCAGAGTTGTATGAAGATTAGAAGCAAAACAATTACTTCATAAGAGGGATAGATATATGACTGGAATATCTGTTTATAGCAAAGCACATTAGAGAAGAATTTTTTAATGGAAAATGGCCTGTACTTTTACATTATATTATATATTATATGAGATGAAAACCCAAATACTGCAGCCATCTCCTTCAACTTCAATGAATAGAACCCAGGATGAACAACTAGTGTTTCATAATTTCCGCCACTTAACACTGCTTAGTTTTACAATAAATGTGGTTTGTTCTGAAATTTGCTACTTCAGAAAACTGTAAGGACATCACAGCAATGTTTCTAATTGGCACACTTGCCAGTATATGACACTCAAAAATCAGGAGATTTATTTTCAAAGACAAAAAAGATTTTTAAATTCTAAAAATATATTTTTTAATCATTAATTAACTTCAAATCGTTTCTCATTAACATCTGAAAGTTCAGTTACTAATTCTTAAATGCAAACAGTACATTCTGCATCAATAACTTTTTGATCCTTTGTTTCCATAGAAAAAATTAACTTTTTGCTTTTTTCAATAGAACTCATGTTGTCCTTGTGTTTTTGTGTACAAGGTGGAAGGGTCAATGTTCTCAAACATCGACCCTTCCACTGTGCGCAATCGAAAAATCCCAATGAACAAATGGTACTACACATCGCAAATGCATTACATTTCCTAGAGGAAATATTACAAGAAAAGTCATCTGTGTACGATTTTTGAACAGCACCTGAGTATTTTACCTTTTCTGCAGACATAACTAATACGAAATTTCGTAATTTCTTGAAAGCACATATGTTCACACAGGTTAGCGACAAGATGAATGAAATAACAACCTCGATCTTGCTTTGTGCTCAGTGCCTAATATGTGCCAGATGGCACGCAGTGGCACTCGATGCTCATTGGAGAAATTTAACATGACATTTTCGAGCCAGTTTTCTCACTCACAATGCAGAAAGAAGACATAATTTCTCACTGATGAAACTACCTTGGTTTTCTATGTAGTCTAGAGAAAAACCAGGAGCTTTCAGACACCCCCAAACCACTTTTTGGGGGATGCAAATAACGAAATATCACTCCAAGCTACATAAAAATCGCGAGAAATTTTAATAAGAGAAAGTCAGGAGAAATATATTGTAAATCAGGTCGGCGGGAGAATGGTCAGAAATTAGAATTCTCCTGCCTAAATCAGGAGAGTTGGAAACTCTGTAATTAGCTATATTTTTATTCCGCAAGGAAGAATAATTGATTCAGTCCACATTTTTGCAATATCAGAGGATTCTTTCATTCACTGGACAGGTTCAAGACCAGGAATTTTAAGCACTAAACAACAATTATCTTTACATGAACTGATAAACCCACCAGACTCAAGCTGATCAGATCACTGAATACTTTGAGTTCAATTTGGCTTTGAATCCTGAAAAATAGATGGCTCCAGCATTTTTATGGTTTTTCTGGCGTAGTTCCATTTCCCTCAGAAAGTTCACAAAAGCATACCTCTTCTAATAAGTAGCAAAATAATAAAGCTGCCAATAGAATCGGCATTGAACCAATGTAATTTATGTTGTCGCTGCATGTTGACAGACTGGAACTTAAAGAAAAGTCATTGTTACACCATTCACGAATCTAAGTGCATTGCTTAACACACTATTTTAACCACTGATGCCTATGTTGTCCTGTTAAAGGTCAAGTGAAGCAATGCCTTCTTGCAAACAGTTCATTACACAGTGTGATTACTGCAAATAATACTGAAATGACAATGTACATACAGGTTATTTGTTGTTGTGACAAATACTCTTAATTCCTCAGCTAGGGTGTTTGATGCGGGTGTAGCATCTATACTAGCTATGTAAGCAAAAATCTGTTTTTTGGGCATGGGTGTGTCAAGTTAGCTATAATCCTACTTTTGGATCCATTAATTCTACAGACAGTACATGACAGTATTCAGATTCCCATCAAAGCAAACAGCAAATTCATAGTAATCCAAAGGTACAAAATGCTCTAGTTTTACTCACATATAAAATTAGACATGAACTGACTCCATCTTACAAGAGCCATACTGAAGACTCTCTGCATAAACAAATAATGAGCAAACATTCATACAAAATACCCACTGCCTATTCTCTTTTTTTAGAGTATTTAATGATAAATAGGCTATTAAGTGTACACTCAAACCATTGCTAATGATCTGCATGCTCTACTATGGTGTATGTATCATTAACTCAGGTTTGCCAGATGCTTCTTTCATGTTCTTGCAATTTTCATGGCCAGCAGTTTAGACAACATTCCCATATTTTCTATTTTTTTAAACCACAAAAACATGAATACATATTTAAAATATTTACCTTCTCCTCAGCTTTATATTGTTAATTTCATAATTACATATAACGGTTCTAAATGAAATTCTGTGAAAATACTGTAAAAAACTAATTTCACGTACTCAGAACAGATTCTTTTCTATAAAACTTATAAATAACCATAAATATAGCTTTTAAATAGCTATTACCAAGAAAATTTAATAAACCCTCACTTTTTATATTTAATGCACGCCTTATTATTTATGTCTTGTGAAGTTTATGAGGTTTCCGAATTATGCACAACACACCAAAATATACAATATCGTGATATAGCTTTAATGGCATCTATTCATTAGATAATTATGTTTATACTTCACGTATTATACTAGTATTATATTTACATACATTCGGCTTCACGTACCTATTTCGTACACCACATTTTCCTAAATAAGAAAAAATAAAATGGTAAAATTACACACATACAATAGACAAAATTTTCAGTGTCGGTGCGGTCAAACAAAAACCTCAGCTTTTACTCTTGGTATATGTTTGCCTATAAAACTTATTACTTATGTAGAGCCTCTTACAATTTACTACTACCTATTTTAAGAACAGAATAATTCTTAGAATAACGATTAATGTTAAAACACTTTCTTCAGCAACAACTGAAAGACTTCATTGTCCCAAAGATAAAAGTGATGCACAGCTGCATTCTCATGGCACAAAATAAATTTTTAACAAATATATTAATATCTTATTTTAATATTTTTTGGCTTCTTATTTTTGGCATGTTCTTTTTTCTGGGAAGGTATGAAAAATTTTTAAAAAGCATGAAAATTTTAGTATTCACTAGCTAATTAAATATATAGTTTGAAAATGTTTGTACTAATCACTATTTGTAATTAATCACTAGGTACACAAAATTGCTTATAAATACACTCCTGTCCATAAATTAAAGATAATGCAAAATCAGGCAAAGGAAGAGTTAGAAGCAAAACAAATTTGACTTATTTGTAAAGCTTATTTATTAAACAAAAGGTAAAGAGCAAAAAAAGATGCTATATGTTTGATATTATTAAAAAAATTAGCAATTTTTTCTAACTGGAGCAAATTACAAAAAAAAAAGCTACTTTCAAAAAACCAGTATTACATGGTTGGTATAATAGTTAATACATTGTATGTCTCCCAGATGATGCAATACAGAACGTACAATGCCTAGGCATACTGAGTATCAAATTATCGATCTGATCTCGGCGGATATTACACCACTGAAAAAGAAATGCCCTCCGAAGTTCCGGTAGACATGTAGGAGGAGGTTGATAGGCTGCAACTCGTCGGCCAAGCATGTCCCACACGTGCTCTACTGGAGTCAAGTCCGGTGAGAATGCTGGCCAGTCCATACGGGTGCATTCAAGGCATTCGCTTACGATGTTTGCACGGTGAGGACGGGTGTTGCCATCAATAAACACAAATTGTGCGCCCATGGTGCCCCGAAACAAACGTACATGTTGTTCCAGAATGACGTCCTGATAGATTTGGTTTGTTATGGTTCCAATTTGAACACGCAGGTCAGTTCTGGAACCCAGAATAATTCCACCCCAAACGAGGACTCCTGCACCATCGTAACGGTGTCGTTCAATGATGTTTTCTTGGTGCTAACGGGTACCTGGAGCTCTCCATATGAAAGTCCGGCGAGAATCAGACTCAAACTAAACCTGGACTCGTCGGAAAACATCACACAAGCCCACTGTTGTGGTGTCCACAATGCATGCTCTCTACTCCAGGCTAACCGCAGGCGACAGTGAGTTGCAGTAAGTGGAACGCATTTGACAGGTCTATGAGCATATAGACCAATCTGCCGTAAGCGTCTATACACGGTCTGCCTTGAAATTGTCGTACCAGTGGCTGAAGAGAGCTGACGAGACAGGTCTGAGGCTGTGCTCCGCCTGTTTCTTTTGGCAGTAACTGCCGAATACCGGCCCTCATACGGCGTTGTAACTCTGGGGCGAAATGTGTTGTAATGTCTACTCACATTACCATCATCTTGGAATCATTGCCAAAGCCTGGAGATGACACTCTGGGCAATTCCAAGTTTGTCTGATACTTCCAGTTGGGTACGCCCACATTCCAGACGGCCGATAATTCTACCATGTAAAAAATCATCCAAATGCGTCCTTTGTGTCATAACTATTCAGTTATTGCACTGAAATGCTTATAAAGCGCCTGTGAACAATTTTGCTTATTTGCCTGCATTCCTTATATACCACTCTCTTACACTCTCGTCATTGTGACGTACCATCGGTGTCATCCGGTTACTTCCTGAAATTTGCATATGTTTCTTGAAGATGTGTGTAGTGATTTTACAGGTGATATATTTATTTTAGAGTTCGATTTTCGCGTGACTTCGAATTATCCTTAATTTATGGACATGAGTGTAATTTAATATATAACTGAGATATATACAAAATTCATCTTCACATTCACAGGCTTAAGAATTATTGAATCTTACAGAAAAGGGGGTACTATCTGGTTATTTGCACCCTGCATAAAGTCAACTCATAGGTGACACTGTGAATTAGCTTTCTGGCTGGCACAGGGTTTTGCAAAGAAAGCCCAAACTTTCCAAAACTGCTATGAGAAACAGGGATTTTCACAATTTTAATGTCAAAATGCCCCTGGTATTTTATACCTGGATTTATGCACTTTTATTAGCACTAACATTATTTATTATTTTATACCCAGATTTATTAATATATTGACTTTTAGGATGTATTTCAAGATGCACATATATAAGACACAACAATAATATTAAGCCACGAAAAAATATTCTACATTATGTATATATGGCTTTGCCAGTCACGGGGTTAGGGAAAACCATTTGTCTTTCTATACGGTGATAAAGTACTGGTCTAGTCAAAATAACAATAAAAAGAAGCATTTCATAAACAACAAGAAATTTTAACGAAGTTAAAAATCCATATGACCAACATTTACATTTCTATGATTAGTGGATACCATTCAGTTTATGGTTAAATATGCAGCATATAAATTCATATGTACTTAAACATGTATGGATGAGTTGGCTATTGTCAAATGTATACTAAAAAATATACCAAAAAATTTAAGTCTATACAATGCTGAAACCAAGGGTCTCAATAATCGAAAAGTGCAAAAAATTATTAATGGCAAATAATTTATAAATCAGCTTCTTTCAAATGCCCTAAGTTCACAGCATATATTAATTCCTAACACAACAGTAATCGCAATGCAAAATCTTTCTATACACTTTAAAAGCAAAATTTTATCCACCAGCAGCTGAGTGATTAATCAATGAAAGACTTTAAATCCCGGTGAATGGACTGGCTGCATGACACTTTGTGTTTTCTCCTGTACATTAGGAGGATAAGAGATAGTTTTCCTAAAACAAGGGTCTTCCTTGAAGGCATCTCTTGATGAATTGTGTGGACTGTTATAATAAAAACAAAGGGCAAAATCCTTCATACACTATAAAAAGCAGTTTAAAAATATGTCTTTATTACTCATTTCAAAACATGAAAAAAAAATTACTTACCAACATATTCTACATTCTTAAAATGTTTCACAGCACCATTTACATTTTTGACTGAGCGGCTAAACAAAATTTCTGAAGGAGATTTTAAAGACAGAAACACATTATCAGTTAGATATACTTCAAGTATTAGCGTTGATGATGCCAGTTGAACATTTGCAGGATTTAAAACAATGCAAAAAGCTTTTTCATCCAATAAGTTCAGCAAAACTTCACGTGGAACATCACAAGTAGCATAGGCGAATTTTTCCTGTTTAAAGGCAGGGGAAAAAAAAAACTTCTTTTAATCATGTATGCCAATTACATTAACAATACCTATGAAAAATAATGATATGCATATCATTTTTACACGAAAACAATATTTCAAACTTTTGAAAAATTATAGTCTGAAAATATTTTTAACTAATTAACTAATTTTCTTTGAATCTTTTTTAATAAATAAATAAATATTAAATTCTACTGATGAGTGAATGCATAACAAATTTCATTGATAACCTTTATTTACATTTCTTAATCTAAACAGCACACAATAAAGATGGGGGAAAATGCAACAGAATTTCCTATCATATGATGTTGAGATGGTGCATTTTTTTTCAAACATTACACATTTAGCAAGATTATATTTCACCAAGATTTATTAGTATTTAAATTTCATTAAATGAGTTTATTCATTTCAAAAATTAGAACGCTTTCACTCTGTCCCCTTTTATTGAATTAAAATAAAGTATGCAAGAAAATCACACAATGCTTAAAGAAAAAATAATAAAACTAAAATATGATAATCTCAGAAGTGACAAGAAATTTAAAAAAAAAAATCTAGTCACAAATACTAACATTCCTTGTAAAAAAAAAAACATTTAGGTACAGTACTTACATATTATTATTGCAGCCACCTTAGTAGAAGTCACTAAATTTTCAGAATGTGCCGACTGTAGCAACATGCAGATAACCATTATTCAGGCAACCACCTAACAATCCTTAAGACAAGCAAATTTGGCATTTTTCATATGCCTATGTTCTTTTTGCTGTATTTTAAATTCCAGCAGTTTTCATAAACAAATTGCAATATTTTTTGCCATAATTTTAAAATATGCTCTTGTGAACTTGCCAGCAATGGAAGAAATTGTGGTGATTTCTGAAGAATACAGAATTTTGCTGCAACATCTCTAAAGGGAACAACGAGGAGTAGCATTTGCTACATACCCTGTGTTGCCGAGCTTTGTATAATGCTGCGTCTCAGCACCTCTGATTTTTTTAAAGAAAAACATATCGCTGTGTACTTGGAGAAGAATAGGGCAAAACAATTACAGAAAGATTTGGAGACGAATGTAAGCACTTTGTAATGCATCATGTAATCCTTATTCAATAATTCAAATGTGAATTGCAAATTCCCGAAATATATTTCCTTTTCATATGCTGATGTTTGCCAGCTTATGATAAATATCAATAGTTCGAGCATCTTTTTTTTTAAAAAAAAAAGTCATGAAAACCACCAGCTTGCATCCAATAAGTAACTTTTACCTTTTTAACCTGTAAAAAATTGTCAAATTCTGCCAAAGGCATTACACATACATGTTGTACATTTTAAGTAGGTATTCCTCAAAACCAACCAATTAACCAACTTAAAAACTTTTTTTCTCTTTCTGGTGGAACTTCTGTGGCAATTATTTTATTATTTTTATTACATTTTATTATTTCATTTATTCATTTCAAGATTAGATTTCAAGTGATTGTTCCTGTTAGCAATTTCTGGCAAAGTATTCTTATTTCCTAAGAAGTTCTATCACCGTTTCTTCCATTACAGGCAAATTCCACAAGCACATAAGACAAAAAATACCACGATTTGTCTATAAAAACTGTTTCAACTCAAGAACACAACAAAATGAATGCATGAGGAAATGACAATGATGCTTGTTAAAACTGAAGAATTGTCATGCACATGGTTGCTGAAGTTCAGCCCATTCTGAAAATCCAGCAGCTTCTGAGGTGGTTAAGCTAATACATGAGGGCCTACTAGCAGATCAATGTTACTAAATTAATTTATTTCAATAAAGCATTTAAAATCAATGCCTTACGTTTTTAGCAGAAATTGCCTCACATTTAGCTCGCACAATGGAAATATCATGAAAACTTCATGTAACTTCATTCACACATTTAAGCAATTGAACTCAGAATACAAATAGAGTCTACTCAATTTAAAATGAATTTTAAACAAAGACACAAGATCTTGTTCTCCTCTGTGATATCTATTACCACACTGAAACAGCTCAATGCACAGTTTTTCTGTTAGCTTTAACTACAACAGAATGTTTTAAAATGATTAAAATATATAAAATGTTGAAAATCCTAAACTAATGCAATATGCATAAATTATTTTAACAATAATCATCACCGCAAAACTGAAAAATCACGATCCTCTTAAAAAAAAATTGCACACATAATACTGACATGCAGCTTAACTGTCAATATTCATTTGGACTAACTTAAAGACAAATAACTTGAATATTTCTTTTCTTTCGTTTCTGCCTTCCTGTTATATGAATGATATTTATTTTTAAATAATTTAATATACATTAATTGCAAATATTATTTATCTTCTATTATTCAGTTTAGTGCTGCGTACTCAAAAACTTAAGTTCTTTATTACAAACTAAACAGTTCACTGTGCAAGTGAAATTCAACAGATGCAGTTTAAACTAAAACTTTCATGAGTGAAGGAAATATAGAATGGTGTAGAAATTCCGATTTGGGAGGGTAAAAATGAATGTTGAAGAATATCATTTCTATAAATGTTAATCATATTGTTCAGAAAATCGACCAATCTATTTATGCAAAGGATAATTTTACAATCTCTGAGCTTTATATGGAATTTCTTGAAGATTCTCAAATCATGCTGCATGAAATCATTGCTGAGAATTGGTTATTGGAAATTTTATATTGGATGGTGTTGAAAATACCAAAAGTTATGCACAACAATAAAAGAATGGAAACAGTTTTGACATTTATAAAAAAATATCACATACATGGATTCACAATGGATTGAACGCACTCAGAACCAATGATAGATTGAAAAAAAAAAAAAGAAACACTTTAAAGTTCTGGAACTTTTCACAGAAGTACTGGTACAGCTCTTCTCGGGATGACAGAGCACAATCAGTCATTAACACTTCAAACTACTATGAATGTAAATGTGCAAGCTCACACAGTGCTCTCAACACTCTTAAGAATTCAACTCTGAACTAAACTGAGAACTGATGCTCTTTTCGGGCTTACATAGTTTTTCCCCCATCCACCAAAAAATTTCAAATATCTTTGATTTCGCAAAATTGCTCGAAGGCATATACAGTTATAGTTACACACGGCCAGATACAGTTACAATTACACAATGATTGGACCAGTTACAGCTATAACAGGGATGAGACAAAATTGTAGCCAAATGTGGATATTTTTTGGCTTAATGTGGCAGAAAAAATTAGTTGGCGAAACCACTAAACTTAGCACTATCTCACCATTTACCTTAATGTTAAATGGCTTTGACTCTGTAAACTTATCTTTCAAGCAGAACTTCTCATTCTTGAAGTTTTTCATGTTACATTATGCAAGACACACTATAATTTACATATAATTTCACTAAAATTATTTACATATATTCAAAATTCATAACAATGCCAAGGAAAAATCCTTTTTGAACAAAATAGCGAATGACGATAAATACTGAATTAAGTTTTGCAACATAGAGAGTAAAGAACAATCATACTAATGGATGCACAGAACAGAACCATTTAAGTGAACTTTCTCATACAAAAGTTAATGACAATAGTATTTTAGAACCAGATACATTAAAAAATAAAACATTTACATTGTTCTTGATAGCTTTCTGTAATTTTTGTGCACTATTCCCAAAGTACACAGCGATCTGCTTTTGCTTAAAACAAATCCAAAGAATTCCAGAGAATTGGCTTCGCACAAACTTTGGTAACAGCAGGGATATACTAAACCCATTTCCTCCTTGTTCGCTTTAGAAAACTTTCAGAGAAATTCTGTATTCCTGCAGAAATTTTACTGGAGTTTCTTTCCACTGCTGGCAAATGCCAAAAGCTGATATTTTAAAACTAAGACAAAAGATATCACAATTTGTTTATAAAAGCCATTGGAGCTTGGAATACAGCAAAAAGGAATGCATATGAAAATGGCAGTGTTGCTTGACTGAAAAACTGTTATGAGCAAAGTTGTCTGAAGAATGGTTATACACATGGTTGCCAGAGTTTGGCACATTTTGAAAATTCAGCAAGTTCTACTAAGACAGTTGTGTTAACACACAAGTACCAAAAAATTTTGCAAAGAAAGTAAGATTTGTAATTTATCATGCTAAACTTAATTTTCCAGTAATTTGTATTTTTTTAGCATATTTTCTCAATATATACCTTTCACTTTATATTGTACGCAATAAATAGATACGTAGCTGTAAATCATATGTGAGAGAGTTTTATTTTCTACATTTTATTTTGCTCTGTTAATGTCCAAAATTCATTTTTCAGGGAATACTATTTTTCATGAGCTTAAATCTACATTTAAAAAATAAAACACTTTAAAAAAAAAGGGGGGGAATGCATTACATATTATCCTGTCATCCGTGAAACAGTTGCCAAGCAGTATGATTTAGTGCCAGTTATGTATAAGCATGGCATTACAACACACTATTAACATCTGCCTTTTTGTTTGATGTAAGACTGATTAATTCATGATTAAGCTACCTTTTGTTTTTATGAACAAACACATAAATTAACTATTGCTGCTGTATTCTTTTTTTCTCTTACTTTGAACAAAATGAGTTCGAGGTCTGTAGAATCACATCTATGACTGGACTCCAATTCATTTACAACTTATTGAGAGATTGGTTTGTTTTGATTATGGCATAGCACACGAGGGCTATCTGCCTAACGCAATGGGTGTCTTTGTGAAGAATTTTCTATGGGAAACTGGCTCATATATATGTTACACATGGAGAAACCATGAAAACACCTATGCAGCCAGCTCATTCACCAGGATTCGAACGCCGGGCCGAACAACCAGTGTTCAGCAATTTTATCACTTAGCCATTGGTGGACCACAATTGTCAAAAGAATTTTAACATCTGTGGTATGAAGATGAACACAGCCAACAAAACAATAATAGGCTGGAACAATCATCTGCTAAAAATTTCAACTAAGAAACATTTTTATATAGGTGGACAAAGCTCTATAGAAATTTCAGTGGAGCTCTATCAACCATCTCTACACAACAGGTTCTCAATCAGGAGAAATTTCACAGTTTTAGAAGGGATGCGAGCAGCTTTTTATTTTAGGTGTTAAGCACTTAGTTCAAGAATATAAAATACCTATTTTTGTTCAAGTTATGGTATTTATCAATATTTTCTACACTTTTTGCTGTTTAATTTATAAAACATGTTTAAAAATAATCCAAATCCATATATATATACTTATTTTTTGAGTTTTTAGAAAGAGGGTGGAATGATCTTCTGACAATGGTAAAAGGGCCACATGCGGCAAAAACATTTGAGAACCCTTGCTCAAACAGAGCTTCAGGCAAAATTGGAGGCCCTAACAAAATAGCAGATGCCTTTATATGAAGCACAAAAATGGACCAGATCGAATACTTCCACAGCAGTAGCTATTTGCTAGATTTTGCAGAGACTGGTGGATGTTTTATTAAGAAGTTGAAGACAGACGTGAAGCTCAGTCTTTTGCAAAAATGAATGGTGCAACTTTGTCGGAATCTCCACCAACTTTCATTGTTTGATGGTAGCAGACTTTTACAGTTGATGGGATAATACACTGGTATCCAAATTTAAAATAGACACTACAATGTATTCAATTCTTAAGAGGCTTTTAATCCAAAAATTGGGCAATCGCACAGCCCCTGAGAAAATCTCAAAAGTTATCCTGACGGCACTGATGAATCCTCTGTTTATGCACATGAGTACATCAATCCCCACAGAAAAACACAAATAAATATATAAAATATTAAATACATTTCCAGATATTTGTCAATTTCCAGGATGAATGTCTCGCACCTTTTTAAATACACTATTATCTAGCTAACATACCATACTGTAGGTTACTTATACCACACAGCACTTGGTTTTTCCTCAGTAACAGGTTGAAGAAACAATCGAAGAAATGCCACTGAAAATCGTTTTATGGGGACAGAGGAGCGAGAAGATAAAGGCACCACTGATACCATTCCATTTGCATATCTTCGGTGTACAGGAGCTTGCACTGTTTGCAGTTATCTCACCCAAATTTTGCTGTACTCAGTTAGTTCATTCATTTTTTGATTTCTTCCTTCTTTTTTTATTATTATAATTTTTCGATATATATTTTTTATGAATTAGTGTAAACAGTTAAGATGACACTCAGCAAAATAGTGTTTAGGAACAAAAGCAATTACATTTTTCAACACTGCCTCTGAAAGAAAAAACTGAAATGAAATTACTCAGATTTCAAAAGGGAATTCAAATACATTTTATCTGTATGAGAAACGTTCATGTATTTGTGGATGTGAATCAACTAACAATCTATTTTGTTTTTCATATCTCCTGTTTGCAAAACAGAATGGTGAATCAAGTTCATACAGTTAGGCTGTTGCTGATTTACCACATCTAATTCAAAAAATAAAAAAGCATGAATACTTACAATAATATTTAAACTCTATCCTAGAATTTATTTAATTTGCTACGAAAGATGGATATTCACCATTAATTCGACAGTGCATTTCATTCAAATGTTAAGACAATTAAAATACTGCCAAAAATCATTATGTTCTAACAAAAATTAATTGATTGCATTCTGTTCTGCGGTGCATTTTAGCTTGCATTTCAAGGTCCCAATGAACGTAAGGATTCATTGAATTCAGGAGTTTTCAGAGGTATTCTTCTTTCAAGCTTCATCTTTTAGAGGTTCTGCTTCTCAGCAGAACTTGATTTGGCTCTTAAAGATAATCTCACTACTGCCACTATTTTTAATGGAACATCAAAAGAAAATTGAAATGATTTATTAGTCTGCATGTTCATTACTTGTCAGAACTACATAAAAAATGAGATCTCAAAAGCAAGTTTTGTTTCAGCAACAGCAGAAGAAGCTACTGATGTGTCATCTACTTCCTAAATAGTTGTCATTTTCCAATATGTTTTAAGAAACAGGCAAGCATTTGAGAGATTCTGGGAATTGGACCCTGAGCATGATGCAAAATCTACAGCTGAATGTAACTAAGCAAAAATTAGAAAAAGTAGTAGAAAAACCTGAAAAATTAATATTAGAGCTATGATGTAGAAGCGTGGTGCCGGTGTTCAAGATTTTCTTCAATGGACCACTCACAAGAATGCATAATTTGTGCATTGCTATGCACACTGGCTCAATTTGATTGTTGAGCAAGCAAATAGTCAGAATCAAGAAGTATTTTTCCCCAACCTAAGTATTATTCCTAGCTTTTTCAATACCTCTCCACAGAGAATTGCTATCCTAGATGAAACTGTTAGAAAAGGATACCACATGGTTCAGCTACTAATGGAATTTTATGAGTCAAACCATCAATCCAGTGTACGAATATAAGAAACTGAATGCATGGAAAAAATAGTCATCATCTAAAATCGAGCAGGGGCTATTCACCACATGTTAGAAGATGTAGAATTTGCATTCTGTTTTACAATGTTTCACAATATTAAACCATATGTCTATGTCATTATACAACCGGCTTCAGAAAACACTCAGCTGATCTAGCACTCATTTGAAAGCAAGTATATGTGTTTGGTTTAATATAGCATACTCCAGGATCAGTGCCCTCTGGTGGAAGAAGCCAAATTTTGTTTAATTAGTAGCTGAAACAGTTACGCAGCAGACCTATGGTGCATTTGCTTGTTTCAGCTTGTCTGTGCTAATACAGCACCCAACTTCTAACCTTGTACATTTGTGTGGCCTAACTTACTTAGTTTTATTTCGAACCAGCGACATTATCTCTCGTATTTATACCAAACAATATGTTTTTCAGCAGTCATTAGAGAAAGAACGGAAGAAAATGGACACAGTGACAGAGGAGATACTGGAATTATACGAAACGGAAAAAGGAAGAGAGAAAATATTCATGTACATATAATTATAGCAGCCAGAAATATATCAAATAACAGATTTTGTTTTATTTCTCACCATTCTGCTGTTTCTCTTCTCGAAGCTACAAAATTTCAAAAGTACAAGAAAAAAATTTCTAGCTCAGATTCTTGACCAAACAACTGATATTTATTCCATGTTATAGAAGGATCATTGGAAAACTGAACTAGGAGTAATTCACAGAAGATCAGATTTCGAAATATGACTGATGAGATTAGTCTTTCATAATTTATTACAGAAAAGAATTTACAGACTGTACTTTGAGAGACCTACAAATTGTTGCTAATTATCGTTACTATGCCAATAACCACTGCTAAAGTTGTAAGATGCTTCTTAACTCTAAAAAGAGCTAAGATCTTTTTAGCTTTTAGAGTTATAACACTATGAGCAAGGGCAGATTCAGTGCTCTAGCCATGCTCTCAATTAAAAAAAGCATAGTAACTGACATATCTAAATTCAATGAAAACATTATTATTTATTTGCCTCAAAAAAAAAAAAGACAAGTGGGATTTAATTTTGTAAGGTTTATCCTAAATTTTTAACAGTTATCTTTAGCTAAAGCTACTTTCCTATACTTTCTATTTTAAGCTTACAATTTCCTACCAGAATGTGTTTAATGCAAATGAGTAAGAGTAGTATTTAAGTCGAAGTTTCATGGATTTCGTTAGAGAGCCAGAGTTTCTGACAAGCACGCATCCGCCTTTTGGCTACGTCTCTCTCTCTAAGCTTAATACGCTATTAATATGCTAGCTTAATACGACTTTCAGGTCCTTAATAGCTTTGCCAATTTAATTGACATTTAGGGGCCAACTACTTAGAATCTTGATAACTTCGGCTATATATTTTTAGTTAAGGATTAGTTAAGCTTTAGTTCTAATTAATTTGAGTTCAAGCCCAAGTGGAGGCTTTGCTGTATGTTCTGAGAAAGGAGCCGACTGTGTTAAATCTTATTTTGAGAAATAAAGGGTAATTAACCCTTCTTGAGTCTTACATCTCTGTTCACACACTCAAGCAATTATTCGCCTATCTGTGCACAAGGTTCCTCACATTTAGCTGTTAGATAAAAGGTTCGAACTCCACAATTCACAAAAATTGTAGTTGACTATTTTGTAATCAGTCTTCAAAGATAAGCTGCAAGCAATATTAAGGTTTTATTACACTCCACTGTAAGATATAAATTATTAAATTTTTTTTGGCCTATGGGAACTTGTTTCTTTTTAGTTGCATTATTTTCCTTCAACTTGCGTAAATGCAATATATTTTAACTTGCAAGTTATGTTGTATCTGTATGCCTAATTTTCAAATCACTTAAAATAACCCATGAGCAACTACTACCTGACAGATTAATACCCTCATTTTATTATTTCATATACTATTATGATTCAATGGAAATAGCAATAATTTCCATAATTTGTTGGCGTTAGTATATTCAGAAATTTGTATAATACTGCAACACAATTTTCCTAATGCTGCATTTTTTCTATGCTGCCGTGTAAAACAAGATTAAATGATTGCACATTAATTTTTAGTGCATGTAAAATTAATGAACATACCATACATTACACAAAAAATGGATATTAGATAAAGCTATAAATGTGTTAATTCCAGTATAAGGTACTCCCTACATTAAAACCACCAAAATGATGATAAAATGCCAAATTTGGCTAGCTTTTATTATCTCTAATGTTCTGTGATTATGGCAACTCTTCATTGCAAGACTAGTATAAACATGAGGGGTAAACTAAATTTTAAAATTTTTATGGTATGAGTGCCTTTGTACATAATGTACACATGCATTGTTGGAAATTAAAAATCATCTGTTTCCTGTGCCACTGGATAAAACCAAAATGACAATGAATTATGAATGAGTATTTCATTTTTTGGACTTTTTTTAATGTGTTAAAAAAAAGAATCTTTTTCTTATGTTACATTATGAAATAAAATAACAACAGAATTTGAATGATTTTCTTCCTTTGGGGGGGGGGATTCTCTTTCCTGGGCTGTTTGAAAAATTCAAAATGAATTTAAAGTTCTTGTTATTGTTTTGATTTTTACTTTGTCAAATTTGTGTGGCATCAGAAATATAAAGGTAGCCTGGAAGATCTTTCCTCTGCATTCTTAAAGAGTATCAAAATGATATTCAAGCTGTGAACTATTAGCAAGAAAAAATGCTATTGTTTCGTTTAGAGGACCACTCGAAACCACAGCAGAAATTTAACCACAAAAATGGCAAATCTAGCAAACATGCTCATTATTCAAAAACTGCACATAGATTTAAATATCTTTGTTGTTCTAGATTTTTAGAACACTGTTAAAATACTGATTTATTTTTTAAATTTTTTGGCAATAGACCTTAACATTTGGGACCATTAACATTTGGGACATTAACCCACGGACAAAAAGTCTGCAATGGAAATTTTTTCAATACATGCATTGCTCATGATAGAAAATTACGGTTGAAAAATAATGAGACAAAATTATCTATGACTTTTTATCTATAACTATCAACAACAAAATGTTACTGCAGGAAAAAAATCCTACAATAAGAAGAAAGGATTAAAAACACAAAATTAGTTCAAAGGACCAAAAATCCCCTTTCTTACACAGTTAATGAGGTTCTAGTTCTGGCGTCAGCAAATGACATCCATTGAATTTCATGAATTCCATCTGGAGATGAACCATAATAAAACAGTAGATTTGAATAGTTACATTCACGAGATGTATGCCATAGCTTTGCTCAGCCTACATTGAAAACCAATGGATATGACAAGATTATCAAAGTAGATGAAAGACTTTTCACTCGAAGAAAGAACAATGCTGGACATGTTCTTTCGCAACAATAGGTTTTTTTGCGAATTGTGTTTAGAATTAAAGGAAAGTTTTTAGTCACTATTCCAAATCGATTGGCGAAAACTTTATTGGATGTTATAAAGGAAAATATCACAGAAGGAAGCATTATGTATACTGATTGCTAGAAAGCACATAAGTTGGATGAGTAGTGAGATGCCCGCTTTGAACATTTTGCTGTGAGCAATAAATATGATTTTGTGAATACCGGAAGTGGGTGGCAAACACAAACAACAGAGCGGCTGTGAAGCAGTGCTAAATGACATAGTACAGGCTACTGGAATATTGCTCAACAGCACCTCAATTCTTATTTCTTCCAGTTTATGTGCAGACGTTTACAGAAAAAAAGAAAAGAAAAAATAAAATTTTCTCTGCAGTATTGGAACAGATCAAAAACTTTAAGCCTGCATTTTATTTCAATTATGTTTAGCTGTTTTTATTATTTTTTAATGGGTTGTACTAAAAAAAATGTATAAATTTAAGCTTTCATCTAAGTTAGAATAATATTTTTAAATAGTTATTAACTATTACGTTTTCTGCCTTGCGTTAGGGTTATCGTAATAATTTTTAGCATTATTGGCATCAACAATAGTTTGCTGATTTTCCACAGTTCTCATAATGGAATCGTACTGAAAAAAACTAAATGCAAGTTTTAATCTACACTCTTTTTCAAAAAAATTGAAGTACCAAGAACGACTTTTGTGATCGTGACATTTGGTATACAAAAACATCTTGATCAAACAAGCAAATGATCAAAGTTTGAACAGGAATTGCAATCATAGCGCACATTTTTAGTTCGCAATTCAAAAAGTATAAAACGAGTAACAGAGGTGGAAAATTTATCTTTTTTTGTTGCTGCCATTGCAATTAAATTAAGAAGCAATTAAACATGCCATTACAATAATATTGAAGATCTTTCAGACAACTAAATGACTTCGAACGTGGTTGCATTGTAGGGTTGCATGAACGTGGGTGGTCATACCAAGCTGCTGTGGCTGCCACCCACAGCGTACAGACCCTGCTGTGCAAAGATTTTGGCAGCAATGGTTGCTACAAGGAAATTGCCGATGAAATGAAGGCTCTGGAAGGCCAAGGAACACAAATGTGAGGCAAGATAGGATGGTTGCTCGCCAGGCCCAAACCTCCCCAACGGTATAATTCTCGACTATTCAACGCACTACAGCCACATCTATACCTCCCGTGTTACCATCCACCATCTCATGGCACTTGTCTGAGGCAGGGTTATGCTCACAGAGGCCCTTAAGACATTTGCCTTTGACCGCACAACATCAGCGGAGTTGTCTCGAGTAGTGTCGCAGCCGATCATCATGGATGCCATCACACTGACATCATATAGTGTTCAGTGATGAATTCCGCTTCACTCTTGAAGCAGATTAACACTGTGCTCGTGTCTAGAGAGTACAGTGCCTCCTCTCTAGGCCCGACTCCAGACACTGTCCTCTCCAGACACAAACACAGTCCCAATTAGCCTTTGCTTTACAAAGGCATACAGCCATAACCCCTAGTGTGATGGTGTGGGGTGCTATTTCTTATGACAGCAGGTCATCTTTAGTCATCTTCCGTACATCTTTACAGCTCAACGATATGTTGACACCATCCTGCGACCGATTGCATTACCCTTCATGGCACATCACCCTGAAGACATTTTCCAACAACATAATGCCAGGCCACATACCGCTCGAATATCTCTAGGCTGTAGCTATGAAGTTGATACTCTTGCTTGACCAGCAAAGTCACCAGACCTTTCACCAATTGAGCATGTCTGGGACATGGTAGGACTTCAGTTTCCGGCACCACAAAATATCGCAGATCTGGACCAACAACTAATGAATGTGTCGCAGGATGACAGGAACTTTTACCACTCCTTGTCTCGACGAATTCAAGCATGCATTGCCGCCAGGGGCGGTCTGACCAACTTCTAATTTGAACACTCAATGGGTGACTGTAAGCCATGAACAGATACTAAGATTTTTTTAATCATTTTATTATGTGTGTATGAGCTATACACATATTCAATTTCATCCAAAACAACCACTTCCTTCATGGTGCTTCGATATTTTTACAAAAGACTGTATACCTGCTTCATTTTTATTTGGTTTTTTTCCCTTTGAACTTTTTAAATGATTGTTTTTTTACGAAATTCATAAGTGCACTGCCATTTTAGAAATGACTCTTGCCTTTGATATGCTATCTTGGTTAAAAAGTCTGAATTTCGCCAAAGAGTATCCTGTTCTTTGAAGAACCCAATTATAAAATACAAATTATTCCACTGATTGGGCCAAAAATTGCAATATATATTTTTATCAAAATGTGTATGTAACCAACGCAACCACAACTTATATGCTATTCATTTCTAAATCACTGATAATATTTCTAGCAATCTTTCAAATATAAAAATTCGATAGTTTAAATATGTGCACATACATGAATTCACCATATAAAACTATCAATTAAAATCTGTATAATTACCAGGTCAAAACTGCAAGAGGTTCACATTTACATTATTTCTAACATGTATTTAAACATGTTAGAAATAATGCAAATGTGAAACATGTTAAATAAGCAAACATGTAAATATAAAAAATAAATGGCACAGATTCAAATGCAGCTAAGATTGCTTACCCGCAAAACAAGATTATCATCATATTCATTCCAAACTAACATGCAAAATAATGAAAAACGTCTGAAGTAGAGGTAGATTGGATCTTCACACACTAAGTCATATAGTGTGCCTTGAATAGTTACAGCAAAATCACCCAGTTTAAACTCACTAGCATGTAGTCCTGAGAAATTGACATTAATTGTGAGTGGGTAATCAATACCAGCTTCAAGAATCTTTGCTAGTTCAGTTGATTTTACAGGTAGCATTATATCTGCAACTATACATAAAAATTAATACTATACAAACTGCAAGAACTTAGCCAAAATAACTTTTAGTTAAGGGAAATCAATTTTTAAATAAATCTTGTATCATCCAAAAAAAAAGTCAAAAATCTTGAGCTCACAATTATTAATTAAAATACATTTTAAATCAGATAGGATTTTAACACTAGAAGTTCCAGGGCAATCAGTTTGACTGTTTTCGCCATTTCACAATGGATTCCTAAAAAACCCTTTATTTACCAGTCACAATTTTCTTGGATTTTCCTAAAAAGCCTCGAAAATTATTGGTTCTAAACATGAATCATATAAAATTAAAATTAACGAAGATATTATTAGTTATACCTAGAAGCACCATGAGCAGTCATATTGACTTCTAGTAAAGCTTGGTAGATTCACCTTGTTACCCAGTTCAGGAAATACCTTTTCTTGGAAAAACATCTCCCCTACACATTCCTTTCATTCACTGAATATTTACAACAGGAAATACTTCCACCTTCCCCACCTGCTTGTCATTAGTCCACCCCTTTTTGCAAAATGTTATAATCATTAGTTTGCAGTAGTTGAGTCAGTTTACATGTTTCGTGGCATATCATTTTTTAAAGTGTACTGTAGTGGGAGCTCAAAGACTGTGATATCTTAGTCCAGAAGAAATTGTACAACTTTTACAGTATTTCTCTGAAAATGAATCTGAGGTTCAAGAGGACAAAATTGTTGATGATATAGATTACGAGACTCCACAAAACTTAGTAAACTTAGCACAGGGAAAAAATAGTTCCAGTGATTCCGAAGAATTCATGGATAATCAATTCTTGGGCCAAAGTATTCAGCCCATCGGGATTTCCACAGCAAATATTTTGACATCAGTAACTGTGGCATCCACATCCCCTGAAAGAGGTAAGAAATATTTACGTTTATGTACTGTTATTTTCTTGGACAATTTCTGAAGTACTTGAATTTTTTTAAAACGCAATGAATACTTTATTGTCAAAAATATACATATACTTTCTTTCTTTTCTTTTTTTTTTTTTTTTTTTTTAATTTTAGGTTCCACTAACATACAAGGTAGAGGATCAAACAGAAAACATGATTTGTCTAGCTCAGGATACGCACAGGGAAGAGGACGTCTTTCGCAAATCCACGAGAAAGGATTTATATATGTCTCAAAGGATGAAACCTTGTGGACTATTACATCTGCTTCACACACTACAGGTGAGAAATATGGAGCCCAAAATAAGCTCAAAGAATTACTGGGTCTAACATCACATGCATAAGGAAATGGTGAGGACAAGATGTCGAGTGATTCGAGGCTGTTTGTGGATGAATCAATATTATACCACCTAAAAAAAGCATGGAAGCAGAGGCAGTTTTGAACACTGACGAAAATCGGACAATAGAAGAGCTTGATGTTTTTGTTCCTATTATTTATGCAACACAAGCATATGGCTGCAATGAAACGGATTATGATTTTTTGTGGAATAATACACAGGTTACTCCTTTTTTCCGAGAAACAATGTCTCACAATAGTTTTCAAGATATTATGAAATATCTAAGGTTTGACTTGAAGTCATCTAGGATTCAGCATTTAGTATGTCTTAAGTTTGTACTTTTTTTAGATATTTGGAACAAATTTATACAGAACTGTGCTATTTTCTATAAGCCAGGAGAAAGTTTAGTTGTGGATTAGTTATTTCCATCCAAAGCCAGGTGCAAGTTTATACAATATGTGCCGAATAAACTAGATAAATATGGTATTGAATTTTGGATGCTAGTCAATGCTGACTTACAATTTATGTGCAATGTTTTTTCATATCTTGGAAAAAATACATTGAGTAATGAAATTGAAAGTCTTGAAATGTACTAATGCATCTTCTTAGCTCTTATACATATATATGCACATAGATTTTGACTATAGACAATTATTTTTCTTCACTATCATTAGATAAAAGACTTAAAATGAAAAACACAAGTTCTGTGAGCACTTTCAGAAGCCATCAAAGATAAATTCAGCAAGAAGTAAGGAAATTAAAAACCTCATTATCTGAAGCACTTTTGCTAAAGAATGGTGAAACTGCACTGGTGGTCTATCACAGTAAAAGAAACAAAAATGTCCTACTACTAAGTACCTTACATCCGAATGTAAATGTAGACTCACAAAATAAGTAGAAACTTCCAGAAATACTAGAATTCTACAATGAAACCAAATGTGAAGTTGATGTTGTTGACCAGGTGATACATAAATATTCTTTTCGGGCTGCTTCACGTAGCTGGGTTGTGCATGTTTTGTGTAATATGCTAGATTTGGCAGGAACAAATGTCTAAGTTATTTACCAAAAGTTGAGTGGTAAAAATATTACAAGGCAGAGCTTCCTATTTCAATTAGCAAAGGAGTTCAGAAAGCTTCATTTGAATTGAAAAAAAAAAAGTAAAAGATTGCCCAAGAAATTTCCAACTCTATCAATACTCTTGAAAAGACAGCAGTGCGAGACTGCACTTTATAATAACAACAAAACAAGCAATGCGTGTACAAAATGTTCATATTATGTATGTGGAAAACGCACTTCTGGTATCGAAAAAGGGTAGTCGAAAATTTATAAAAGAATTTTTTTTATTAAAATAATCTGTTATTCTTTAAAGAAGTTCTTAAACAGATATAATTAAGAATAATTAAAAGTATTACAAAGCATTTGCATTTAAAATATACATTTAATTCACTGAGCAGTCGATCTGACTGCCATTGGCGCTTCTAGGTAGGGAGAAAGCTCACTGCTTCTAGTGTTAAAAGAAAAATTGATTACTAGTTTCATTTTCCTGAATATTGATCTTAAATATATATTCTCACTTAAAAATTTTAGGAAAATAATACCAGCAATGCAAACAGATAAACAAATGGAAGAAATAAAGGAAAAAAATTTTCATGTAATCTTCATATCTAATATATTTTCATGTAAAATATCTAACTTTTCACACAATCTTCATATCATAAAAATTCTTATTAGCAAAACACTTAACAAATAATTTAAAATTCCACAAAACCATTTCAAACTGAGTTTATTTATTGGCTTTTATCATTTTTCATGTCCATTATCTGCTTAAAGATTTGAAAATAGATTTAAGTAAGAGTTACAAAGCAGTTTGGCGAATGACTATAACTTCTGTCATTAATTTGCAGCAAGTCCAGTAATTTTTAGAAAGGAATTTCCACAGAATGTATTTAACTGAATTTTGCAATTAAAAGGATAAAATCTTTAGGACTTAACTAACTACCAGAGATTAAACATTTTACTAATTTTTTACTGTATGTGAACTCTACAGTAAGTTGCCAATGACTACTGACTTTATTTTCATAACTTCCTAATATCCGTAAAGTTGAGAAAGTTTTAAAAAAATTATACATCTTATTTTAAGGTACTTAATAATGCAACATTAAAGAAAATCTAATAATGATAATAAATTTAACAAAACCAATGCCTTTTTTCCTAAGCATATTATAACGTGCATATCAAAAATCTAAAATGATTTCTAAAGCTCTGGTATAGAAACTTAACCAGTTAATCATCACAGCCTTATTTAGTACAATGACATTCACAAATTTGTCGATTCATTTTAATATTCTGTTTATAAAATATACTTGCCCAATTATTTGTTTTAAAAAGAAGCTTGCCTCAGAATTATATTCCAGTTTATTTAAACAGTTTTTAAGCTAAATACATTTGCATGCATGTTATGCATCTATATAATAATGAAATACTTTCCTCTCTTATAATATTTGCATGATGTTCCAATAAGAAGATAAAACAGACATCAAGAGATAGTAGAATAAACCAAAGCAATAATTTTTTATAACACGCAGCCGAAAATGAAATGGAAAGCTGTTAGAGGCTGCTTGCTTGCCAAGAAAAAGCATGCAATAATTCCACAAGCATAATGTACAACAGCATCAACTTCTGAAGCACCACAATTTGAGAATCAGTACATGATTAGCGAGACAACTGATATACAATTCCTAACATGAGTGTGGGAAAATACTACATTTTCCTAAAAAAGGTTTAGCCAAAATTTTAGATGTCCCAATAGTATATTATGTTCTAGCACACTACAGCACCAATGCATTTTAGACAGGACATAAAGGTACTTGCATATTATCCTGTCAACTGCAAAAACTGTCACCAAGCAGCTTGATTTAGTACCAATTATGACATAACACCACACTCATAATATCTATGCTTTCGTATGATGTAACCCTGGTTAATTCTTGATAAGCTACATTTCGTTTTTAAGAAAAAGGATATAAATTAACTGTTATTGCCATAGTTTCACTCCTTCATTTTGAAAAGATATTAATTTGAAGGCTTTAAAATCATATTTGTGTCTGAAATCAAGGTTTATTTGCAGCCAGTCAAGAGATATAACATCTGCAAAGCAGGAAAAGAACAGCTGAATTGGGCCAACAAAACACTAACAAATTAGAACATTCACCTGCAGGTAATGTTCACGCAGTTGTAGCATTCTAAACAGAATTTTCAGTAAAACTGGAGGATCTAACAAAATAAGAGAAATTGAAGAAAGCCGTTCTAGAAAGTGCAAAAGTAAAGTAGGTTGAATAATTCTGCAGCAGGTGATATTTGGCAGACTATGCAGAGAAACTGACGATGTTTTATTGTAATAGCTGCAGTTAGAAGTATGGCTCAGAATTCTGCGTGAACATTTGGTGCAAACCTGGCGGCATCTCTGCCAACTTTCATGGTTGATGAGATAAAAGTACCTACATGAGAAATTACCTGGATACCACCTTATCAAGCCACTTGACTGGCAAGGTAGGCCCATACTTCAGTCTTAACAATTGCTCAACCTACAGCATCTTCATTTCTTTTGTAGGGGCATCTTCCTTTATGAGACTTCTCTTGAATCTGACAAGAAACTCATCATCAAATCCATCCTGCAGCTATGTGTGTTCGAGAAAGCATGCCAATCCCTCCTTTGCTATCATGTTTTGGAAGTTACTCTTTTCAACAATCATTATAATTAGTTGTGATCAGATTTGATTTTCACTGACAATGCCATTCTTGCGGCCCACCAGTGGCTGAGAAATAAAGTTCGCTAGAGACTGCTGACTGCATGGGTATTTTCATGGCTTTCCCTATGTGTAATAGCCAGTTTCCATTAGAAGCCTTCCAAGGGGCATCCTCCTTCCCCCTCATGAGATATTAAAAAAAAATATTTATTCTTACATTTACGCCTCACCTCCTTGGCTTTACATCAAGTGTCCTCTAATACTTGTTCTTTTCATTTTCAATAATTCAATCTATGACAAAAAATTATTGTTTCAGTCTATTCTACTACCTCTTAAAGTTGGTTATCTTTTAAATTCCGAATTATATCACATATTGGAAAAAGATAATAGATAAAGCTAAATAAAATAAGCAACAAAAATTAAAACTCAATTCTTTCTCAAATAAAAATTTTGGTAAAGCTTAAGTTAAAAATTACACTCATGTCCAAAATTATCTTTACATGCACAAAAGCATGATTTCTCAGAAACTGCAAGCTGTAATTTTATGAACATATGTGGAATGATACATATCATCATAACACAGAAATACAAAAAAAACTTAAATGATATGAAATATATATATGTTATAAAATATGATATAAAACTGTAGCATGAAACAATAAAAATGGCAATAATATAAGAGTTCAGGAGGAAAAAAAATTGAACAAATTAAAAATTATTAATTTTAAAATACACAGCTCCATTAAAGTGCTTTCGGATAATGGTAAACAGTTTATTAGCCAAATATTTGAGGGACTATGTGCAGGGCTTAGCATTACGGTGAAGAGATAAACTTTTTTTTTTAAAATTCATATTGCCCGAGTCATTATATGGTTCTAAATAGGCTAGAACAAATTCTGTTCAAATTTCAGGCTGAAATATTGACATCTTGAGGTTCCACACATCAAGTAAATATCTGTACTGACTTTTTAATGCACAAACACCCCATTATTAGCACAAGAAATTGCTTCCCACACCAAAATATCAAATTTAATGCAAAATATGCTACTAGATGCAGAACGGGTTCTAACTGACTATTGGTTCTAACTTGGAGTAACAGGGTTGCCACTCAAACAAGAGAATGAAATTCCCTGACTTTTCCAGGTTTCCCAGGTGTGTTTTACGAAAATTCCAGTCTATCTGCGTAATGCACGTTGGCTGTGCTAAGAGGTAAATTAATTGTGGTATCACTTGAAAACACAAAAATTTGCCAATTACATATGACTTATACATTATCCCCAAAGATTACTATTATAACTATAATAGGAGTTGTTTTCTCCACTGAAGAATTGAGATCAGAATCTGCTCGATGTGGATAAAAAATGCCTTTTTTTTTGGTTTTTTTTTTTTTTTTTTTTTGCTGGCATTTTGCATCTAAACGAAAGAAAGAAATCTATTTAATGTTATTTTAAAATAAATTCAGGTATTTTATATTTATTTATCTGAATACATAAGCAAGAAATATGTGCATTGAATTTCGTGATGTTATGTCATTATACTGCTAGAATTAGTTTCAGGATTATGCCAGAGAAAATTTCCTGAAATTTGAAAGTATTATTTACTAATAATAAATAAATTTAAGGGGCAGAAGCAACATTAAATGATATGAATATCATTAAAATAATTAAAAAACTGAATTACAAAAATCAATGATATTTTGGCGAATATACTTATATTAAATGTTTAGCCTAGATGACTGATTACTATTTTTTTATTTTACTGCAAAATAACAAATAAGGCATTTATTTAAAAGAAAAAAAAGATGTTTAAAAGATTTTGCGGTAAAATCCTAGTATGCGCTACGGGCTTGGCACAATTTTGAAAATTGCCGCCAAGACCAGTATGGCCTGCTCATCATAATGTCGCCTTATGCTGCTGCTCATCATAATTATACTGCTCATCTTAATCATAATGTCACTGCTTTTTATTTGCTGCTCATCATAATGTCGCCAAATCCCGTATGTACCGTACACACAGGCTATTCTAACCTCCATGGTACCGCTCAGAATTAAACTGATTTGTTTGATACAAGAATACATATTTTCTTTATTTCAATATGCACTGCACATGTGCATGCGAGTCTTTCGATTCTCGAGGTTACTGAGAAACAAAGTGCTGGAAACTTGCCTTGCCTTTCTAAAAGCCAGCTGCCCGAGTGACGATCATGAATTTACTAGAAGATTTCAATATGCACTGCACATGTGCATGCGAGTCTTTCGATTCTCGAGGTTACTGAGAAACAAAGTGCTGGAAACTTGCCTTGCCTTTCTAAAAGCCAGCTGCCCGAGTGACGATCATGAATTTACTAGAAGATTTGGCTCTACTCTGATATAAGTCCCCGGTTGCTTTCCGGATAAATGTGATCGCCAAATGTGGCGATATGTGTTCTGTGCTGTGTTTTGGCGCGATTTGTTTGGTATAGCAACCCTTTGACGTGAAAGTTGA
>KK120258.1:575605-615690 GCA_000611955.2 Stegodyphus mimosarum | reverse complement strand
TTTGTGTCATAACTATTCGGTTATTGCACTGAAATGCTTATAAAGCGCCTGCGAAAAATTTTTTTTTCTTTGCCTGCATTCCTTATATTATATCACTCTCTTACACTCTCGTCATTGTGACGTACCATCGGTGTCATCTGGTTACTTCCTGAAATTTGCATATGATTCTTGAAGATGTATGTAGTGATTTTACAGGTGATATATTTATTTTAGAGTTCCATTTCCGCGTGAGTCCGAATTATCCTTAATTTATGGACATGAGAGTAGTAGTGTTGATGAATTGCATCAATTCTAACTGATTTTTTGTATAACATTGGATAATCCGAACAGAAAATTGAAGTTCTTAGTGAATGAGCATGCGCGTGTATATGTGTACGTACGTGCGTCTAATTTGTCAAAATAGGACTTCTTTATCTCCAAATCTTCATCTATACCAAATACTTTAATTGATGCTGTTTTAGTGTTATCTTCTCCATTTTTTTTCAGCTCTGTGAGATCTATTCCTTTCAGTAGTTTGTCAGACAATCCAACCACAAAGTTTCCTAGAAATGGGTGTTTCTAGAATCAATTTCATGGATTAATTGATTCAAAATGCAGTTTCAAGTAGCACAGACTGCTATATGTTTCACAAACTCTAATAGATATATAGATGCTAATATATTTCACAAACAGAATTCTCTGAAAATTTGCAACGGATTCCCTATGCTGTTCGAAAATAAACAGAGAAATACTGCTGAGTTCTACAGGTGCTCGGAATACTTTCTGCGATTTATCTGTACATTAGCGGAGATTTCAAGTCCTTTCGGAATAGTTGACCATAAGAATAAACGCAGTCAGATCCTATCTCAGAGCGCACAGCAAAGCCTCCACTTGTGCTTGAACTCAATTATAAGAATTAAAACTTAACTAATGCTTAATTAAAAGATATAGTCGAAGCTATCAGGATTCTAAGTAGTTGGCCCCTAAATCTCAATTAAGTGGGTGAAGCTATCAAAGGCCTAAAGTCCGGCCGAGCGTAGCAATAGCTTAGAGAGAGGTAGCCAAAGACGCTAGTCAGAAACTGTGGCTCTCTAACGAAGTCAGTGAAACATCGACTTAAATACTACTATTACTCTTTTGCATCAAACGCGTTTCTGAAAATTTATTCTGGTAGGAAATTGTAAGCTGAAGCTAGAAGAGATAGGAAAAATGCATAAACTAAAAATAACTGTTATAAATTAGGATAAACCTCACAATGGAAATTTATTCCAAGTGTCCATCATTTCTAAAATATAGTTGAACAAGGTAAATGCCAAATGTTAATGTGGAAATGAGAAGTTATATTAGGTAGATAATTTGAATTTGGCAGAAGTACGTTCGGGATATTTTCTCAAAGGAAGAGATGCCTTCGTAGAGGACGTTCTTAGGAAAAATGGCTCGTTCATGTTGCACATAGAGAAAACCAGGAAAACCAAACATGCACGCACCACATTCGTCTGGGATCGCACCCGTGTCAAACTCCAATATAATAGTATAAATATAGCAATTTTCAATAAATAACATAATAAATAGCAACGAAGTATACATACTTTTTTCTGAACTTTACTGCCTATCCAATGGAGTAAGTTAACACTGAATTTATTAAAACATATGTTTGCTTTAAAATTACAGTTTCCTCAACTCGTAAAACATGTACTTGGTAACAATGAAGTATTAAATATTTTGGTTTAAATAGTCCATCAGTGTTGGCAACAGTGCTATATATAAAAAGAGAACAATATTGCAAATATTTCTAAAATTCATTAAACTACGTTAGAAATTCCAAAATGCAAGATTAAGCTTCACTTTATTCCAAACGTATAAAGATCAAAATTCAGAAATGGTTAATTTGAGCCTTAAGCAGCGATATGTTAAAACATTTATACGCTAAACAAAAAAATCTGATATGACTAGCACATGATCTCCCGCCAATTCCATGTTGAGACATGGAATTAGCAGAATAGCAGCGAAATTTAAGAAAATTATCACTTCCGGTTGACCTCTTGTAAATAATATCTAATTTATTTATAAACTTTATGATTAAATGTTGATTATTAAGTAGGACACATTTTTTATTATTTTATTCTCCCATAAAATGGGCAGTGATAACTATATGGGTTCATGTATATATCCGCTCTCATATTTTAATTTGATAATATCGCAGCGATTTTAGAATGCCATCTGGTGATATAGTGTTTTAAATTCCCAAATCAAGGACTTAACAATCACAAAATTTTTAAAAGCAGCATAATTTTAGAATTCCCGATAAAGTGTTAAGTATTGTTATACTTTTTTCTTTTGGTCTTTTCTTAATATAGTTGACCAACTTTGTATTTGTCATTCTGTAGTTAATTTCACTTGTCGGGCTTAATCAGAACAAGTCCAAGAATTTAATCGTGGCAAGGAGTTCATGACTGCGTCTGTCGTTACCTTAGGTCCTGATCACCAGATATGTGGTAGTATGATTTGCCCAGTTCTGCCGAAATTTGGAAAGAGAGCACCCCGGGGGATCGGTCTGAGGATCCAACATCCCTCTTCTCTAACCTCTAAAACATTCCAGGGGATTTGAGACTCACCCTGCATTTTGGACTCACTACCCATGACACAGAGATGTTATGCATTTCCAAACATCCATACCCTTTCTAGGATTCAAGCACGGCTCTTCGGCAGCCATTGTCATTAATGACTAACCTATCTAGGCGGAATTTGCCATTTTAGCTTTGTTTATTGAATATAATGTTTTTGCACTTAAGCCACATAAAATTCAACAAGAAAATCAGAAATTATTTTATCATCAGCATTTCTATAGAATTCTTATAGAGTATTAATAGTTGCCATATATTTTTATTTCCTTGCACGAAGTAAATGAAATATTGAATTAGCGAAAACTTTCGGGTATCATATTTCAATAAAAATATCCATTTTGACATTCCCAAATCAATTTGGGCGATTTTTTTTACGTGCCATCTGTAGGTACGAACGGAGTAAAGGACTCCTTTTTCCAAAATGGATTGCAAAATGGATTTAAAAGGGATCTTTTTTGTGAAATCTTTATTTACGTACGTATATATACACTGCTTTCCAAAAGTTAAGGAATAGCATGTTTTGTGTGTCTAATTTGAGAATGAAGCAACGTAAGTACAAGAAATTTACAGAACATGTTCGTTAAGCAGTTCTTTAAAAAATGCAGCATAGAATGTTTCTAACGTTCAACACAAACATGAATTAAAACTAAAAATTGCCCTCTTGGCAGAGAAATCTAGTCCTGGAGAAACAGTATATCACAGTTTTTTGAGGAAAAATAGGGTGGTAACATTACAGAAATGGGTTCTAATAAGGAATGTCTCCACCTCTAGTTGCAGTACATTGGCGGTAGCGACGTTCCATGTTGCCAATTAAGTTGTCGGTCAGTGAAATGGGAAGCAAAGACGGGACACGGAGTAATCCTTGTTCAATCCTCATTTAACAACCTTGCAGGAGGACTTAACCCTTTCAACGTTATGGACGCAAAATTCCGTATAGAAGAGTATCGTTTTTATTTATTACAAATAAAATTTCTGCCAGCTTTTAATACATCGGACCACCATTTGGGCGCATTTTCGTAGAAAATGAATCAAGATAGTGAGAGACTGTTTTCTAATTATAATCAAGAAAATACCATATATTCCTATCATTTTGAGGAACTTTGAAATTTCAGGTCTAAATTCGTATCGCTTGGAGTGTTAAAGCTGCAACCTGTCTCCCAAGGTAGTCGCAAAGATACTCTATCGAATTCAGATCTGGGGATTGACCAGGCCATTCTATCAGCTAAATACCAATGACCCTCGAGATTTTCTTCAGCAACCCGAGCTCGGTGCGCTCGCGCATTGTCGTCCGTAATGTGGAATTGGTTGTATATAGCGCGCTGTTCCCTCCAGAGTAGCTGACACCTTGAATCACTTTCCAGTGTGAACCTGGACTCGTCTGGGAAGAGAACAGACGCCCATTGTTGACTGGTTCCAGGAGACGTGTTTTTTTGCCCAATATAAACGGCACCTTTGTGTCCTCAGGTCGAGGGGACAGAAACAACTTGTCGCCTTACATGCAGACCTGTATTGTGCAGGAGTCTGAGCACTGTAATAGCAAAGATTCTTGTTCCTGTTTGCACTAAATGATCTACCATGAGCTGAGGCGCAGTAATATTACTCCTCCTTCCGGCTGAAAGAGCTAAATAACGGTCTCTCGCAGGTGATTTAACTCCAGGTCTGCCTAGAACATGCCTTCTAGGCGCAGAATCCTCAGATTCAAACTAATTCCATAGTTGCTGGACCACACTACGAGTGACATTGAGACGTCTAGCAGCATCAGCTTGTGAAATCCCTATTTCCATTTATTCGATCGCTCGCCATCTCAACGAATCGGGCAAACGACTTCTCCTGAACATTGATAGACTCTCCTAGATATTGTCCACGAAAGGGTAATAACCACTGAAGATCAAAACTCGTGAATAAAAATGTTAATTTTTGCATTTTTTCTCAAACTCCTAGATAAGTATTTATTTCTATATAATAAAAGTGGTAGCTTTTGTTTTTGCATATATTTTCTTAAACGTCGTTACTGCCATGCGTATGAACTGTGAATTTAAACGTTACTGTCATGCGTATGAACTGTGAATTTAAACGTTACTGACATTTCTGTAATGGTGAGCTTTGGAAAACATGCTCTTCCTTAAATTCTGGAGGTAGGGCATATATATATCAGCATACAGTAGTGCATATATATATGTATGTATGTATGTATTTGACCTAACTCGAAAACGAATAGCTATAGAACGTTGAAATCTTGTACATAGGACTACTGTAACATTCAAGTCTGCACCTCCCTTTTTTATTGCAATCGGCGATACCAAACGTATATATATATATATATATATACATTCACTTACCCGGCTTAAAACTCTTCACTCAGCCTTTATGTTTGGAATCGTTGATCTTAGTTTTGTATTTCCAGTTCTCGAGGTGTTTAAAAGGACAGAAATATTTATGTTTTGGCAATATGAGGTATAAAAAATCTGTTAACTAATTTAGAATAATTTGGGGAGTGCAGAAAAAATGAGTTTAATTAATGGGCCGCACAAGCAAGTCATGTAGTGCCCAAATCATATTTGTTTTATATTTAATTACTTATTCATATTTGCAGTATTTTTCTTAAGTCCTATTTAGTTAAACACAAAAAAGTTCACATTTATGCTTGCAAATTTCTCCGGGGTGTTTTCAAGTGTTATTTTAGTAGGCCACGGACAAATTTAATAAAAAGTGCTCTTTTAACTTAATACTCAACTTTCATGGTTTCATAGCTATTAAAATAACGATTAAGAAAAATATATCAATATATTCTGAGAAAAAGTATCTTTATGCTTTTCAGAAGAACACTCGATTGATATAAAGGAATACTAAAATATTTATATGAGTTATTTCTGACTCATTATTTTAATCTTAGCGAAATATATACGTTTTCTTTATTTAGATTACAGTTTTGCGTGACGAGTCCAATTTGCTTTACTACATCTCCAATCCATATAATTTTTCCGGTTAATATGTTACAGTACGTTCATCTAAAGATGGTATAAGACGGCATGGAACATTTACATTCGGTAATTTAAATGATAATATACCTTTATTCATACAATTGTTACATACATATGTGTATAAAGTATATAATGCATACAGTGGCTCTAATTTGTTGCGGAACCCTTATATTTTTGAAATGTATTTGCAAAGATCTGGAACTAAATACCTGAACATAGATTTTACATTTTTTGGTGTATTGTGTTTTCTCTTTTTTAATCCTTGCTTGGCGCAAAAAAGGAAAAAAATCAAAATAATATTTTTTGTAATAAAATAGTCTAACCAAAAAGTACTAATCAATAACTCAGATAATAGTACGAGCGGCTCGAAGATTTTGATAAATGTTTCGATAGAAGATTTTTCTTGTCACAATGTTTTGTTTTAAATGAAATTACAGCTCAAGGATATTGTCATCTGCATTCGAAAATTATCCAAAAGGAGTAACAGCTCCATATCTGAAGTGAACATAATTAAATTAATGGGTAGTTCTGTCAGAAATGTAATTTTTCGTCATTAGAAGTATTAGAAATACCCCCAAAAATCATTGACGTAGAGAGTTCACCTATCTTGGACGTATTAAAACAATCGAGATTGCATGGAACCCTTGGAAACGTACTGATGTCTAAACCGAATTCCAAACTAAGATCAATAAATCAGAGATTTGTCCTATGAAAAATCAAACAACACGTAAAAATTTGTACTGTAAAATTTGCAGCGGAGGTTTCATAAATAATATGGATAATTCATTATAAATATATAAATATTCTTTATGAAAATTTAAAAGCATCTGGAAGAAAATTTAGAATGCAAAATACATTCATGTACTATCAGGGTATCGTTCCTAAAAGTAAAGCCTTAAAATTTCGCTTGTAGTTATTACATTAAATTATCCATAGTTACAGAAAATCCACTATATAAAAGTTGATGAAAAAATCATAAGCTATGCAGCGGAAGTCTGGTCAACACCATTGCTAAGTAGAAAAGTAAAACATTTTCTAAGCACCCAAAGAACCATTTGCCATCAACATTACACTTGCAACTTCTACAGCTGCAATAAATCCTAGTAGAATTCACAACACTGCATATACAGATAGAAATAATGGCTGCACTATAGACTGCTCTCCAGTTACAAAAAACAAACACAAAAACAAACAAAAAAAAAAACGCAATTCCACACATGATTCCACCCTTATTGCTTATGAAGCGCAGAGCAACAAGCTTTGATTTCATTCAAATGTCAGAGGAAATTACGATAATAAAATTCACTGTGCCCTTGCTCAGAACAAGAAATCTACATATTAAAAGCACAACTTTTACTCAAGAACAGCATCTTCCACACAAAAGCGCACTCACTGGCAATGGGAATAATTCATACAGCAAATAATAGACACTACAACACCAGTTTGTGCAGCCACAGCCTATCAGTGCTATGTGCCATTCTAAACCCCGTCCACGGTTCTCATAGCATCAGTAATATTCAAAAGGACTTAAGCTGCTTCATACACCTTAATTTTCACCTCCACTGGATAAACGCACACTCCGGAAATCAAGGAAATGAGAGAGTAGACTTTTTTGGTAAAAGAAGAACCTTGCAACATTGGCGTGAATTCGCAATATTTGCTCCTACCTTACTCTCACTTCAAAAGATTCGTCAATAATTTGGTTAAAACAAAATGGCAAGACGAATGAGACCATGCAACACAAGGCCGTCGCGCCCATCTATCCTTTCGCACAGTCAGCAACAGAAAACGTACTTCCACTGCTCAGGTATCACGCTATGTTACAGGTCACGGCGTATTTCCAATCATTTTCATAAGGGAGGCTAAGCAATACGGACCAATGCATCTGAGGTAGCACGGAAACTCCCGAAATTACCCGACTAGCCGTCCACTGATATCCATCCACCAACTCAGGATTAGGTAATTATGGATTCAATAATTCCATGTCTGATTCTGAAGTAAGTGTGAAGGGTTTTGTATCCATGCTTTGTTGCTATGAATTGAAAGAATATATTCTTTCAGATTTGTCTGCAATCTTGTCAGATATTCCTACATAACAACTGAAATTTCATGAGGCATGGATTTCATATTGTATTCTTTTTGCACTTCCCTGCTTCATAAAAGCATTACAGTTTCCTGATTCCACACTAAGGGTCCGCAAACCGAACATTTTCGTTGCAATTTCTAAATTTTAATCTTTTTTGTACTTTAAATGCAGTTACATGGCTGCCTTTCAATGAAAGATTTAATTTATTTAAAAAAATTAAAAAAAATGTCAGAAAGATAACTCCCTCAACCAATTAACATCACTGAAGCTACCTTTAAACTCAAACACTGTATATTTAGCTGTCGGGGGATGATGGTTTAAAACATTAAAACTTCTTTCATTTCTAAACCTCTCTTTAAAACATTCCCTGAGGATAACTATCGTAGTTCGCAATATAAAAGAAGATGTTTATGGTCACTGACCCCTGCGCATCTCTTTACAGCACAGAATAACTTAGAATGTTTGGGGACAGTGACTTATAAATTTATATATTTTATACTCGTTTTCATGGTAGTTTGAAAAACTAACAATATTTTTTATGGCCAAGGCTTCTCTGTGCAATGCAACCATACACATTCCGGTTCCGTAGCCTGTAACATATTATTCTCAAAATTATATCTCACGAAACATATTAAACTGGTTTTTCGATATGTCTGTGCTTTCTGAGTGACATAAATGTAAAAATTATTTTAAAGCCCTTCATAAAGATATTCCTATTCTTAGACAAGTACTCTCACGCGTTTCTCAGTATTCAATTAAACAGGCACATAAACGCTTACTAATATTTTGCAACATGCTGAATAATTTTGTTTTACCACATATACAACAGCGATGGATCACTGATTTATATGCAAAATAGGAACCTGAACTATCTATCCAACAATTTTGAGATTCTGTTTCATAGAAAATAAAAAGATTAATACCATACGTTTTACAACACATATGCTTTTAAACTTTTAATCTTTCTTACCCCCTCCCTCCGGAAATTATTTTACGGTTACACAATTCATTAGAACTAACTTCGTAACGTAATATTAGCTTAAGCAAGCCTCAACCGATATAGTTTTCACTTCATTTAATTGCCGTATTCCGACAGCTATTATCGTTTTCGGATAATACGCGCATGAGCACGAACATGTATGGGAGTTAGGGAGTTTCGGACTGGTGAATTCTTCTAGCAAGTTTTTTTTCCAAATTCCTATTTTTATAGTTATTTTACTAGATTAAAAAAGATGTTGGTTATCTACTATAAATTAAGAACTTAAAAGTTTATTAAAATTTACTATATTATTGTTGAATTAGACTAATTATTTTAAAATATGCTATTCTAATACGGTTTCCTTTTTCTTCAGTGTTTTAAAAGAAATGTCTGCAGCAAATTAGTATTACAATTATTAAATTATGGTATAAATCTGTCACAAAATTTTTAATTTTAACATCTGCATTATACGTTTTGCAAGAAAAGTAACTATTGAAAAAAATAAATATGTTAGCAACATAACTCAAAATACTTTAATAATTTTTAATAAGAATTTAAATTTTGAATTGGTCTTTGTCTAAAAGAGAATTCTTTTTCCTTAGATTAGTAAGCATTTTCTCTTAATTGTGGCAAAAATTTCATGATTGCAACTATTTCAGAATCTGAGAAAAATATACATAAAGTTAGAAAAAATATAAAAGATTGTCTTATTTATATTTTTTACATTATTTAAATCTTTCTAAATACAAGTCGCTACTGTGATTACATTAACGTCAGTTCAAATATAATGAATGCAAAATTGTTATTTTTAAAATTGGATTTAGGAGAATCTCACCGTTCTATAGTGCCTTTCCAGCGGTTCCGTGGGAAATTTCATAAATTATTTTCATGATAATTTGCCAAAAATAAGAGTATAAAAATCTTAATCAGTTTTACAATACAAATTTTGATCAAAAGTAAATTCATTTATAAACTTTTCTTGTAAAATATTTGACAGTGTAGACGAAAGTAAATTTCCTGGTGTGAATTTTTTATAAAAGAATTTTGAAGAAGTAATATCTAAAGCTCAAGTTTCCGCCGGTCTTGTAAGCTTGAAGGCCATTAATGGAAAGAAAGTCTTCTGGCTGAGTGTGGAATTTGATTCAATTACCGTAAAGGCTTTACTGAATTCGAAATTGCAATTATTTTTCAATTGCAATTTAACCAAAACTTGACTTGTAAAATTAACGTTTTGTTGTTTTACCTCGAGGTTATCTTATTTTATGTTGTCAGTTGAGAAATTTATCGTTCTGACCTATTAAACTGGTAGTAAGGGTCAAATGAAACTATAAGGAGATGTTTGGACTACGCAAACACAAATGTGAATTTCTTTTATAAGTATTAAAATATTCATTGCCAGAGTACAAAATAAACGTATTATTTGAAAATATTGTTATGAGAATTTGAAGATAAATAAATAAATTTAGTGAAATTATGTTTAAAACTGCAGTATCTTTTGTACAATCAATATGAAAAGTCTGAAGAGAGCGAAGCTGTGAGAAAACGTAAGATTAGAAGAGCAACTCTATTTAAAATTGAGGTAAACGCCTATCTCTCTAAATTGGAGAGATATCAGGATACTTTTGATGATAAATTGGTGATACGTTTGATGAAAGTAACGTAACATACTGGACCAAGTGTCTGTCTAAATCGGAGAGGAACTACTGTATCACCAGAAAACAGTTGCTCTCTATTCTTAAAACCGTAGAACATTTCCACGACTACCACTACAGCAGAAATTTCCCGCTGCGCACAGATTATCCATCATTGAGCGGGCTATTAAATTTCAAGAATCTCGAAGACCAAATAGCCAGATGGATACAGAGACTCCAGAAATATGACATAAATGTCTGTCATAGGAAAGGATCGTCAGATGGAAGCCTCCGAGGCCCTGTCCTAGAGGATTCTCTCTAGAAGGCTGCCCATATTATTCCTAGGACGAAGTAAATTACGAGTTTGTAAATCCGATCGCACGTCAGGTTACAACTTCAACATCGTCTGACCATCTGATCAACATCGTCGCCTAGATCCATGAAGCGACGATGATGTCAGTAAATGACAGTTGGAAGATGGAGACATTAAACCCATTTTTGACGTAATGGAGTCTTCAAATACGTAAGTTACTTGCCAGGATCTTGCTATCGACAGTCCTACAGCAAAGTGATATTGAGCTCTCTAGGAATTACTCCATATTCGAAGCAGGGTTTTATACTTGAAATTCGAATCAGATGATGGAAAGGCTAGAGAAAACTCTGCATACAGTTCGAGCGTTTATACTGGTGTAATGCAGCATCTGACTTGAAAATGTGGGCCTAATCTTGTGATATCAATGCTGGCTGGAAAAGAGCAAAAAAAAAACACAGCCGAGGTAAGGCACAACATTACAGCGTGGGAGCCTCACCTTCGATATTCCGGGTGTCTGCCAGGAACTGCCTGCTGATGGAAGCAAATACATCCTCGTTGTCGTTGATTACATCACAAAGTTGTCTGAAGTGTATTCTATCCCTGACCAAGAGGTTGTCAGTGTAGCAGAGGTATTAATGCAACATTGGATTTCAAGGTTTGGGGTTCTTCTTCAGCTACATTACGAGCAAAAGAGAAATTTATCTAGGTTGTAACTGAAGAACTCTGTAATCTATTTGGGATAGATAAAACCCAAACGGCGCCTTTACGTCCACAGTCAGACGGCATGGTAGAGAGGTTTAATAGAACCTTCCTTAATAACCTCTAGCCAATAGTTTCCAGAAGCCAACATGACTGGGACCAGGATTTATGGCTGTTCGTACTGGCCTATCGCAGTTCTGTCCATGACGCTACCGGCTATTTTCCGTCCCCAATGCTCGTCGGTCGGAGCCTTCGTCTGCTTTGTTATCTCTTGTTTGGTCGCCCTCCGGATGCGCTTTCATCGTCTGAGGAGTACATTATGAATATCGCCAGACACGGTGTGAAATGATGCCCAATTCTCGACGACAGGCAAGTCCGCTTGGCGACGAAGATGGAGACTCGATACCACAGAAGATCGATTTAATGAAGATGACAAGTAGTAGTTATAGAATCGAGTTCGACGGAAAGGACTTTCATTTATAATACAGTCACGTTGGGATCTTCCTTACACAGTCCTAAACAGGCTGATTAACGTCGTAGTTTGATTCCTTATTCACCAAATTCTGAGGTTAAAATCGTTTATTATGATAGGTTGGTCTCTTTCGATGACCATAGTACGTAATCCCCATGGAACATGTAATGTAAATAGTATATGACTATGGTCCTATATGCGTATAAATTTGTAAATTTATGCATTTATTTAGTGATTTAGTAATTAATTTTGCATAATATTTATAAAAATTATTATTATAATATTGGATTTATTTTCCTTACTGTAAGATATGGCTTTCCTTTCAGGACTGTACTGCTCGGGACGTGCAGTCCTTGGCAAAAGAGCAGTGGATTTTTTTAGATATGTGAATAGTGTAATCTATGAAATTATTTTTTAAATTATAGTAGCTTTTTTGTTATGGAGCATTAAACGTCTCAAAAGACGAAATTTGGCCGGGAAAAATAGGATTACAGGGGCAAGTCTATTTAACATTGAGGCCAAGATAGTGATGGTTTTGGAGACTGAGTTTTGTTACCAAATTTTGCGGCATTTAACCAAACCTGGGCACCATTTGAAGACATTTTGGTCCTGTCCCTGTATAACTTTACTTGATACTGTGATTCAAGAACAGTAATTGATCTAAGTGTAACCACATCTGGCCCTTACATGTAATTTTAGCCGCATTTGCTTTCCAATTATTTCGAGAAATGGAGATGGTAACAATTTCTCGGCCATTGGGAAGGTATATAAGACCCGTGAGAGCATCAGTATCTAGTTCTCAGCTCAGAGCTGATTTCAGAGTATTAAGAAATGGTGCGAGCTTCGATCTGTGGTTTCATTTGTATTGTGTTGCGATTAACATTGTTAGCAGTTTGACGTGGTAACTACCAGTTACTCTCTGTTATGCTGAGAAAATCTGTACGAGTTGTTTTGTAGAATTTCCGGAACTATAAAGTGCTTTTGGGAAAATAAATTTTATCAAGCTATATCATCTGTTCTGTGTACATTCAATCCATTACGAACCTGTACTCACGCAGATATTTTAGTCTAGGTCTCAAATATTAGACTCAAATATTTTAGTCGAGGTTGTACGATTCTGGGAAATTTTATTAACATAAATTAAATAGTCCCTTTTTCAGAATTTTATCTAACGTTTGTATGTTGAATAATTTATGCTTAAATACACTTATGATATGATAAAATTATATATAGTAAGAATTTTATATAAAGATTTATATTACTTAAAATAAATGTGAGTGGTCATCAGTAAAACAGGTTTAATGTGTGTAACAAAAAATTATAATGGCATGGGCAATATAAAAAACACCAAAAATAATTATCATGGTGTCAGGAAAGGCAAACTGCTCTCATTAGATACATACATAATGTATTCAAATGGAAGAAATCCTGCGTTTAAAATTCTGGCGTATTGCCATATGCAGTACAAGAACTTCTGAAAAAAATAACTATAAGTTTTTAAATTATGCAGTGTTTTTTCTTGTTTCAAATAGTATCGAACTAAATTTAACTTCAGATAGGAACTAAAGTATGTCAATGATAAGGTATGAGTCGAAAACTACCCCTGTTAATGAAATGCACAGGTCACTAAATAAGTTAAGGTCAGATTAATGCCAGAGATTTAATTAACTGGAAAGGTCCTAAATGATTGCTTAAATATAAATCAATATTCATTTTTAGTTTTTTAAATCCTAGATCAATTTATCTAACCTGATGATCAAGAGTGAATTTTTATTATACTAGATTAAATTCTAAAGATATAAAAGAAAATATAAAAGATATATCAATATCTGTATGAGTACTATCTAGAAAACTACACGACTTGACATTTCCCAAAACTTCAGTTTTCTTTGATGTGATGCTTACAAATTTACTATTCACAAACTGCCTTGATGTAAAAATGTTTCCTGTAGATTTTCCATGACTTGTATTAACGCTGTAATGTCTCTTTGCTCTAAAGAACACTTGGTTACCCACCCTCAAAGAAGGGGTACAGAACTCTTTTTCTCCCCTCGGCCGAAAGAGGGGAGCGGACTGTCCCTTTGGTCGCAGGTCGGGGTAAAGGGTGATTGGTATGTGGAAGAGAAGAGAGCGGACGCTGCTTAGCGCGCTCTGCTGTAGCGAAAATGTTTTATTTCTTCTAAAATGCAATCCGTACATAGTTGTATAGTAAATATTTAACCTACAAAAGTTGTTCTTTATCTGAAGAAGATTCGACTATGGTATAACGCATTGTTAATTTTCGTATCCGTTAACTTTCTTTTGACGATTAGTGTTGCAGTACATAAGAACATGTACTAGCTGTGTTTAAAGTTAAAAATTTCCAATTTCTTTATTTTTTAAAATGAATTTTTTATACAAAGTAGTGTACTTCTTATAATAATTTTACACATTCTAGCAAACTCTGCTCAGTTTTTCACAAGTTGCTAAGAATTAATCTGCCTTTTTTTACTTTATCATGCCAGTAATTAAAAAATTTCATTTTAATACTGAGAAATATTTTTTTTGTAAAATTATGCAGACGAATTAAACATTTTTTATCAATAATATCAAATATTTTTACGACTAAATGTTGCTTATTTTAATAGAAATTTCATTTGTATTGTGTTTTGATGTACAGCTAAAATCAACTGGATTTATTTTAAAATATTATACTACAGTACGTCACATGATTTGATTTTATGTTATTTCTATTTAATGTCTTTGAACTATAAAGAAATAAGATTCTGAATTTGTGTCCTCTGGTAGGATTCACAATATTAACCACAAGTATTATTATTTAGTTACTAAAATATACTTAAAATATTATTACCTTAAATTTCGGTTCTTTGTTTAATAACATGGATGTTAATAGATAATATATCAGAATATATTATAATTTGTCAGATGTAAGTTCCTAGACATATACACAACTTTGCATTTTACTCCCGTATCAAATGATAGAATAAAACATCAATATTTCTTTCTATCATTCATTCTGTCAGAACGGTATTTAGAATTTGATCTTAAATATTTAGAAACTTATTTCATACATCCAAAACAGTACTGATTTTTGAAAATCTATTAGTTGCAATATTTGGTAAAGGAGTATAAAGAACGAAAACAAAAATGCATAAAATTTCTTTGTACCATATCATTGAACTCTTTGTGCCATATCATTCTACTTTTTCTGCCAACCATTCTATTATTCTATTATTTGCGCCATATCATTTTACTCTATGTGCTCTATCATTCTACTCTTTTTCTTGCTATTTTCTGGAATATTAACTGGATGGATCCTCCAGCTGGATTTCCAGATCCAAGCCCTAAAAGTCATGCCTGGAGTGCTCTTGGAAGGGCAAATGCAACTTGGCTTACTTCTCACTGAACTCTCAATGAATTTATAACAGTGTTGCTTTAGGAGTGGGACTGACTGCCACTGGACACATAAGCTGCCTTATTTCTAGTATGCCCTGTTGTTAGGACTGTGTATTAATTATGAGGGAAAATACCCTATAACTCTCGTTATTTGCTCGATTTTGTAATCTCCATCTTAGATATTCCTGCGCCGATAAACTTTAAACACAGCCAGGCATGAGTGTGATGATTGTTGCACAATAGCAAACAATATCCATACCAAAGCTCATTAAATTCACTTCCTCAATTCTAGAAATTGACCAAATAAATAAATAAATAAATAAAATTAAATACAATCTGATAAAATCTGAAAGGTTTCACATTTTATTTTTTAACAAAGAGGCGTTTTTTTAACGTTTTGTGTATAACGTACGTTATTCAAAACTGGATGGCTCTAGGTACCGTTGTTTTATCACATTCGGAGAAATATATATACATTTATGCAGATCCTTCATTATTTAATTTCTTCAAATACAATACAGGACGATAACAATTGGTTGCAACAGTCTGAAAAGTTAATCGGACATTTATACTGAGTAAACGCAAAACGGAAACAATAGTCCTTCAGGGACAAAGCCTCTTTGGATTAAAAATATCTGAAAGTTTTGATATTTTAAATTATGTCCAAAGGGGCGTTTTTCTAAAGTTTTTTAGGTTATCTTTATTTATTAAATATCATGTTCTACGTACTTAAACCATAAAATTCAGTTCAACAGCAATATCATAAAATAATTTTTAAATGAGCACATCTTTAGAATTTCCGATACAGAGTCCCGCGCTCTGAAGATAAAAATGTTCTTTTTTTTTGTACAGTTGTAAAGTTTATCCTAATTTTATTGAGAGTTATTTTAAGTTATGCAACTTTCCTATCTATTATAATTTCAGCTTAAAATTTCTTAATAGAATGTAATTTCAGAAGTGCAGTGAATGCAAATGAGTAAGAGTACTATTTAAGTCGATGTTTCGCCGACTTCGAGAGAGAGAGAGAGTCTGATTTTCCTGACTAGCGCGCGTTTGCCATTTGGCTACGTCTCTCCTAGATACTACGCTCGGCCATACTTTAGGCCCTTGCTTGGCTTCGCCGATTTAATTAATATTTAGGGGTCAACTACTTAGAAACCTGATAGCTTCGGCTATATCTTTCAGATAGCTTTAGTTAAGCTTAGTTTAGTTTAAATTCATAATTATTTAAGTTCAAGCCCAAGTAGAGGCTTTGTACATACTCCGAGTTAGGAGGTGATTGTATTTATTCTGAGAAATAAAGGGTAATTAATCCTTCTTACGTGTTACGTGTTTGTTCACACACTTAAAGCGATTATTCGCTTGGTAGTGTTTGTAGGGTTCTAAGAATGAACATTGGAATTAAATATATAAAACCCCACAGAGTGTTGCCATTGCTCGCATTGAAATCGTTGAGTTTGTTAATCAAAAATTCGTTGAAGTATTACAAAATATGAAATCGATACTAAAACAAATTTCAAATTCCAAATTAGGGCTTCCACATGCCCATATTCTATGGACGATTACATTATTCAAATTTGGATGGCTCTAGGTACCCTCGTTTTATCACAATGCGAGAAACATACATACATTCATGCACTTTCTTCTTTTTTTAATTTCTTTAAATATAATACAGGGCTCAAATATTTGGTGGCAACAATTTTGAGAAATGATTCGTCGTTTACAGTTTCAACGCAAAATGCCAAAATGAAATTAATAGTCTTTCAGGGCAAATTGGCCCTTTGGACTAATAGAAAAATGTGAAAATTTGTGCATCTTCTTAACATCAATATATTAAAAAAATGTTTTCCTACTTCTTTCACTGTTTTAGAAAGAAACTGTATAGTGGGAATGTCTTCCTGAAGAATTGTTCGAATAAAAATATTGTAATAGCGAACTATACGATAACATACGGAAAAACAGTTATAGATCTCTATAGGTAACTACTAAGCGATAATATGAGATACTATGCTGTAACATACAGAAAAACAGGTAGATCTCTATGTAGCTCATATTTTATTTGAAGGGTTCTTATATCATAGAGAATAAACGCCCAGAACTACCATAATGGCCCGAATATAAACAATACCTTTTTAATATTATGGCTTTTGAAAATTAAAGCCATCTTGAACCGATATTAGACTAGACCAGCCTTGCTCAGCTTGCGGCTACGTGTGGATCGACGAGCGTACGGCTCGAAACAAGATTTATTCAATGCTTTTTGAAAAGGAAGTTCAGGTGCCAGCTGCGCTGTAGTAAGATTTTAAAATTCTCAAACGCATGTTAAAATTCATGCTTTATGTGTTTTGCAAAACTTTCATTTTGTGATACAGTTGAAATAAACAGCTATAAAAATACCGACAGCGGCCGAATGCATGATCGTGGATGCAAAATTATGTGCGCATGACCGGAACTAATCTTCAATTGCATGTGCGCAAACTCATGTAGTTATGCAATTACATCGATGTGCGGTATTTTGATTTTCGATTATTTTACTTTCAAGCGTACATTCTCAGAACTTTACTATCCATAATTATAGGAACACCTTCAGGATACAAACAAGATACAGCTGACGAAATTGGTTTATTTCAAGATAAGTGGAAAGATATATATATATACTTTGCTATGAAAAATGAACATGCGTATTTATTACCTGTTAACAGCTGGTTTGTTTTGCTTTTAAATTGCAATGGTAAAAATATAGCATTGATCATCAGTGCATTACTAAACACACAAATCATTTATTGATCTTTTCCTCCCGCTTCTCACAATGATAAATAAGATAATTGAAAAGCTCAACAACTTTCAAATCCATAAGAAAAAAAAAAACAACTCATTTCAAGAAAGCTTTGCAGTAACAACAAAGCATAATGGCAATGGCAATTTCATAGCCGGTGGCGAGAGCATCATATGAAATTTGTTACATGATTTAAAACCTATCAAACCATATACTGACTCGTAACTGGTCGGAAAAAATATACATCATTAGAAAATTTCGGGAACAAAAATCTAATAATTGCGCAGATTGAAATCATAAAACACTCAGATTCTGTTTGCATTAGTCGAACTGAAAATATTGCAAAACACATTTTTGATCACATGATAAAGAACAATCAAAATGTGTACGTAGTATATTCTTTGTTCCTATTACCTATATTTCAGTAATATTCAGTAAGTGTTCCGTTTTCGTTAGTTGAACAGAGTTTAATTTATCAAGAATTTTTGAAGTTTCTTCCTATAAAGGAACAAGTCAGAGAAAAAATTAACTTGTGGTATGTTCAGAGATGAATATTCTTCAGTGACGTAATCTGGAAAGGGATTTATTTCATTGTTAAACCAAAAATACATTTTAATAAATCTCTTATAACTTGAATAGATGATCATTCACCAAGAAAAAATTGGCAACACTGTCTTGAAGTACATTGCTTGAAATGGATGCCATGATGAAAATTGTAATAAATACATTGAATTATATCCATTCATAAGAACTCAACTGTAGAAAGCTTTAAAATTTTTGGATGAAATTAAAAGTAATTATAACGATTGTTTTCGCATACTTTGGGACAATGGTTAAGCAGAGGAAGTGTTCTGGATCTATTTTACTATTTACACCTAGAAATTATTTCATTTTACAAGAAAGTAATAAATTACACAGGGGACGTAAAATGGTTGGGTGATTGTGTGTTTTGGCGTGACGTTACAAAAACGTAACAGTCTCACAGTGATTTAGAGGATGAAAATAGAGTTAGTTCAAAATGTATTTGATTTTGAAGAGGAACTAAGCATTTGTTACGAGGAAATACAAAAACAAATGCTGTCTAATATTTTGAACGTAATAAAAGTTTAATGAGATGATATTCAGAAATCTCCAAAATAATATACAATAATTTCATGTTATTTAGTTGTCTTATCCAAGAAATTTAATAAGTCATTTCAAGAGTTAAGAAATATCATCGAAGAATTACCTGTTGCTACTAGAAAATAATTGGAAGGCAGAAACAGCAGTTATTACAAAACTATTTGCATTTTGTTGTGGTTATGGAAAGCCGTTTGATGAATTCATTGAACTGAGAACTATTACATATTTGAAAGTTGTTTTAAAGAAAATAAAGAAGAAGCGGATCATTCCAAATTGTGGAAGTTACTGCCTAAAAAGTATAAGGCTAAGGAAAAGTGTGTTCAAAATGCTGCCAAAACGTTTTGCATTAGTATATTTTTGTGAATTATCTTATTCTAAAATGAACTAAGCACAAAGAGTATATAGAACTAGACCCGCTAATCCTTCCGCTGAGGACGCATGTAGCAGTTTAAAGTCTGGTTTATCAAAAAAACTAGCAAAAGGTTGCCGCAATGTCAGAATTTTCATCAGTTTTAAATAAATATTTTGACGAATTAAGATTTATGTTATAAGGTATTTCTCCCGTTTTCATCTCATGCCTTCCAATGTAGTGGTCAGCACGCTCGATGCGTATTCGAGAGGTCCATGGTTCAAATCCCGGTGAGGACATTGCTCATTTTTCACCTCTTGCTTGTTTCAAAAATTTCTAATGTCTCTACAATGTTTTGAGTTTTTATGTTATTAAATTATGAGGTATTTTATATTTGCTATGTTTAACGCAACAAATATATGTTATATGTCAGGAAATAAAAAAAACTAAATATGGAGAAATTACAAATAAATAAATAAAACATGTATTTAGTTGCAACCTTTTTTATGGAATTCTACTTATCCAGTTAGATTACAATTTTCAGTCGGCAGCTCGAATCGGAGACCAGTATAAGATCTTTACTACGCGTATTGGCGGAAAAGGGTTTTTAATCATTCTCTACCATGCTTCTGACTGTTTATGCAAAACAACGCTACGGACAACATTTTGATTCCCAGAGTGAAATGTTGCAGCTGAAAATCTAATTCTCACATTAGCTTCCCAAACGCATGTGCCTAAACAACACTGTTTGTTGTTTCTAGTCTTTTGCTGTCAAATAGAAATTGACAGCAGGATATATATATATATATACAACTTTAAAAGAATTAGTAGAATAAGTTATCATTTATTCCTTAATTTTATGTTAAAAACACATTTATTTAATTTTATCTCAATATGATATTTCGATCATTAGCTTTCTCATAGAAAACGTTTAAGTATATGAGAACGCCTTAAATGCAAACCCTTCTTATTCTTTGTAAATAACCTTCATAAATAAAAGTTCTTATATGTCGGCCAATATGGTAACTTAAAGCATATTTGTTACAAACACTTTCGCTTTTTTATTACAAAATTATAATTTCTCATAACATTTATATTTTATTTGAATTTCCAGAAAAATAATGCAAATTTAGCAACCAATTCTAGTTTATTGTTTTACATTGACCGTTTAAATAAAATTTATGATTACGAATCAAACAATGACTCTTAAATATATCATAGCGCATTGCGCTTGTGCTACAATATATGCATAATCACTATGCCATCCATTTCTGAATCTCCGAACAATATTTCCAGTGTGCTAACAGTAAATCTAATTGGCAGTTTATTCAGCAGTGCGCATACATCCATTTGAAATATATTCTCCATTAATCAATCTTTTCCACCAGCTATTTGTTACCTTTCCTATTCACGACAGGTTTGTATGAGATAAAGTTGCTTCTGTATGGAAAATCAATCTCAAATATCAGATTCACGCCAGTCAGTAGTATATTCAACTAATACCTTTTCCATAATGAAATGAATCAATTCTCCTGTGTCATAAAGTTATGTGTCTGAAACGTGATTCACAGGTTGGATTCTCCCTTCATTCACAGATATTTGCTTGGCAGAGGATACTATGTCCGACAAAGACAATCCTTTATGTTTGGTCGCAAAATAACACTGTGCAAGAGCCCGCTTTTCAGGCAAGTCAACGGTATCTGAGTTTATTGTTACAATATATATATATACACACACACAAGGGTGGGACGAAGACATCCGGAAATTGCAATATAAAGGAAAGGATGCCACATCCGGGACGTTGTTAGCTCTTGCCGGATGTCACGAAAACGGATTCTTTTTTACTTTCACTTTTTTCCACCAGCAGAAAGAAAAAAAATAATTGCTACTGCAAAACATAAGGTTTTTATGTATATGAAGTATCCTGTTGCGGACCACATTTTTGGCGCTTTTTATATATAAGCCTGTTCCACAGCTGGTGTCTGGTGGTGGTACTGTCTGTACTCGGAGTAATGGGTGCTGGTACTGGTGTTATCATGGGTGCTGGTGGCCTGCGGGTGCACTTTTATCCGGCTGTTGTTGGTTGTCGCAGCAGCTGTGACGTTTGTCTGGTTCCGAAGATCTGGTTCCAGTACACTAGAATCCAAACTTCCGAAACTTATACCATCCCTATTGTCGTTTCTGTCTGCCTGCAAATAATAATCAAAGCTCAGAGACGTTACATTACTATAATATATTATATATATGCAATATAAATATTATATGCTTATTATTAGTTTTTATATATAAAATAATTTTTAGCTTTTATTCTAAGAACTAGAATGAATGACGGCATATTATGTAATTTAAATTAAGAAGAAAAAAGGATATCCATTTGCTGATTCATGGGTTAAAGTGATAATAATTATAGCTATATAGTGGAACATACGGCAAACGCATATTTAGATGGAGTGGAAACGATGTTTTTGCACAGAAGCGTATGATATATGGTGTCAGGTATAATTTTCATGAACTATACTTACAGAGCAAATATTTATAAGAATTATTAATCAGATATTTAGAAATTATATGACTAGCACATACACACGTTAGATTTCAAATGCTGTTAAATATAGATCATAAATATACAACATTACATGCTATGAAAAATTGATGCCATTAAATACAGATCAGCATATACAGAAGCTATTAAAATTATAAAATAATTGCCAAGTAGGTCTTAGTGTTTACTCTGAAAAGTACGTATATCTCTTTTATCATTCCGTTAAATAATGTATAGCTTTGAACTGAAATATTAGTTAAAGAAGCAATGACATTTTTAATAACAATATCAACAAGAAACGGCAACTTACCAAGCTGTATAGATGTTATATAGCTTGGTAACGTAACATAAAATGAACAGAAAAATTGAACAATTCTAAACGTTTCTAAGATTAAAAATGTAAAGTACACATACATGACGGAATCTTCAGATTCTTCCTATTTTGCAAATAACGTAACACCAAATCTGTTGCTTTCTTTGAGCGTAAGGTCCAACAGCGGCTGAGTGTTTAAGCCGCTGAATACTCGTAGTAGAATTACTGGTCCCATTATTCGGATACTTCCATTGAACAATGGGATTCAAATCCCGGCTAATGGGCTGGCAGCATAGGTGTTTTCGTCGTTTTATTTCTATGTAAAGTGTATACGAGTCAGATTGCTTTAGAACGTCTTCTGCAAAGGCATCCCTCTCTTTAGACAGATAGCCCTCGCGTATTTTTGCATAATCAAATAAACCAAATCAAATCAATTCTTGCTTGCTTCCCTATGAAAATCCTCCACCAAGGTAATCTTTCGTTGACAGATAACTCTCATATGCCTCCCCTTAATTAAAAACAACCACTCAATCAATGAAGCTTCAAGAACTTAAGAAATGGTACCTGTTCATTCACGAAGCAAATCTGAAAGATATTAAATGCGAAATATTCGAAATTCGACAAATGTTTTTAACTGCATGACGAAAATTCAGATGCTTCAATTATGCTAGTAAATATGGTACGTAGTTATTTAAAAACAATACCAGCTTTCTCCAGCGTATTAAAAAGCAGATGCAAGAATTCAAGCATTTATTAATAAATAATGAGAGTCTTTTTACGCTTTTTAATAAATTTTGTGCCAAGTTTCTCTAAGTACGAAAAAAAAGCTAAGTTTTTCCAGATGATGATCTTTTTATTTTTGCTTTTCCAACCCAATCTTTGCTTTTTTTCAAATAGGATGTCATTATTTATTTTTATTTTTATTTATTTATTTTTATTTATTTATTTAATTATTATTATTGTTTTTGTTTTTGAAAAGCGAAATGAAAATAACAATAAAAAACAAGCTCTTTAATTAAATAAATATTGCTACATCAAGAGAGATTTTCAGTAAGCAAGCATTTTTTGAGCCGCTTAGCATGTTATGTTTTTGCAGATGTTAACATAAAGTGTATGAAAAGAAAAAGAACTTTTTAAATAAAGCACAAAATATCGTACGTTGGTCTAAAAATCCAACGCTGAATTCAAAATATGGTCCTTTTTGCACCAATAACAATATTGGACACGAAGAATGAATGTATACAAAGATTAGCCTCTAGAGTGTTCTTAATGACTTTCATTACGGTAAAATGAATGACCTTCAGAATCAATATATATATTGTACATTTCTTTCATCACTATTTCATTTGCGGAAAATGAAAGCAGTTGATTGCATGTAGATGAATCCAAAGAATGGAAGTGTTCGGGATCTTAAATCATAGAAATTTCTTTCTTCTTTTTTTTCTTTACGTTGCAGTTCATTTCCTATTAAGGTTTTGTGAGGCTGAGCATTATTTTTTTAGGGGCGGTAAATAGTATCTTTCTGGCCTTCGGAATTAAAATGTAATTCTAACTAATCTTCTCCACAAACTCTCCACATAATTCTTTCACTTTACAAGTGAACCTCCTAGACCAAATTCGAGATGAATAATGGCTTTTGAATCCTAAAAGTAAATTAACATTATCTTCACTTGCCACCTCTAGAAAGGCAAAGTTTTGTCTCTGATAGTTCCGTGGCGGTTCTGGCGCTTTGGTTCCATTCTGGCGCTTTGGTTCTTTGTTTATCCCAAGAAACTTCGGCTGTTATCAATAGTGAACTTATTCTAAGAATTTCGATGCTTGTTTGCGCATTTTTACATAACTTAATTCATGTCTTTTCTTGATCTTCTGTTAGTTTGGAAAAACAAAGCTTTCTTTACATTAATTTGTTATTTTTAAAGGCATAACTGAATCCCTGCATTCATGAAATTCTTGGTCAAGCATTCTGCATGAAGTATTGGACAGACAGCATCACTTCGTAGCTTTCGATACACATTTATGGTCACAACGTTTGGACGATCTACTTTAAACCACCATTAATGTCATCTCTCACGTTTCCTGTACAATTGAAATTACTGACCTTGTGATTACGAAAGGAAAAACTGAATTCTGAACTCATATTTGACTATTATTTTTAATGTTTGGTAAAGACAGGATAATCTGGAATTTTCATCTTCTGAATTTTAGTTTCTCGACACTATTAACTACAATAAAAATTACTTGCTTGCCTAAGATACGAATTAATAATAAACTACAAATTCTGTTGTGTACTATATTTATACATGTATATAATAGAAAAACGACGTAAATTACAAACTGTATTATTATTAGACATAGTCATGATAATCACCAACCTAGTTGAAATGAAAAACAGGTCATGTGTGACAATATTTCAGTGCTAGCCAATTATGAAAATACAAATGATCGAATATCCTAATACTTTTTAAAAATTCATAAACAAAAGGAACAAGTTGTCATTTTGGAAGGTATGTGAATAAGAATGCGATAAAATTTTCCCTCAAAATGAAGCATCAACATATTTGAACCCTGCCTAGTATGTCATATGATATCAGAACTTCTGAAATTTGAAGCAGATGCTGAAATAGATGACATAAGCATTAGAAATACGATTCCCAGTAGTAGATATAGGCAGTTGATACGCAATAAACATACAATTATACCAGTAATTTCTTCAAGATATATAAAAATGCAAATGAATGCAAAACAAAGAAATTATCAGTGACTATTTCCATATGATTCTTTCTTTAGAGACGTTTCTGATCTCATCAAAAGCATCCGAAAATCCTAAGTAATGATTATTATTGAGGATTAGATTTCATTTCAGTCATGTCAATTTGATAACTAATAAACCCAGGAATGTGAAGAATCTTTACCGCTTAGCAAGTTCGTATAAGACTGATGATATGCAGTTTCTAGGTGTAAAAGTTCTGTTTTTGACTCTTCTCGTATGTAAAGAAAACTTTTAAGCAAGTTTGTTTCAATTTACGAAATTATAACTTTTCGGATACCGATATGTTTCTAAGTCATGATGATCACCAAACTTAGTCTAAATGTAAAACAGGTTATGTGCAACAATATTCCAGTGCTAACCATTTATGAAAATGCGTGTGCATCAAACATCATCGGGCTTTTAAAAACTGATAAACAGAATGACAGGATGTCACAGAAGGATGGGGTTTATATTAAAGTTCATGTCATGAATTTATAAAAAAAATCATGATTCTTAGGGTAGACATTGCATTGGCGTCCTACCCATTGGATGATTTTAACAAAAGAAACGCTTGCTTCATTCCATTGTGTTTCCTAATCCAAGTATCCCCTATTGATCATAGTCGAGTGGTTGAGAGTTATTAGTCTAATGCATGCAAACTATACGGCAATGGCAATCAAAGGACGGTGTTAACAATGCTCGGGAGATCGCAAGAATCACATGTATATCTGATTCACCGGGTTTGTGAATTTTGCATAGTGTGATGCATTTGCATTTATACAAGTTGGGATTTCTGCATTCGCTGGAGCCACGCGATTTCATATGCTCAGAAAGATTTCGGTACATGGGCATCGAAAACAATTGCTAATGATCCACGTTGGTTTCAGAATATCTTTTGGGAAGATGAAGGTCTTTTTCCGTTGCACGAAAATATTAACACCTATAGTTACAGAATATGGGTAGAAGACAACTTTATATCATGAAAAATAAACGCGGGGACACCTAAATAACGAAATCTAATAATCAAATTGTATTCTAAGACCATTAGCTACATAAACTTATCAAAAGAATACCACGATTTTATTATTCTCGATACAAAATTGTAGCTAAATCTTGCAAAGAAAATTATATAAGTCCTTGTTTCCGTTAAACTTTAAGATAAATTAACTTTTTACTTTTAGCTAATTAAATTTTTATGAGTTTTACATAGTTTATTTTACACAAAGTTTTAATTTAATTTTATTATTTCACTGAATAATGAGTAATTTACATAAAACAGCATTTAACTCATGATATGTCTGATTCATACTTTCTGGGAACATTGGCAGTTTTTGTAAATGATAATAGGAAATTTTTCTCATACCATATGGTACATAATTCATATAGAATCCCTTTTAGAAACATTTTATGATTTTTACATTTTGTAAACGCAAATCAGTCTTCGAGGTGTTACATTCTAATCTGAAGATTTAGATGCAATTTTATTTGTTGGATCTGCGTTAACGATTCCTATAAAAATTTTCTACAATTCGTTACGTTTTGTGCCTACAGTCTATCCTATGGCTTATGATATTATCTTAAGCTAATTTCTTAATCGTTTCCGATATTCTTTGAGGAAGATTCCCCAGGTTTCGTTGCATACGTAGGGAGGAAGAAAAGAGAAATCCTAGTAGAGAACTAATACATATGAAGATGGCTAAAGAACGACTATTGTATTCACTTGCATCGAATTCTTTATTAAAAAGTCGTTATTTAAGTTAACGTAGCACAAATAATATAAATTTAGCTGAGAAAACCTGAAGAAACGAAATAAGCTGATCCATAATTCGTTCTCTGTAATAAATTGTTAAAAAATAAGACACTTTTATACAATGGAAAATAAAATACTTTAAAACATTTTCCTGCATACCAGTGGTGGGTGTTTAGAACATAAGTAAAGATACTTGTCATGTTAAAAAAATATATGATATGCTTAGTAGTCATTATAATTCACTGTATAATTTCTAATCTATCTAAAATCTAGAACCATAAGACTGAAAGGAATTAAATTAGTGAAATAAACACTTTGTTTGTTATTAAAATCATTCGATATTTTTATAAAAATACGACATGTGGCGATATTTGGCGACAATATTGGAAATATGCCATAGACAGAGCAAGAAAATTCTAGAACGCATTCAAAATTCAAAATTCTAGAACGCATTTCTCGGGAATATTCTCGAAGGTACATTATATACCCTGCCTGTACGCGGAGTAGTAGTATCCTGAGTTCATAGATTAGCTTACGAGCGATGGACTGAGTCGGGAGCTGTACTTAAGTACTTTGTTGTGAAGCTGTCTTCACCGTTATAGCCTGAAGGCTGTGTTGCTGATTGTTTCAGCTTGCTTATCGTAATTTCTCGACGACTGTAAACGTGTCTTTCGAACTGTTCTGTGTAACAGTGCTTACTGAAAAATAAATTTCTTTTGATTCTTCATCAAGTGTTATCATAAATTACTCCAAATCCGCGAACCTGTAGAACACAGCAATACATATTGTACCGTAACGAAGTTATTGAGGGAATTACCATTTTTAACGAACAACAACTATCTTTTTATTTCAAAATTGACAGACAGCTAACTCAGTTCAGGGTGCGCATCTTTTTCACATCTTTAAGACAGGATGTTTTAGTGGTGAAATGTTTCACATCTCTCGCTGGTTATAATTTTTGTAGCGTAGCAACAGCGCTACAGCTATATATTCCTTCCCTCTCCGGAAGAACGTTTCTTGAGTTTAGATGAGGGAAACGTTCACCTCACAATTGCTCCGGTTCCCACTCAAAAGAGGTAAAGATATCTGTCCTTTGGGTAACACTTAACAGCATTCAATTTAAGAACTTAGCTTCATTCAATAAAAATAATTATAAAAATAATGTAACTAATAGACAGTTTTCACATGTAGGTCAAATGAAGCAACATATATATATATCACAATACATGCTTAAAAAAGGAGCGGGAAAAATCACGTTCTAAGTCATAAGGTTTTGCCTGTTTTGAGATGACTGAGCCCATCTGAATTTTTATTCAGCTTGCCTGGGTGGTAAATAATTTCAAAATTCTAAGGCTACAACGCTAGAGACCACTTCATTAATCACTGGTTCGCTCTCGCAGTCTTATTTTGCCACACCAGGGCGTTGTGATAAGTTTCGAGTTTGAAATTTTGTCTATCCATATAATGATGCAATTTTTTTATAGCACAAATGATACCCGCGTACCTTAGAGTCAATACACTTTTGTGACCTGATTTTGAAACTTTTCTTTCTCTCCAAACAACTTCTGGTAGCCATAGCTTCAGGTGACAAATTAAGATAAAGTCAAGTTTTGACAAACCTGCATCTGATTCTTTACATCAAATAAATGTTGCCTCTTCAAGGGTTAATGCCTAAATTGACTTACCCCTCTTATGGATAATGATCTAACCGCTTGGCACCAAATAAAGATATATCTTGCCTGTAATGAAGTTATTAAAGAAAGTACACCGTTTTTAATCACAAGAACGTTTTTATTTAAAAAAATACAGCTATCTAACTCATTTTAGCGTGCGCATCTTTTTCACATCTTTAAGCCGAGGGTGTTTTAATGGCGAGGTGTTTCACATTTCTAGTTCGTTATAATCTTGGTAGCATAACAACTACGTTATAGTATACATAAGAATTCGCGCGTGTATAATATATGCATATATATTATGTTCTAAGTCCTTTTAAAATATATGTATATTTCTGTGATTTTTCTTTTTAAGTACTTTTTAAAAAATTAAAATTTCTTACTTTGAGGTTTCTTTCCTTGTATTTCTATACACACATATGTATATATATATATATATATATATTAATGATAATACTTATTTTAATGCTGTGTTAGAGGTTAATTGATAAAAAAGTAAATAATTTTTTACTATTGCATTGAATAATGTCGCTCTCTTATTTAGATATGAACAAGAAGATACATGGATGTGAAATTTTGTTCAAAAATTGTGTTATTCTACTGAAGGCTAAGATGCATCTCATTATGCTTGTTAAAAATAGCAAGCTTCACTTATGCATGAGAAATGATCTTCAAAGTACTTACTTTAAGCTAAATTTTGCGTTTTATTTTATCCTCCTTGAACATCAAAGGCAGAATGAATAAAGAAGCAATCTGAATGTCTTTCCATATTATTTATTGCTTGTTTCTGGGTCGGCGTTCAGCATAGTGAATATATTAAATGTTTTAAAGCACCATCAAAGCTTTAATCTAGTTCCTTGAGAATTTTGAATAAAGTTCCTTTATTAACATTATAATGAATCCGTGCAAAGTATTATATATAAAATCTGCTTTTATGGAGAATGCATAATATTGCGGAAAAATGTGGCAATTACTTTAAAGCACTGCCTGACGTAGATGACAAGGTATTGCCTGATTTGTCGTATCATTGTCAAATTAGTAAGTTTTCTATATACACAAACTTGAAATTTCGTGATATTTACTCAAATATATTTCTTGATGTTTTTTGATATTTACGAATTTTGTTCCCTGAAGCTAAATAATCGAATATTAAGCATAAAATTTGAAATTGTATTCTTCTTCTAATGGAATATTAAAGCTCATGCTATATTCGAATGAGTATATTTTAAAAGTGACAATCAAAACCTTAACTTTGCATAACCTATCTTTAGAATTATGTTTTATTGTATTTAAAAATTTAGCTAATAATCCGGGTAATTTTGATTGTATGGGGAATAAATAATTTTTGCTCCCTTAAACAACAACAACAACAAAAAAGTTTTTTTTTTGTTCAAGACTTATATTTTCATTCGAAAATCGTATAAAAAATTAAATTCGTATATTTTTACTGAAAGGTGTTACGATAAAAACCTATCATAGCCAGAAAGACTATTATATTTCATTCAGTTCTTAAACCGGAAGAATTTACATCCAGTCTTTAACAGAAACGTAATCTTACAATTTTATTGAAATATCTTTTATTTATATCTTCAGTCATACGTAAAATTTATTTCACTAAATCAGATTTATGTAAATTGGCATCAGAGAAATTTTTTAAGGAATAAAATTATTACTAGCTTAACTCCACGTATATGCTGTTGTTTCTAATCCTTCTGATATGAACCTACAGCCAGATCATATCCACGAATTTTATCGTGGCCAAGGAGCTGTCGTTTTCTGAGGCAAGCCTAATTTTTCAAATTTTATTGAAATTCTGACGTTGAATTCCTCAGGAAAAGTGTGCGAGGGTCTTCCTACTTTCAAGCCGTCGATGTGACCCCTGCTTCGACAGTATTTTAAATAACCCTCTGCTGCAAAGACACTGTATACCATGCCTTCTCTGAGATTTCGAAGCTGGGCCAAGGTTATGCAACCAGCTTTCTTATCGCCATGCAACAGGGGGGTCCATATTATTTAGACATATATATATATATATATATATTAGGAACATGGGGTCTAAGTATAAGTGATACATTCTACCTTGTAGAGACATTAGTATTTTTTATGCAGGAAAGCGAAGAAATGAGCAATGCCCTCGCCGGGATTCGAACCACGGATCTCTCAAATACGCATCGAGTGTGCTGATCACTACACCACGAAGGCATGTTAAGAAAACGGGAGAAACACTTTATAACCTAAGTTGTTAGAAAAGAAAATCTTTGTTACATAACTATATTTATGCAATTATTTGTCATAGTTATTCCATTTGGTGCAAACAGTAGCAGATTTTTTACTTTTTGAAGAAAAAGGACAAGTTTTCTGTGCTTTTCAAGTTACTGCAGATATGCGTGCCGAGATGATTATTTCAATTAAACAGTATTGAAATTTACGACTCTTTCTTGCTGCTGAGACAATGAGCTTCACGTATCTCGTTGTGTACTTTATTCTCAAATATGTTTACGATTGGTTAAATATGCACCTCTGGTTAATGATAAAGGAACTATTAATTTTTTTATTTATAATTAATTTCCCCCGAGAGTAATACAATTTTTGCCTTTGTTTACGAAAATCTTTATGAACAATTTCAGTTACTTTTGCTGCCGACATATATAACAAAATTGTGGTATGTGTTCACAACAAATATTATTTTCTTTAATTCTAACTGCATCGAGATTAAGTCCCTGAATGGATATACGCAACTCTTCATTATGTAACTAATAATTAGTAAATTTTATTACTATTTACAAAACATCATTATACAAATAATATGACTAAGTAAGTCAGCATTATAGTGCGAGAAGCAAGCAAGCAAAGCAAATAGCTACAATTATTTCATTTACAACATGCAATTTGTATTCCGCTGAAGATGTTCAATGGTTAGGACAAATTCATATATTATATGAGAAGGACAGAAAAGTAAAGAGACCTAGTTTGCTAGAAAACGCTACATTGACAAAAAATACGGACGTTTTAGTACCAGATATACCGCGTATAACTTGTACTGCTCGTCAATGTTACTCCGCAATCCCATTCATTACAAGGTGTCAGTTTATAGAGGCTTTTAACAGAACATATACCTTCAAAATGTTAAGAAAATTGAGATGCGAAATCTTGAATATCATTGTGAGATCAAAGTTTGAGTAAAATTTAGTGAAAACAAAATTAAAATGTATAAGAAAGTGACACTGCTTAAGAAGGAGGATTTTCAATCTAACAGACTATGTTTTCGGATTTCTGAGAAATTGGGAAAGACGAATCTCGTTCCTGAACACAATCGTGTGCAAAACTAAACGAATGAGAGTCGTCAACATTATTGATGTGAGATGTTTAAAAACTGTTTGCTGTATCCTATGAAATATTGCCGACAGCTACTTTATGGTAAAGTTCTATAGACTGCATTTATTTGCCACAGTAAGTTTAAATTGAAAAGGTTGTCTTGTGATCCCTACTTTCTTCACCTGAAACCTATTTATTTAATTCTTTTTGACAAACCAAAATTACGCCGGAAAAGCCGTTATTATTCCTATGCAGATAACATCTAAAATTTCATCTGTGATTAAGTAGTTGAAGTGATCAACAATGAATGATTGTACTGCTCTAAAACGTGAGGGTTGTTTCTCGAACGGTGTTTAGAAATTTGACTAACATTGCTGATTGATGTCTATTTCAGAGGGTTTTCTAAAAACAGTCTCATTACTTTTCATTTAAATCTCATATCTAAATATGTATGTTATTAATATACATTTCGTGAATTCACATTTTTCTGTGTCGGACTGTTGCTATTTTTTACAAAGCATGAAGTATTGCGTTTGCTGTACAGCTAAACTGTATAGCGCTAAACTACTTTAAAGCGCAGAAAATATCCGAATTCCCCCACCTTGTTTTCGTTTCCCTTTTATCCTCAAAGTTCGACGTCGAGTATACTTGTCCTGAGGTTTCCGGACGCGCAGTGGTCCGGCTTTGACCGGACTCCATTTGCACCCTCCACGAATTTAACTCCGCCCTAAAAAGCATAAATATCATCATGATCAATACCTTTTCCCTTCAGACCTACACCATTAATACTTAAGAATTGTTTTTTGCAATGTGATAACGTTAAACATATTATTCTACTCAAAATATAAAAATGACTCATAAACAAAATACGACGCGGCAGAGTGAGAATATATTTTTTAGCAATCCATCTGCATAGGAGAAAATATTAATATTTGAAAAGCTTAATTAATTGACCATCTAGGGAAACTCTTGGCATTAATTGAATAAATTGTTATTTTAAGAAACTGCGATAAAATATTTATCTTTGTGGCGCATATCAATTAATATGCAGTTGTTTTGACTAATTAATTTGATGAATAGCATTCTATTTGAAATAAAGGAACTGTTAATGAATTAAAGATAATTTTCGCCAAATCCTTCTCCGATTCTCTTTTTTCTTTACTGCATATGATATAAATATGCAAAAAATATATGAACATTCTATAAATATATGCCAACTAAAATCAGTTTAAGGTTTAAATATCTATAAATAAATTGCTTATTTTGTTAAATGGTTGTGTTAGAGAGAAACGATATCGAGATCATTATTCATTTTAAAATGCTATTTGGATAGCATTAATTTCCTTTAAGATGCAGGATGATTTAAACAGAAATGAATCCAAAATCTGCACATATATTAGGTATGACTGAGAATTTCTGGGAAGTTGTTTCGTATTGAATACATAAGCAGCACATCGTGTGTTAGAGGCGATCTCCTTCTTCTGCGTTATTGATAAATATTTAAAAACAGAAAATAATGCTTATCAATATTTCTGATTTCACTGACATTGAATTTCACAAGTTCTATATCACTAGTGAAATTTGATTTCTTTAAGTAAGCTTTCAAAACGAATTCCAGGCATGACGACGATAATGATTATTTATCCTTAAAAATTACACCATAAACCTCAACTAAAGCCTTTTCCCAGCCTTTATTTCTGAAACCGTAGGTAGTAGATATATATTGCAAATTACAACAATGTTTAAAATGACGCAAATATTCATGTTTTGTCATTATAAAATTTAAAGATATATATTTTTTACAAATTACGAATTCTAGCTTTTTATAAATTTTCCCGATTCCTATATTTATATTTTCTGCACTAGCTATAAAAAATTTTGTATTTTTCTCGCAAAATTTTGTACTCGCAATAAAAGTAGAACACAAAAGGATTTACTCCAATAAGACAAAAAAATTCCCGAGATATTTAATTTCAAAATTTGTGACGTTTGAAGTCATTTTCAATTTGAATTGAAGAGGTCGATTAGAATATTTTGAGGCTGATGTGTTCATCTTAAATTCTATTCAATTACACTTTTTTTCGCCATTTGCTACCATTTTTAATTAACAGTTTTATTACTTTTGGTAGGCCGAATCAATTTTTACTCAAGAAATTTATAGTTCCAGAGTCTAAAAATATGTTTTAATATTCTCGGGAAGTTTTACAAGAATGTGCATAGAAATGTTCATCACGTGATCGCGTAGCATAAGAAACATGTTTCTAAACTGATGTTTTATTTTTAGTCACGTACGAGTGCAAACATTCCGTTCAGTTTGTGTACGACTCCTAAATATGATCTCCGATTTTAATACGAAATATCTCAGTCAACCTTTACCCTATGGAAGTGTCAATAATAATTCTAGTATTGATTTATGGCTGGTTTATAGCGCGTCAGGACGTTACAATCAGTTGAAGTATTGCTTAAAAGCGCATGAGACTGGTGAATATATGGTAGGTATTTTGTCCAAGAGACGGAGACTTGGTGATGGGAAGTAGAAGAAAGTGACACGTTGTCACCACGAAGAGACAATCAGCAGTGCAGCGTAGCTTTTCGTCGGTCATAAGTCATAGGAGGAAGCGAAGTAGGTTCGGAGACTGCTGGGAGTCATTATGTGATGTAGCGCTCCAATCAGATGCGTGCTTATGGAAAGCTTGGCGATTGGTCGCGAGTTGATCCAGGTTCAGTACTGCAGTAGAAGTAGGCAGAGGTAATGTGATTTAAGGCATCTAGTGTATAAGCTGGATTCCAGGAGTTTAGCAACTGGATCTCTCAGGTCAATGTGATCTCGTACATCTAAGTTTGGCATTTTTGATTAGTGAGATTCTGAAGTCTTTACAATCAAATGCATAATAATCAAATACAATAATGAAATGCAGGCGAAAATATAAAATAAGCTAGGAAAATATAAAATACTACATACAATATATATAGATGCATTTGATTTCACACATTTCACGTAGAAAAATTACCATTCCCCAGTAAATGGCCAGCGAATGGCCTAAGAAGGCTATCATTGTTCAGGACTACATACAGGAAGATGTCAGAATCATTTGCAGTCCAGCAGTTTAATGCCTTATTTAAACATTTTTCATTCAGCGTATTAAGTAGTTCGTGCATACGCGGGATATTAAAATTCTGGTGGAGAATGTCCGTGCTAACCACAAAATGACGATGTAATAATTCGGGGGCACCCGGATTTGTAGAGTTTGTAGTATTTTTACATTGTTAGGTGTTATTGGAGCTCAGGCTGGTGAGCCGTATGTGATAATAAGTCGGATGATCGAGACATAAATATGCCTTTTGCATTTTAAGCTGAGGTTTGAATTTCTCCCCAGCAACGGGTTCAAACTATGTATGATGGCCTTCATCTTATTACAGATACACTTAACGTGATCTGCCTAGGTGAATAGTTGATTAATTGTGACCTCGAGATAATTAATGGCTTTGACTAGTGGAAAAGTTTCATCAAAAAGTTTTATAGTGCAGCCCAGTTGTTTCTTGATTTTATGTTTTTGTAGGAGAAGAAGCTGAGATTTAGATGCATTAATGCAGACTCTTCATTGTGTGCACCAAGGTTCAACAGCACCGAGCTTGTTTTGAAGTTTTCACAGAGCGAATTGTGAGCTTTCAGACTTAACCGCAAGTGCAGTGTCGTCCGCGTAACAGGCAAGAAATGAATTTACATCAGCTGCCGGCTTTGGGAAGTCGTAAACGTAAAAGAGGTATAGAATTGGTCCAATAATTGAACCCTGTGGAATTCCTGCTCTGATTGGACGAGAAGATAAGTCATTACCTTGTTTAACTACGAATGTACATTGGTTTAGGATGGAGTGAATAAGTTTTACAAATTCGTTTGCAAAGTTCAACTGAATGAGTTTGTATAACAGACCGTTATACAAAACACGATCGAATGCTTTGGAGATATCTAAAAGCAGAAGTGCAACTCAATGTCTTTTATGTATCGTAGGCCCCGCAAATTCGATGATCCGCACAAGTTCCTTAGTCATGCAAAAATTTCGGCGAAAGCCCTATTGTTCATCATGTAATAACACAAAATATTGCTGCGTCCTCGTGTAGATGTTTTTCTCATAAATTTTACTTAGCGCGAAGAGAAGACTTACTGGCCGGTAGCTCTCAAGTTTTGTATAGTCCTTCTTTGGTTTTTTGCAGAAGGGTGAGCAGAGCGGTTTTCTATGGAATGGGAAAATCTGATTTCGCAAGACAGGCGTTGATCACACTTGTCAGTTTGGTAAAACAATTCTGTGGGAGATTGTATAACATGAGATTGGTGATTTTATCCATGCCAGGAGCTTTTTTGATTTTTATTGTTTCACAATTTCAGTTATCTCTTTAGGGCTAGCGAGTTTAATGTGGCAATCATCTGAATAGCTATTCATCTAGGTTTCAACACTGAAATTAATCTCGTCGATAAAAGTAAGATCGCTGGGAGCTTCATTTGGCGAAAATTGTCTTTCAAGATGGTCAGCAAAGACTTCCGCTTTTTCTTTGTTCCAATAGGCAACCATGTTTTCAGCTTGCAGTTGTCTGTTGCATGAAGAATTTTGTTTAAGTCTGGGAATTATTTCCAGAAAGAGCCGTTCAAGGTTTCCAGCGATTCAATTTTAGATTCCCAGGAGTCTTTTCTGTGCTCAGCTCTTAATAAGCCTGTTGAGTTTGTTAATTTTGCGCTTCGTATCAAAATTGCAAAGTTTAATAGTTTCTCGAAATTCAGTAGGGAGTTTTGAGATTTTATTCCTCGTGGTTATTGTTTTTGAGGCAAATTGGTGGGCTTCAGTAATGCAGTCAGTAATATTTCTCACATTATTGTCAATTTGTTCTGGTGAGGTCAAGTTCTGCATATTTGGAGCTTTGGTGTGGGTTGAATTGTAGAATAGCTTTCAGTCAGTAGTGATTTTGCAAATATTTGTAGCAGCCTGTGGAACTCCAAGAGACGCTAGCACAGGAATATGATCGGAGCAAGTTCAATTTTTGTGTCAATTGTCATCGGTATGGAGGCAATAGAAAGGATTAAGTCCAAAATGTCCGGCCGTTGTCGGAGGTTATTTGGGCGCTAAGTGGGTTCTTTCGGTGTATAAACAGCAATAGGATGGTTTTGAATGAACTCATGCAGCACCTTTCCGTTGTTATTGGAACTTCGACATCCCTATTCTGTGTGTTTCGAATTTAGATCACCAACAAGAATGAGCATTAATTATCCGGAATCAATTTTGTCAGGATATTTTCAGAAAGCCTGTTATCCGGGGGATTATAGATTGCATTGAAGAAGGTATTTTCCTGAAATACCTTCTTCAATGCAATTAATATCCACGGGAAAGTAAGGTAAAATCACTAACACAGTTACTATTTCATATCCACGGGAGTTACCTGCAGATACAAGGTTGGACTGAATTGCACATGTAATATAAATAGCAACATCTCCTCCTCTATGTTGGACTCTATCACATCTGAAATTACGATATTTCATTATTCTCAGGCTTTGCGGGAGGTTAGCAAAAGTTTCTGAGATTAAAGCGATGTCTATATCGTAATCCAACAAAAAATGATGAAACTCGTTGAGTTTATTAGGCAGCAGGCATTCCAGACCATCATCCTGATGGGAGTGAAATCTTTTGCGTTTGAATTTTTATAACGAGTACAAAATTTTCTTAAATGTAAGTATAGAGACCGTGGGAACGTATAACAAATTAGCTTTCGTATTTTATGCAAAATTATTCTTTTTAAAGTTAAAAATACAAAAAACTGAACTTTTTTGTTATTTTAAATATTTTTATAGCTGGAAGGATTCGTCTACCGTAAAAAATACTGCGTTAAAGACATTTTTTTGGAAAATCTGCACAGTTGTTAAATTTTTATTTTATCAGCATTGATTTCTGACAAGTGTGGCATATTACTACATCATTTTTAATATTCCGACGTACCATCTCTACAGAGTCTTGTTATTTCATACTATTTGTGAATATCATCATTATGGTAAATTACCCAAAATTGCTTATCTCCGCAACAACATACTGTTGCTAAGAGCCCAGCTACGATAAGATAGCTTCCCTGCAAAGCGAGTTTAGGTTTGCCAGAAGGGGGAAGGCAAGGTTGCTAGATTTGGCGAAAAATCTATCATTTGGTGACATTTGGTAACAAAATTGGCCAAATGCCATACACGAAGCGAGAACGTTCTAGAACAAATTCTTAGTGGTTTTCCTAAGGAATGTTCTCGAAGGTAAGTTAAAAGCTATATGTTCCCTGCCTGTAAGCGTAGAGAGGAATATCGTGAATTCAGTAGTGTCTTGAGTTCAAAGCCTAGCTTAAAAGCGATCAACCAAGTCGGCTGCTGTACTTTAATTCTTTGCCGTGAAACTGCCTTCACTGTTATAGCCTGAAGGCTGTGTTGCTAATTGTTTCAGCGTGTTTATCGTTGTTTTTCGACGGCTGTAAACGTGTTGTTATCGTCAATTACTCCAACGTACAACACGTAGAACGCAAGAATACGCAAAAGTAATTGAAGATTACCAACGTAGGAGATGAAGGCTATTTCCAGTGTATTTGGAATATGAATTTAACATGATATAAAGTAAGTTTCCAGAAATTCTTTGCAATTTATCGACATTTAGTTTTGTAAAAGAAAACCTTTTAATAAGTTTTAAAATTTAAATTGTACGGTGTGGTTATGTACGAATTATATCATACACTGCAAACTACATTCAAGTAAATTAAAACATAACACTAAAGAAAGATAGAATAATTTTTGAAGTTAAAAACAACCAAACATCTGCGATTTTTAGACATGTTATCATGGACCTTAATTTGAAAGGTAAAATTACATCATAATAATATGTTTGTTGAAAACATATCTTTATTTCATGAACATGTGTATATATAACACAAAGTTGCTTGTTGCAATAAAATGTTCTGGATTATAAATAGTTGAGATTTTTCCAGGATTTTGTGAAGTACACAATTCTGAATTATGAAAGACAGCAGTATAGAAGAGCGTTATCCTATAAAGTATTATTTCTTAAAATAACTTTTCGCATTACATAAAAATAATAATCCATGAAAATGTAAACACCTTGCAGATAAATTGAGAGCTTTTAAGTTCTAGCAAATATAATTCTAACTTGTGAAATGATAGCATTTCCCAAATAATGTATTCCTGGATGAAACAGAAATGTAAAAGCTTTTATAGATATTGCAGATTGAAATAAACTAAGAAAGGTGGATTACTTTAAAAATATGTATGATAAATTCTTTTAAAATATGTAAGAGCTTTTACAGAGGATGATAAAAACGTGTGAAATTTAAAAACTTTGATTTGCAGTAAAGTTTATCAAAAAACATGTTTTGCGTCTAGAAATTGTAGTAAAAGAACCTAGTTGAAGAGCAGAAGTATAAAGGGTTACTACAAGGACATATCATTAAGGTACAAATATAATCCCTTCACGTTTCGTTTAGACACAAAATAAAATATTGGCACATATGTATAAGAAGATTCAAGTGAAAAACATAGAGAAAGGTAATGCATACTGAGCAGATTTTCTCAAAAGAATAAAAGAAAACCTTTCATCAAATATGTGCAAACTGTTTTCTAGTGAAAACATTTCTTAATATATATGTTATGCGTTAAACGTATATCGGAATTTTATTCACTAAATATGTTGAATTAATATTTAAACTAACAGCAACTTTCAGTCAGAAAAGCAGAATATTTATAACAAATTTATTTTATTTTTCTTTAGTTGGTTTCATAAAATTTAATAAATCTATTTCCTTTCCTTGAAATACTTGCGAAAATATAAGGAAGCATAGAGATATTTTGCATGGACTTGAAAAGAATTTTAAAAATAAAATTAAGAAAAGTATCAGATGTTAAAGATCTCGTAAATAGCAATTACGAGGGGCTTAGAGGTCATACGGGTACTCAGATTATTAACTTTCTAAAATAATAAACATATTTTGTTTCTTAAAATGGAAGGCCCGTAAAATTTCAACGTAAATGGTATTCATAAATAAGTCACTGATTAAAAGACAAAATAAAATGATTAGAAATAGTTTTGGAGGCTATTGCGCAAGTCTAAAAATATATTTAAACCTTGAAGACCTTTTTTATTTCAGCGGCAGGGCACTAGTCTTTATTTGTGTTGGCCATTAAAAAGCCCAGAAGAGGTGGACTTTATTATGAATTCACCTAACAGGCGGGCAACCGTTGCCTCACAGGGAGGGTACAGACAATTTATATCCAGGTCTTCTCAGGGATTCGATTTTGTGCCCTGTACAGCGGT
>KK120258.1:545934-575589 GCA_000611955.2 Stegodyphus mimosarum | reverse complement strand
TGGCGGTATTATGCCGTTGTATTGGAGCATTAGATAATAAATATGAGTTTTCATAAAATGCTACGTGAAATTAAATAACTGCTGATGGGTAGACAAGATCAGTAAAATTTTGTGGGAAGATGATTGGTTTTCGAGTAGAGAAAACAGTAACACAATGAAAAGTATCCTCACCTTTTTCCCTTCTTTATAAAAACGATCTTCTCCTATGGTTGCGATTTTAGCCTTGCTTGTTGCATTTGTGCAAAATGGAACAGTTTTGGCGGTCGTCAGGTCGGCTCTGTCGTTGTCCGGACAACCGTTCTCCACTATGCTAAAGAAAAGAACCTATCTTAAAAGATAGATGCATACACAGAAATTTCAACATTTATGAATAATCATGAAAAGAGTAAGCTAAATGTTAACGTCCTGCAAAAATAGGGAAATTTCGAATGAAGGAAACATTTTAGTGCGTAGATATAATTCACAGGAAACAGATGGGAAATGTAGATAGTAATAGAAAGGTTGCTTGCTGCAATTAAAAAATTCTTCCCTTTTTGCTTATATTTTTGGACACTGCAAAAATTTTTGAAATTTTGACTGACGAACTTACAATGCTAGTTGAATCTTTATATTGAATTACATATCACCATTCCTGTTTTTAGTTAGGAGTAGTTTTAATAAAATGATGCTATCTCCATTTAGAACAAAAATATATTACATCGTCAAGCAAGTTAACAAAAGTGTCTTTCCTTGCAGTCTTTCGAACATTTAATATTAATTAGTTTTTCCAACAAACTTTATTCAAACAAACTTTATCCAACAAACTTTATTTACTTTTTATTTATTATTGCTTCTAAATTTTTTTAGAATGGCAATTTGAACAGTTATTTAAAGTGATTTGACCAAAAGTGATTTGTTCAATTTTCCTATACTTTGCATTTACGGTGTTTAATTCAATTCGATGTTTTAGAAATATACAAATTTTGTCTCGTAAGAAGCTAAATGCAGCAGACTTAGGTGAAGATACATAAAGTAATATTAAGCATGCCTTACGAAGAAACAATTTCTAACGTGAGACTGTAATGTTCTTTAAGAGGACTGCCGCCAATTTGGGAATGTGAAATTTTATTTAAACTCTTCTCAGTTAAAACTAGCAATTTACTCCTTAGAGAGCTAGAAGAGTTTTTTTGATAACGTTTAGTATGAAAATGCATCACGACGAGGAAGATTTATTTTGCTAGACGTAATATTTAATTCAAAGTTTCACCGTCAGTCAACGTTGTTCCATTCCGACAATCACAAACAGAACGCATTGAAGACTATTTATGACTATTTATGTATGAAACGTCCTGCAATCACGTACGTTGTAGGATTTTATGCTTTTTCACCAGCTATCTGATTATTTTTTGCCTTTACTCTCAGTTCTACGTTCGTCGGTTCCACCAAAATGTTTTGATTTATAAACAGCGAGAGCTATTTATCAATGAGAAGATTTGCTTTCGTGGAGGTCTTTCCAAGTACAGTTTATCTCAAATAGGATGCAATTTAAGGACAGAAAGGCTTTGGCAACGTTCACTGATAGTGTGTCTGGATATTATTTCTTCCAGCTTCTAATTCACTGGGATCAGCTTTAACATTGCTAATCGCAATTGCTCGCGTAAGTTGAAGGCGCCCTCGCGAAAGCTGATGGCCAATGCTTTTGTAGGCGACCGTTACCTTGTAAATCTTATATTTTAATTCTTAAAATTTGACTTAAACTGTTTCTGGAAATCCCAACAAGCTTCAGAGATATTTCTGCTATTACACAGGTTATGTAACTGTTAAGCTGACGAACTAATACAATGTTTATCTCAAATCTTCATCTGTGCTGAAGTTACTTTACTTAGAGTGGAAAGACGGGATGATATGCTATCTGAGTATCTTCACGGAGACAGAGATTAATAATATGTAAAGTAGTCAAGAACCATAAAAGGCAACTGATTATTCAGCGCATTCGCCAGCATAAAATTCTCAATACGTTTTCTATGATGTTCTAATAGTGTTATTACAGTGCAGGGTGCGCTAGGGTAAAAAATTGGAGATAAATATTTACCTCCTGCAATTATACATTCCACTCCTAGCGATTAATATTCATATAAAATACATTCCGTTATACCCATTTAATCGAAGGTAACGTCTGAACCTGCAAGTAGCAAATATTCTAAGATATAATTAATTTTTTAGAACAAAATTTGGTACTTATGAATTTATTAGATCTAATATTTTAGTTAGGCACATTGCTAGCAAATGTTTTACTTTGTGCTGTTTATGCGGTTAAACTGTGTTAAGTTTTAAAAGAGTGAGAATTCTCAGGCCTCACTTAATGCTTAAATAAACAAAAAGAATTCTTAACCAATCTGTAGACATTAGGAGTTTTTGAAGCAGGGAATCATGAAAAACGATCAATGCCCTCGCCGAGACTGGAACCTCGGGCCGAGTGTGCTGACCATTACACCACGAAGGCATGCTAATAAGGCGGGAGAAATACCTTATAAACTAATCCCAGAATTAAAGAGTTACGTAGCTAAGGATTCAGGTTTAGATCTTATAATTTTACTGAATGCCTTATAAATAATTCAACGTTGTAAAAATTAACGAGAATGACATAAACTGCAGTTTAGTAATCTTAGTTCCAAAGTTTACTGAAAGAAGTTTAGCCATAATACCATTTATATTAGCCATTTATGTTTTGCTCACAGTGTGAGAAATTTCATATAAAAGATTTAAACGCAAATAAAAACATGTAAATAGCAGTCTTAAATGTGACATTTTTTAACTCAACTTATTAATGTAAATATTATCTATTAAATCAAATTAGTATTTATCTATTAAAATACTATATATTGAATAGATAAGTTACGATGATTTAACCCTTTGTAATTTCATCCTACGTTTACCAACATGTTATTTGGTTGACACTCGAAAATTTGAGAATAATAAAAAATAATTTAAATTTTTGCCTATTTTTCATACAAAGTTTCTAGAACTGTGTAAAACAAAACCATTTCAATGATTCCTTCTAGAAGAAAAGAATGAAAAGTAAAAGCTCCATCAAACAAAATATACTGGTTTCAACAAATTTAACATTTGATGTAAATACCAAAATTTCCCTGCTCTTAAATTTTTGTATCACTTTCACATCAATATTTAATTTAATACATTTTAAATATTTCGAGTCATCTGTCCTCTGAAAGTCCCACCCTATCAAATTTTGGCACGATTGTGCTATTTGTTAACTCTATATACTTAACAATTACACTACTTCGAATATATGCTCGAAGGCGTCATTATGTAGAACACGTTTTTAATGGTTGCCTTTCTTTGATTTAGTAATAACAGCAAAATGAAGACTGCTGTGACCATCTAATTTTTATAAAGTATAAGAAAGATAATGATGTCGGGGCTACTAGTGTTTACATAGATATCTGAATGGGAAAGTGCTAACAGTAAAACGTAAACAGGCATTCTTCCGGTTATAAGCAATTAATGTAAAAATTAAAATTTAAAAAAAATATAATATACTTTTAAAATATACCCTCAGCAATTAAAGTCTTAAATAGTGTGCAGGACGGGTTTCGTCAGCCTGACTCTGTCTGCTTCCTTCTGTGCCGTTCAAAATACTCTAAATCTAAATAAATGTGCGTGTATTTTTCTAATTTTTGAAAGGGGGGATGATCGAGAAATGGTAAAAGGCATGCATGGGCCAAAACAGATTGAGAACCACCGCTTAAGGGGCATATTTGAAGTTAAAGCCGCCAGAACGCCAGGTGCTGGAAGTCATATTTACAGAGCGAAGGTTTAAAATCCCCCTTTCCTTTGAAAACACAATGGTTACAAACATAGTTATACGTTTTATCCGTACTGAGCAATTAATCAAAATGAATGCAATCAATGAATGAACCATGCTAAGACATAAAACTAATTTACTCTAAATTTAAATAAAATAAATTACACGAAACTCACCTTTCAGAAGCTGGCTTAAATCCACTGCCATCTGCAAATGCAAATAAAATAACTGAAATTGCACACAAATAAATTCTGTCGAACACTGCCATTTTCAAATTAAACGAAGCAGAACAAATAATTATTGCTTCCAATGCATGCATATCGACATGACAACGGATGATATTTTTCATAGTAAACTTTCTGTTTGGTATTAGTCATTACGCAAGCTTAAAATAATGAAGTTAATTAAATACTAATTTTGCATTCTACATCAAAACAGAGAAAAGCAAAAGAGAAAGAAAATTCATATCTTTCATCGATAGCAATTACTTACGGTTGAAGCAACATTTTTCTTTCTTGAACAAACAAACGAGCAGGGCGATGAGACATATCAATACTAGAACAATTACAATGGCGCCGGCGATCATCATCGTCAAAACAAAAGGCTCTAGGAAGAAAAAAGAAAAACCTTTGAGATCTGTCGCTAACATTTCCTTCCTGTTGCTTATAACTGAAATGATCTTCAATAGGATATCTGTCACTCTCCGCGATATTTTCAGATATAACAGGAAATCGTATTGAGAGCTTTTAATTACAATTCTGTTATATTCACTCATTTCACATTTATAGGTTTTAGTTAATACACAGCTCCTTATGAGTATATTGTCGAAACTGAAGATTTAAAAATATAAGAGCTCATTCTATTTAATGGGAATTTAATCAAGGAAAAAATTCAAGTTTATGCAGTTTATAAATATATTAATGAGTAATCTACTGAGAAAGATGAATAATAAAGAATTATAAAGTTTAGGCTTTGTTTAGTACTCATTTTAAATGAAAGGCTGATAAGGTTGATTGAGCTTCAGAAACAAAATGAATAAGGTTAGTTTCCGAAAGAAATTTTTTTTAATTACATTGTTATCCGATTGTTTCATTTATTTGTTTTAATTTCAGGGGTGAAGGTCAACCAAGTGTACGTGAAATAATAATATGCTTTGCATATTGAACGTAAAGGTCTATCTAACAAAATGTATTGTTTTATAAAATCTGCGTCATGAATTCTGAAATAACATTATCCATCCAGTATACGGATAAATTTCATGTACATAAAGGAACAAAAACTACTTTATTGCATAGAAATGAATCACTGAGATATATTTGCGTTGCTTGGTCGGCAGTAGTTCTCAGGAAGCATTCCCGGAATTTGTTTTACACAAATTAGAACTCAGCTCTTAAAAGCTCAGCATATTTTACCGATCCTATTGAAGAATGTTTGGGAAATTTTCATAGCTAAAGATGCTGCGTCAGTCCTTTATTAATTAACATAAAGTATTGGAAATTTTTTTATTAACTTGTATATGGAGTCAGTAACGTCCTTTGTTAAATACATACATATATGATATTAATGTTTATTTCCAGCGACAGGTTAGAAGAAAACTGTAGTCAGAAATACAAACAGAGGGAACAGGTAATAAAACTAAAACTACAGTAAGTCTATAAGTCGTTCATCTTGCGCCGAGCTCTCCAGTATTTCTCCCACAAGCGTCAAGAGTCCAGTGCAGGGCAGTGACTCAAATGGTCCTCGCCCATTTCCTCACGAATATTGCATAATTGGCAAAGAGGACTTGGCAGTATTTTTATACGATATAGATGCTCAGAGAGGCAATCATGGCTAGTAGCGAGGCGAAAGTAGCGACTTTCCCTTGGCCCATAATGAAATATTTGTGATTTCTCAATCCATTTCTTGTCTTTGCTTGCCTCTTTTGATGTTTTTCCAATAGTTCTGTCTAAAAGACTTTTAATGAACCGTTTGGCAGAATAAAAAGTCAGCTATTTCATTACCCTGGAATCCACAGTGTGCTAGTACCCATTGTAAAGCAACCTCTTTATGGTTTTCGATTAAATCATTAAGAGTCAGACGAATATTTAAAATATCAGCTGAAAGAGGAGCTTTAGATGAAGCAATGGTTAGGAGGGCAGCCTTAGAATCTGAGAGCATAGCAGCCATTGAAACATTTTCACATTGACATTGGAGCTGTGATAAGGTATATGATATTTATGCATATACATATATGTAGTGTGTGTGTATCTGTGTATATATGGCTTGATCGTCTGTTATTAATTCAATTAATGGTACACACATTCATGAAACTAAGGAATATACCCGTTTTAAGGAAACTAAGGAATACACCAACAACAAATTAATAAAGAGCTCAAGTTTTTAATACAAGAGAACAAACTTGAATGAAGAGAAAATTATTCCCCTTGCGAAACGTAAAATATTAGAAAAGCTTATTAAAGTACAGAAGGGAAATATATTACACTGAAAAATGATTAAATTCGCATAAAAGACTTTTGAACTTAAATTTATAAATGCAATAAACATCCATAGCAAAAAAAGTTTCGTTTTTAATTTCACAATTTTTTTGTCGTATGTCAGTAAAAAGAAACTTTGGAATTTTTAATCATAATGAAATTTAAATTAAAATTGTTTTACAGAAATTTAAAGGAATTGAATATAATCGTTCTCATATATGTCATTTTTATTCTATAGTTCTATTACTCATTAATAGTCTTCTTTCTAACACCAGTATTTCCTTCCTATGATTTTATAGTCAGTCGCATTTGACTAAAAGTCTTGTGATCGCCAAAATTTAATTTTACTTTTTACTAAAACTAAACTAAACTAAAACTATATAATTAAGAAAGTTCTTTTATACATATATTTTATTTTGCGCTTTTTTACTTACAGAGGGAAAAATTATTCCATCAGTGTAGTAACGAAATACATGAAGTCACTCTTTTTGTTTCAAAATATTTTGATTAATCCGATGACAAAAGACTACATTAAGCTAAATTTCTGCTTTATTTAAAAATTCAAGCGATTGAAATTTTAACATAGAAAGATTTAATTTGTTTATGTAAAAGACCGTCATTGTTACCCACAAGATAGATAAAAAGAGTGCAAATACTTTCTAAAATATTGCCGAAATTAGATAAATAAATTTAGAGATTTCGAAAAAACGTTAGTTGAAAGATACAGTTTCGATGTATTCAATATAGTATTACTAATTATAGCAATGGAAAAAAAGGCTCTTGAGATGAACATATCTCATTGGTCATATCATAATTATGTTGCTAAATATTTCGATAACGTTAAATATCGTCTAAGTACAGTACAATTCGATTGCAACAAGCTCTGATTTAACGAAAACTCTGATTTAGCGGGGAAATCGAAAATTCTTGTTTGGTATAATGGGTATAATGTTAAGTCTATGGGAGCGTAACTCTCAACTCCGGCTATAGCGAGTAATAGTTTTTTAATTCATAAAATTTCTGTTGAGTTCTACCTTTGCAGCTCAGCTAATCCTTTCTTGGAAAACATTTTTTAATATTCTGAAGTCAACCCAAAGTTAGTGATGAGTTATAAATCCTGAGCATACGTGATAGCGGCCTTTCGTATCTTGGGGAGTTATTAGGATTTGATTTTTACCACCGAATTCTACAAGTGTTATCTAGCCTATGGATTAAGGGATCATCGGAAGTTTTAAATCAAACTTTCGTAAACATTTCATGACTTTGGTGCTATCGATAGAAAAGGAAAAATAGGACCAACCTCAAATGGTAATGCAAACGTACTCCAAGCGATACTTTTAATGAACGATGCATGGGAAAACGTTACAACAACGTGCATTACCAACTGCTTCCGTAAAACTGGACTGGACATTTCTCAACTGGGACAAATTACTGAGGAAGAAAAAGTAAAAGTCCTGGAAAATTTGAAAATGAGTAGAGAAGAATTTGAAAATTACACATCTGTTGACGCGAATTCTGTCATTTCTGAGGTACCTACTCCCGACGATATTGTAGCTGATATTCAAGCAAAAGCAGATGAAAAAAAATAATGAAAGCGTCGATGATAACGACGAAGGTGAACAATTTCAAGATGAGCCTTCCCCAACATACTCAATGGCTTTTGAATGCGCAGAAAAACTTCAAAATTTTCCTAAGTCAGGGATGCAAATGACGATGTTTTTCGGGCCATGAGTCTTCTCCGAAGAACAGCAACATAACAAAGAGACAATAAGGCAGTTCAAATTAACCAACTTCTTTTGTACTGTGCAGAAATAAAAAACAAATAAAGTATTCATAATATAGTAAGTATATATGGATTGTTATGATTTTTTTCATGAACCCGTTTTTTAATAACACTTAGTTATAACAAGCAAATATCGCAGTCCCTTCACGCTCGTCAATAGCTAAATAAAAGCGAGATCGACTATATTTTGTCAGTGAAATATTACTGTTGCGTGCGTACGGGATCGTAATAAATTGAATGCACACGCCGATAAAAAGTTATAAAATTTATTCTTATCCCAAGAAATGAAACAAAATGCTGAAACTTCCTCTGAGATATTCGTACAATAACGCAATATCTCACAGTAGTTATATTTTAAACTAGTGAAACGCTAAATAGAACTCAATTCAAAGAGAAAGCTTATACGATCTCACTGCGAATTCGCTACAGTCAATAACAACACTACTTAAACAATTACAGTTCGCTTACAAAAACCTGAACTGGGATGTTTTATACGGATTTTATAAGCTTTTTATTCAAGCATGAGAACATTCTGGTAATTTTTATTTTCTCGATTTTTCTGGATATCAAAAAGAGTACAATTACGAGATATCTACTTATTAAATGCGCCTGTTCCTGTATTTTAGCGTTTCCGGCGTAGCTTTTTCTTCAAATAAGTCTTCACGCGTTGCATTGCGCGGGGAAATGAAACAATTTTAATTACAGTAGCTAAATAAATACAAAATCCGCAACACTATTCTTTGTAACACAGACTAAGCATAATTTAATATCGCTAGATTTCTGCACTCACCTCTGACTTCCAAAGTCACTTCAAATGATTCTACTCCTTTTTCATTTTCAATCACAAGTGCGTACGTTCTGGAGTCACCACCTTCTACATCTAAAACAGTTAGCCGAGCTTCGTAACAATCTTCTTTTGTCTGAATCTACGGATGATAATTTTCAATACTTTTGATTTAAATTTGAATAAATTATTTCCAATTTAAGACTTATATTTAGAATCATATTACATGTAAAAAATGTGGGCTGATCACACAAAATAGCCCAAAAGTATTAAATAACACAAAAGTGTTAGTAGATATAATGTAAATTATTCAGCTTGTATTGTTCAAATGAATCGTTTTTATTCCACGTGATTAAAGAAATTACTTCACTTCATTATAAGTTGAGAAAGTGACTAACAAAATTTGCGTTAATCAGTTAGTCACACAGCCGCTTTCTGTGCAAGAGTACATTAAGTTATGGCAGTGTATTTATAACTCACAATTCATAATTCACTAAAGCATATTACATGCATGATATTGTGTATTTGCTGCACACATAACTTTTGCTTTCAGGCTTTCGTGCAGGAAATTTTACACACGTTGTCTTTTTCATTACGTAATTAACAACAGCATACGCAGTTTTTTCATTTTATAAGTTGTTGATAAAACTGGAGCTGCTCTAGTAAGTTTTGCAACTAACTGCATGTGAAATAGGTTTGATTAAAAGCTGTGTTTAGACCCTGCTGGCTTCAGACCATTCCGTTCAGGAATAATTTTAAGAATTTTCTGACTATCTTAAATCTAAAAATAAAAAGCCATATTTCTGCTGTTCCTTCATGCATGAAAATTAACTTATGGAGGTAGTAAAGACTTCAGTAGATAAATTTCAAGAATTTTGAAAAATTTAACCACGAAAAAAAAAGCAATAATATTTAGATATACTGGTAGAATTTTGACAGCACTTCGTTCGCGAATGCGTCTCAAGCCAAATGTTAGCCTACTGTCTGGCTAGATCTAAATGACATATACAATAAATCATATCAATTATTGTATTTTCTTGCTTTTTCGAACATTTTTTGCTTACGTCGAAGACAATTCTGTATGGAAATGACTGCAGTAGTTTTCTTGTAGACTGCCTTAATTAAAAAAATCTATATTTCTGCTTTTAATTCTTATCACATATTTTAGGAAAGCTAATGAAATTTGCCAAGATTACTTTCCAGACTTTTTGAAAATTCTATGTACAGAAAGAAGAAACGATTGATCGCACTTACCGGCTGAATTTCGTCAGCAGTATGTCTCCCTGTCTGAGAATTAGTGTCTAGTCTAAAATTGTCCCACTGCCAGTAGGTTTTCCTCGGACGAGGGTCAGCACAAAAGAAAACAATTATCACAGCATTCTCGTCTTTATCCACCACCATGTGAGATGAAACAGAAAATGAATCAGATAGAATTTGGGGAGGACCTGGAAACAAAATAAAATTAAAACCACACTTTTCAACTTATACTCAATATACCGGTATTTGAGTTCATATACAGAAGAACAGTTTCTGAACAAATAGTAGTATAAATAGTCTTTACTTTTTTCAGGTCATGTTACTACGTTACAATATCGCCATCCATCTAGCCTAACAAATTACAGATTTGTGAGCCACTTCTATTCCAAGGTGAAAAAATATCTAACATTTATTTTCAAATTAGAAAAGGTCTCTTATTATAAAAAATGGACTATTTCAAATCAATGTATGTATTTCTTAATTACATTACTATTCTTTATACAACTTTCGCACTAACACAAGTTATTTATAATGCTATATATCTCTACTACAGAATTTGAATTTTACTGTAGTTTAATTAATCATTGAAAATGTACAAAAAACGCGTTTTCCTCTTGTTTTCTCCAAAGTCTCGGGGCTACGAACGAAAAGATTTTTATGGTATTCTCAATGAAATAAAATATTGGATATTTCCTCAAAATTAACATTTTAATAATGTTTTTAATCTGAATAAAAGGTTACTAACTATTCAGCACAAGATTTTAGCAAATATGCTGTATACCAACAGCTGAATAAAAATAATTATGTGATGCAAAAATGTTTTTAAATACTAATCTATGCAATATTAAAAATATATGTTTGTGTGATATGGAAGGACGTCATTTAATATTTCAGAAACTCTGAACAGTTTGTCAGAGGTTTATGATTTCATTTAATCAGAATTTATAATTTCCGCAAGAGAAGAAGAGGAAGAATGACCTCGTTTGTTTACATTGGCTATCGGTAAGTCAGGTGATCTTATGAGGTCATCTACATTGCTTGTTTACATTAGCTATGGATAAGTCACGTGATCTCTGAGGTCATCGGAATCAAAACTGTATGTAAGTAAAGCGTCGACACTTCAATGGGAGAATTTGCACCTTGAAACGACCGCAGCGCTCGTAGCGGTGGCGATGTGGAAACACAATCAGTAAAACTGCGCATGATCCTTTTCTTCAGTCATTGGTTGTTTTCTATTCTACATATTCTACAGGTTTGTTTGATAATCTAAATTTATAATGACTGTAAATATTATCTAAATATATAATAACCTTAACATTGAGTTGTAAACAAAAATTGAAATCCTGTTGACAAATACGTTATAAAACTTAAGCAAGAATTGTTCGTATTGGAAAGCAATCTGTTAAAAGGTATTGCAAAGCAAATTCTACCAGATGCGTACTTAAGGAAGTAAATAAAGAAGAGTTTTAGGATATGTATTGTTGGAATTAAAAGTAAAAAAAAATCTCATAAATATAGTTAAAAGAATTATTCCCCTATATTTTATAATAACGCAGGTACAAGTTTTAAATAATATTTTAAAAATCTCTTTTTTTTTATTCTCTTTCAGAAATATTCAGAGAAGTTAAGTACTATTTAATGTATTTCACTATTAAAATAAAAAGAGCGCTAATTTGAAATGGACCGAATTGAGCATTGATTACAAATTGACTTAGATATTTTTTCATTTAAAAGATGCCTCAGAAGCTAAAAAAATCATGTCATATTTGAGAAAGTATTTTAGGTAGAAGCTCTATAAGTGAAGAAGAAATAATGCATAATTTTAATGTTAATAACAATAAACTTTGCTTAAAAATGTATTCTTTGCGTATACTTAGGACTCTGAATTACTGTACAAATAGAAAATATATACATTTATATGTATAATTAGGACGCAATTGCAAAATATTTACATCCAATCGTGTCAAAACCCATTGGGGGGTCTCCATCTTACTTCCTACCTCCATGACGTCACTGCAGGAGAGAGGTGGAAAGGAAGAGATTTAGTTTACATCGCCCCCACTGCAGTGGATTGGCGCTGCAATCTGGCGTCACGGTATAGTAGTATGGGAGTGCCGACGCTTTACTTACATACAGCTTTGATCGGAATAACCTCTTTAATCGTAAATATCAGATGTATTTCATGTTTTTTCATTGTTTGGAATAAATAAAAAATTTCTGTTAACTTTTTAATGACTTGTGCATTCAATCCATAACGAACCCGTATGCACGCAACAATTTTTTCATGCGATCAGCCGATGTTGATGTTGTAATTTGTTGTGCGACTGAATTAACCAGTTGGTATTTAGCTTCAACCCTGGAACAATATCGGCAGTTTTCCGGTCCACGAATGTGGGCGTGGGTTCAAATTCTATTTCTGACACCAAAAATTGTTGTGTGCATACGGATTCGTTATGGATTGAATGCACAAGTTGTTAAAAAGTTAAGAGAAATTTATTCTTTGCACAAGAAATAAATCAAAATGCTGAAATATCTCAAACATTTATCTCAAACATTTAGCAAAACTCAATTCAAAACAGATAAAATAATTCTATCTCACAGCGAAATCGCTACAATCAATAAGAGCGTTAAATAAACAAACAGCAGTTCGCTTTAAACAGCTACAACTACAACTGACATGAGGTGTTTCAATTCGGCTTTTATAAGCTTTTTAATCATCACTAGAACAATATCGATTTTTCTGGATGGCAACAGTAATTACGAGATATTTATTTGTTAAACATTAAATGCACGCGCTCTTTTATTTTTCCGACGTAGCTTTCTCTTCAAAAATCGTCTGCGTTGCACAGGAAAATAAAGCAATTTTATTTACAGTTCTAAATAAATAGCCAAGCAAATATGAAATCCGTAACACTACTTTGAGTTGCGAAATATCGTCTATTCAATATTTCATTACCAATGTAGAAAATTCATGCAAATGGTCTGCATTAACCACCATGATTAACGGAGGCAGTTCCTGCGGTGATGGGTCTATTTTTGAAACAAGGACAAGGTTTAAATGTTCCCAAGTCTAATCTACGTGGATTAAAGACACGTATAATCAAACAGTAAAGAACAAATTCGCGTATAGGTAGTATAGGAAAAGGCACAAATGCACTGGATATCATACCTGGGATGCTCGCAATCATAATTGGGATGATGATTTATAACAGTAGGTGCATTTCTATTTATTTATTTGTCTATAATTTAAAATAAATCGCAGATCAAATGTTTCACTCACTGCCACAGCCTGTAAAAGTTTACTGTGATAATGTATAAATGAATAGAATAAACAGATTTTAATACAGTTAAAGACGCTTCTTTTAGAAAATCTAGAATATTTATGCAAAAGTATTTATGGTATGGCTTCATTTCCTATTCGAAATAATTCCGTTTATTGTTCTATGTGCCCAAAACATTTTACTAATTATTTAGTAATGGCACTTTTAGATTGTTCCGTTTCATGTTCTATGTGCCCAAAATAGTTTACTAATTATTTAGTAATAGCAGTTTTAGATTGTTCAACAACATATGACGACAAAATGTTTTAGACGATAAATTCTAATTCAAAACTTTTATCTTGCTGTAGATTAACGTAACGTTGACGTTAAGATGAAAGTTTGATAACGAAGATTGAAATTTCATTTCAGATATTCATGATGAGTTTTAATTTAGAGTATTACTTTTATTGCATTAGCTCAATGTTTTTAAAGCATAAAAGTATTTTGTTAGCATTTGTTTCTAAATGTAAATAATAATTAAAAAAATCTGAAAGCTTTCAGACTTTGTATTACGCCCAAAAGGGGGTTTTCTTTAACGTTTCGTGTGCTACCTTTAGTTATTAAATATCATGTTCTTCGCACTTAAACCATAAAATTCAATCCAATAGCAATATCGCAAAATGTTTAAAAAAGCATTTCCGATACACAGTCTTGCACGCTGGACATAAAAATGTTTTGTTTTTCGCGCACAGTGTTGCCATTGCTCGCTTTGAAATCGTTTAGTTTGTTAATCAAAAATTCGTTAACGTTTTAAAAATATGAAATCGATAATAAAACAGATTCCAAATTTGGGCTTCAAGATACACATATTCGGGTGGAAACGTACGTTATTCAAAATTTGATGGCTCTAGGTACCGTTGTTTTATCACAATGCGAGAAACATACATACATTTATGAAGATTCTTCTTTATTTAATTTCTTTAAATATCATTTATGACGATAATATTTAGTGAAAACAATTTCAAAAGTGTTTCGCTGTTTATAGTAAATGGACGCAAAATGCCAAAATGAAATTAATAGCCCTTCTGAGCTAATGCTCCTTTGGGCTAATAAGGTAAAGTTTTTAGAGAAAGAAGGTAAAAAAGGAGTCAAATCTTCATCTTTCCCCATTCCCACCAAAAAAGTGCACAATAAAATGCAAAAAAGAAAATAAGATAAAATAACGCACGCTTATATATAGTTTCCACCCCCAAAACTGGGAAGACAGCCAGCATGTTGAAAGGCTGACAGCTGATTGCTGTCAGAGTTTGTGGTGTGAAACATTGGAGAGAGTGTAATTTAGTAGAGAGAAGATGAATAATTAATGTCAAACGATTCTTTGACTTCATCAAGGCATTATTATGTTTACTTAACTTAGGCTCGGAAATCAAAATTTGTTGTCTTCAAATACGACATTATGATTGGATGCTAAAGATTTCTAGATACACTGTTCTTTGCATTCAAAAGGTGTTGCAAACGTATAGTAAATCTACTAATTTTTCCACACATAAACTCGCATTTCATTGGCTGTAATTTAGAAAACGAACAATGAATTTTATTTATTCTTCTGATTGCTTTTGGTACAAGCGAAATTTCTTCCAAAGTAGAAAAAGAGAGTATACGAATATAAGAGGGGATTTAAAGTGATCTTTTGTAAAGGGGACGTATACCTAATTATTTATTTTAGAAACTTATAGTGAATGGCTTGTGACGCTACACGTGTTTATGAGTGTGCAATCATACAAGCTTTACATCTTGGGACATTGCACATAATGCTTTCTTTGAGCATTCTAATTGGCGAAATATGCAACAACAGATGTGGATAAATCCTAATAATCTCACGTAATACTCGTAATCAAATGTTAATGAGAAAAATGCTGACGTTTGATGTAATTATTCTTTAGTAAAAAATCAGATATAACCACCATCATATAAATTACCTGATCACCCTAATTCATCTTTACAAGCAAGAAAGACTTACTAGGAAATGCTTAAAGTTTTATAGATACACAATCCCTCAGTTCTCTCCAATTAACGTTCGAAATAATTGAAAGGAATGCAGTGATTCGAGATCTTCCACTTAAAAGTCTAATTAAGAAAGATTATTTTAAGTTCTCGAGAACGTTCTGTCACACGGAGGAACAATTCCACTCCACCATGGGTTCCATAATTTTGAACTTCCTCCTTTTTTCGTGTTTGTTCTCATGTATAGTCTTTTAGAATCTTCTGTCAGCTCTTTAAAAATTAAGAGGGATTTAGAATTTCACAGTTGAGATAATCCACGATCGTGCATCAGTTCTTGACAATACTTTTACACAGTTGAATGAGCTTATGAGAATTCTAAGTGCTTGCACGTTTCCAGATTAGAAAAGAAATTAAAGATATGCCTGAATTAGGTATCTGGAGAGTAAGATATTGTTTTGAAGAAGACGGATCAAGCGTCTATTTTCTGCAGGTTTGAAGCCTGCTTAGCAAAATTACATTTGCTTTGCGTAATTAATCTATCATGCCATTTAGCAATTTAAATGACTAAATGTATCGAACTGTGCAACATGTGTATAATTACTGAAACATATTTCTGTATACAATCAAATTTCTCAAGTTGCATCTGAAGAAGGTAAGAACTTCCCAAATAACAATTGAAAAAATCTGACGCCCAAAGGAACATTTTTTTCATTTACATACACGTACACGTTTCGAAAGCGTTTTGGGCTAATCTTCCTTTGTGCTTAAAATATTTTAAAATAGCATTTTTTCAGAATTTCCGATAGGCAGTCTCGCGCACTGGAGATAATATTTTTTTTTACAGTGTTGTTATTGCTCGCTTTGAAATCTTGAGTTTGTTGATCAAGAATTTGTTAAAGTTTTAGAAAATTTGAAATATACAATAAAATGATAAAAAAAACCGTATCTTTAGAATTTCCGATAGACAGTCTCGCGCGCTGGAGACAAAAAATTTATTTTCCCGTACAGTGTTACCATTGCTCTCTTTGAAATCGTTGAGTTTATTAATCAATAATTCGTTAAAGCTTTACAAAATATGAAATAGATTATAAAACAAGTTCTAAGTTCAAAATTTGGGCTTCCAGGTGTCCGTATTCAGGTGGAGGGCTACGTTATTCAAAATTTCATGGATCTAGGTTTCTTTAAGTATAATACAGAGCAAAAATATTTGGTATCAGCTGTTTGAAAAGTGATTCAGACTTTTATAGTTATTCAAAGCAAAATCCCAGTTTGAGACTAATACCCCTTCTGAGCTAACGCTCCTTTGGGATAATAACGGTATTTTATATCATCGATTATATTATGCAACGTATTCGGCAAAGAGTGCCAGGGATGTTTATTTTTTTAAGTGAGATGTAATGATTTCTTAGACAGTTACATCAAATTGTTAAAAGTTATTCAGACAAGGGCCTAAATGTAGAAAAAAAGCTGTAGCATTGGTGGGGTAGAGAGTTTAATGAGCACAAAAATTAAACTGTTTAATGTATACCACTGTACAGCAAAATGTCGATTTTGTAATATGTTCTCGACGCAGATTTTAGTTTGAAAAAAAGAAGTTCCACATTTTTACATAAAAATTTGCGAAGACACCGAAACATGAACTGACTGAATTAGATCACTTCTGAACGATAATTACTAAAAGATTCTGGACAAATGTAGGGAGAAACTACAAAATAAAATCACTTGTTCTAGTTTCGCATTGGGTAAAACAATAGTTGCCAAATTTGCAGCTGATCGAAGGAAACTATAATCTCTTTGTGAAAAAATATCTATGCGAAATCTGTATGAAGAATATTATTACTACGAAGAACATTACTCCGAATTCTTAAATAATAACATTTCCTACGTTAATACAGAATACTCATATCACATTGCTAAAATTATGCTAAAATTTAAGTTGCTAAAAATAATGAGTATTTTCATAATAGGCCGTTTTCTCTAAAACAATCTTGTAAAAACTTAAATTTTATATTTACAGGACCTTCCTACCTAAATTGCTGAAGCTGGTTTCGTAAAATTCTCTACATTAAGGTTGATTTTGGGTTTGCATGTGGTCTTTTCACTAATCTGTAAGCTGAGAGTTCCTAGACGATTTCCTTTTCAGTGAATATCCTGGTCCTCTTTGAGCTCTTTTTGCGATTAAGTTCTTTACTTCTTCAGCTAATTTCCTACTTGTTATGATATTCAAACCAATTTTTAAAGCAGGTGGACTTTCGGAGTGCACATGAACGTAATTACTAGGTTTATTAGATGGCAATGTAGAGTCATCAGGAATTTTTTTTTTGAAGGAGCAGTCATGAAAAATCAGCAGTGCCCTCGACGGGACTCGCACTTCCGACCTCTCGAATACGTGCCGAGTGTGCTGACCATTACACCACGAAGGCATGCTAAGAAGGCGGAAGAAATACCTTATAACAACTTTCCAGAAAAGTCTCTCGGTTTAAGTTCAGCTATATGTAAGCTATAAGCAAGTAAATAGTAAATTGTTTGAATACCGAAGAATGTTTGACGATCTAAAACTATTAATTATGCCAATGCGGGCGTTGGAATAGGCGCAAAATGTCACAGATTATTATGACTGTTAAAAATATAAATATTTGACTGAAACATGGGAAATTTTTAATGATCTGAATTTGTTCTAATAATTGAAGAGTGTTTCGGAAATTTGCTTTTTTAAAATTATTTTCAATAAATGGCACAAAACATCTATTGTATTCAAGGCTATTAATCAAAACGCTTGGGCAGCTTAAGTGTTTCTGAAGAAGAAAGACATACTCATATCTAATACAAGTCTCGAGATTTTCCTTTAATATCCGTATCAAACTAAAGTTACTATGAGTTTAAGTATTACTAAAATCGAATATAAAAGCTAATAATAATAAAAATGTTGAGCAAGGGTTCTGTACAAACAGGGGAAATTTTTATTCAAACTCTTGGAAGAGAGTTCACAAGTTGGAGGAAACGCTTTGCCACAGAGTTTACTTTTTGCCTCCATCTCAAGGCTTAAAGAGTGATAATCCATTTGATAAGTGACAAATTCTTGCACTTTGAAGGTATTAAAATTTTGTCGTATGCAACAGCACGAATCCGAAAACAGAAAAAAATGGTAATTCTAAAAAATAGTAATTGTAAATGAGAGAAAATGTTTCTTAGAGTTTTTTAGAATAAATATCATTAATAAAAGTTTTAAACAATCAATATTAATTACTAATTCTCTTGAAATATTTATGAAAAATATACTAAATGTTAAAATTTCAGAAAATATTTGTTCAGGACATTTGATATAAAAATGAATTTTATAAAAATGATGTTTACAATTTAAATCTTTAAGAAAGGTAATAATCTTTAGTAAACTAATAAAATATTAAGATTTTATTAAAATTGGTAATATTATCAATTTTATTTAAATTAGGCACTAAATATCCTTTTATTTAAATTCATATCAAGCTGACTTTCTTACAGTTTTGTATAAATTCTAAATTCATTTTATCCCTAGACATTTAATTATGATTTAACTTCAACCAAAATATCTAAATAAACTATTTGAAATATTATTCACATTTAGTTAAAAAATTAATTAAAGCATTATTTTAAATGAAAGCGTTTAGTTTACATTTATCTTCAATTTAAATATACAATTTTTATTTCTACTCAAATATACTAAACACATTAGAAAATATTTAAAAGTAGGAAATCTGATAAAATAATTTGAAAATATTTAAGTCTCGGAAATTCGTGATAGTATTTTTCAAAGAAAAACAATATTTTAATAAATATTAAGCTCTTTGCTTTTATAAAATTAATTAGAAGAAATTCGTAAGTTCACAAATAATTTCTAAGTTAGTCATTTATTTATTTTACAACTGATAATAATGAACATTTGCAGTTCGATCCGGGTTTTAATGCTGATAAACTGGCGGCTGCGCGGGAGGTTTCGTGGTTTTTGTCTATGCGTAATGTAAGTATCTTGTCATGTACAAAAATTGTGGAATGGTTTACCCTCATCTTATTTTAAGGTTTATCATCGAATGGCAAACTGCCCAACCCCCGGAAAAAAATTCAGCTGTATTTACAGTGAATATATACTACTGACCATTAACATGGCTACACTAGGAAGGGAAGAAAATAGCATAGTCTTATTTATTGCACATATACGGTATAAGATAGATTAAATTTGCAGGTGGGTATTTGGAAGTACACAGTTGGCAGTACGGGTGGGCATTGGAATCGAAATGGGTTTGGAGAACAGATATGGGTGCTTCATTCCATGCGACTTATGCCAGAGTTCATCTATCGTAGTGAGTGGCGAGTTATGGCGTCTCTCGGTAACACATGACCAGATGTTCTCAATGGGTGACAGATCTGAAAATTCTGCCTGTCAGAGCAGCAGTCGAACACTTTCTATATCATGAAGATCAGCACAGAACGAGCAACATGCGGTTGTTCATTATCTTACTGAAAGGCAGCGCAATGGCAAGGCTCGCAGATAAGGCATTATGCAAACAATAGGTTCTGGGTCCGTATGACGATGCTGAATGCAAACTAGCAAAATGTTCATTCCTTTACGTGCCTCTAGTTACGGAAGCGCCTATCATAATGCTCGTACGTAGAACCGGAGTTCAACAGAAAAATAACTTGCTGCCACTCTTGTGTCCAGTGTCGTCGTTTGCCGTACATCTGTAGGCACGGCTGTTCTGTAGCAACGTCAAGGGAAGCCGCAACAATGATCACAGCACTGACAATCGTGGTGATGAAGACGTCAACGCATTATCCGTATGGACACTTGCCTTTCTTGAACGCAAGCCAAATCCTACCCGCGGTCGGATTTCGACACGTGCTGTTAGGAATTTCTTCTTCTTGCACGAGATGTAACACGACTTTTACACAAGCAGCCAGCATTCAAATGTGTTTTCCGAATAAGAAACTGCTGTGCAATCTTTCCATTTACACAGTCCAGTCACATTAATGTTACCACCACGTACTTTCCATGTCAGAGTTAAATAACCAATCACAGAAGGCAGGTGGCAGCACAGTGCAGTTGAGCGTATATAAAGGGTGTGTGAGGGCTTCGGAAAACATCTCAATCCTTGGCGTAATGCAGAAACGAAGCGATTTATCCGACTTCCAAAAGGGCATGATCATTGGCTTTCGGGCAAAGGGTGGAAGCATTTCCGAAACGGCTGAGTTTGTGAACTGTTCGCGTGCCGCCGTGGTAAAAGTGTACCGTGCATGGCAAAATGGGACTGTCCAAAATCAGCGACGTGGCAAATGTGGTGCACCACGGGCCATAGATGACAGAGGCGAACGACGGTTGCGGAGATGCGTTCGGGCAGATAGACGGGCTACCGTTGAGCAACTGACCACCAAAATGAACCAAGGGGCTACCAAAAGTGTCTCCCAAAGTACTATTCAGCGAACATTGCTGCGTCTGGGCCTCCGAAGCAGACGCCTGGTTCGTGCACCTATGCTGACTGCTGTTCATCGACGGCGAAGGCTAGAATTTGCACGCCAGTACAGCAGCTGGACGTCCACTGAGTGGCGACAGGTTGCGTTTTCGGATGAATCGCGTTTTATGCTCCATCGGACAGATGGACGTTGGCGTATAAGGCGTGAAACCTCTGAAAGGAACCACCCTGCAACCATTGCCGGAACGGTCCAAGCTGGAGGCGGGAGCATTATGGTCTGGGGAATGTTTTCCTGGCATTCTCTAGGTTCACTGATCATTGTGGAAGGCACAATGGATCAATACAAGTACGCATCTGTCCTTGCGGACCATGTTCACCCCTACATGCGCATTGTTTTTCCTCAGGATGATGGCATCTTCCAGCAGGACAATGCGAGGTGCCATACAGCTGCCAGTGTACGTGCGTGGTTCGAAGAGCACCAGGATGAGTTTACCGTCCTCCCCTGGCCAGCAAACTCACCTGACTTAAACCCAATCGAGCATCTGTGGGACCATCTCGATCGAGTTGTTCGCGCCATGGATCCTCAACCGCGTAATCTAGCGCAGCTGGCCACGGCATTAGAGTCGGCATGGCTCAACATCCCAGAGAACACCTTCAGGGACCTATGTGACTCTCTTCCTGCACGTCTCGCAGCAGTCCGCTCTGCGAAAGGTGGTTATTCTGGCTTTTGAGAGATGGTCACATTAATGTGACTGGACTGTGTATAAAAAAAAAGTAGATTGCGTTTCTCGTACCTGCTTTGTGTGCATATGCTGAGATGTTAATCATTTACATATGGCAGCACGTAGTACCTTTCACGCAAATTTGATGCTCGATGCATATCGCCTTCATGGCATAACAATTTGTCTCTCACACGGTATAATGTAACTATTATCCCGGATGACGCTCACTGGCATACAGAAGACCACGGGTTACAATCCAGAAGAAGGCATGAATGTTTGCAAGCGTACCGTGCCTACGCAGCGAGGATGGACTAAAAAGACACGGCTAGCCGAAATCCTCTCGTTAGGTTGTTGGTAGAAGAAGAGAGATGAGAGATCCTCGAAGAGATTTACCCCTCCTCCGAATATTCTCTCGCAGAATTCCAAATTGGGCCGGAAGCTTAACAAGTTACTAACTACAGCAATACCTCAATTACCAATGGTGCTAATGAGGTGTGGGCTAGCTTCTACCTGTATCTATAGTAAGTTAGCAGAATATTTTGCGATAGCTATTATAAGTTGATATGATTAAGCATTTTAAGAAATTCTTCAGTAGCGACATTGACAATAGTTATCTTGATATTACGTAACTTTCTGTTGGTTTCAGTTTCACCATGTTATAATTGTCTTTTGTCTCGTGCAAATCTATATAAATTGTGGTAAAAATCCCTTTTTTTCTTCCTGTATGCAAGATAATCAATTTGAAATAAATTTCCCCCCCTTCCATTTTAAATATTAGCCAGCTAAAGCAATTTTCATAAAATGAAAAAAAATACGAAAGGATTTTAATGAGTCTAGCTAGTGTAATTTTAAGAGTTAAAAAGCATCTGAAAGTTTTAATGTGTCTAGATAATGTAACTAGTCCAAGCAACATTTAATGATAACAGAAAAAAAACACTGAGTTTATTGCTTTTAAATCGCTTAGTTTGTTAGTCAGTAACACATAGAATAGATTTGAAAGTAAAGTATCTGATGCTCTGCCGATTGGAAAACACCAGCCTGTGCAAAATAAAAATATTTCATTCCGGGCAGTAACAACGCATATCTTTAAAATCGTTGAGTTTGTTGATTAAATTTGAAAGTTTTACACTGTTGCGTATGGCAATACACATCTTTTAAATTGCTGAGCTTTCTTATTAAACTCAAAACATAAGTATCTTGCAGCTTGCCGAATGACAGCACATTGCTTTTAAATTGTTTTAAACAATATTTCATTAATTTAACATAAAATACGAATTAAATGAAAAAAATTCGAAATTTAAAATTCAGAATTTTACATATACATGTTCGGGTTCCAGATTTGGTGGCTTTTAAGTGAAGCCGTTTTTGCATGGTGTGAGGCATACACATACATACATACATACCTGGAAGCTTTTCCTAAAACCAGAATTAAAAAATATTTAGTCAGAATTTTAATACTTCATAATAGAAAATGTTTTATATACCAACTCCAAGCAACAGAAATTCAATTAAAAACAGACTTAAAAAACGTTTTAGTAAGAATTATAATAGGTATTTAAAATTAATACTTTCTAAACCTCTATTGCTTTAAAAACATAAAACTTTGTAAAGGAAAACCTTAATAGCAAACAATGGTGAACAAAATCATAGGCTTTTTAATTTCCTCATAATTAATTTATTTAGAATATATATATATTCAAACGTCAGAAGAAATTTCAAAAAGGACTATGAGAACAAAGTTTAAAAACTAAGACGAAATGCATATATATATATGATAGAGATTTACATTCAATAAATTTCTTTAATTAATAAACATTAAAAGCGGCAACCAATATGGTTACATGAGCTTTTTATCAAGTGTTTAGGGCGCTTAAATTCCAGTCAAATCTCTAATTCTAGTCTAATTAAGCATTTCTTATGCTTTTGCAGTCCACACTGAATTCTCAACCATAAGAGATGGTTAATAATGATCAAATAATTGATGAAAAAGCAGTGCGTTATGTTGCATATATCGTAAGCAAAATAGAATATTTTATTCAAAAAAGAAATATTTATAAAGATTCTTCAGTCAAAAATAATATACGAGGCACGTCCAGAAAGTAAGTTCCGTTTCAATTTATCTCCGCTGCAGCTCTGCGATCGCAGTTCCGCACATGCGCAGTAGACGCTCTGTATCAAGGAGAAGAAACGCGCGCCATTTGGAGATCGCTGTCAGTCACGTACGCTTTGTTGTGCTTGTTTACAATGTCGGTGTTGATTGAAAATCCCGCCGCTTGTGAAATCAGATCTGTGATTCGTTTTCTGAATGCGAGGAAAGTGAAACCTAGTGAAATTTATCGGCAAATTTGCGATGTTTACGGACCAAAAGCGATGAGTGATTCAATGGTGAGAAGATGGGTCCGAAAGTTCAATGACGGACGTAGTGATGCGCACGATGAAGAACGAAGTGGGCGTCCATCTTTGGTTACAGAAGAACTGGTTCACGCGATTGATGACAAGATCCATGAAAACCGAAGGTTTACAATTAGTGCTCTCGCTATGGAATTTCCCCAAATTTCACGATCACTAATGCATGAAATTGTTACCGAAAAACTGAAATTTCGTAAACTTTGCTCACGTTGGGTACCAAAGATTCTTACTGAGCAACACAAAACAAAACGGATGGGTAGTGCACTTCAGTTTTTGACCCGTTATGCTGAAAGCGGTGAAGAATTTCTGACACAGATAGTCACAGGAGATGAAACTTGGGTTTCTTACGACACCCCTGAAAGTAAGCGGCAATCAATGGAATGGAGGCACACTTCATCCCCAGCAAAGGTTAAGCCGAAGCAAATCTTGACACCTCGAAAAATGATGTGCACAGTGTTCTGGGACTGGAAAGGCATCTTACTCATTAATTTCTTACCGCGTGGTCAAACAATCAGAGCAGATGCTTATTGCGAGACACTTCGGAAATTGCGCCGTGCAATTCAGAATAAGCGCCGAGGATTGCTGTCAAAAGGTGTTGTTTTTCTTCACGACAACGCACGACCACACACTGCAAATGTGACGAAAAACCTCCTACAGGGATTTGGCTGGGACGTGTTTGACCATCCTCCGTACAGCCCTGACCTCGCTCCTAGCGACTTTCATCTGTTCTTACATCTTAAGTCTTTCCTTGGCGGTCAACACTTTAACAATGACGACGAGCTGAAAGAAACTGTTTCCAACTGGTTGAAGACACAGGCGGCAAATTTCTATGAAGAAGGTATACAAAAACTTGTGCCACGCTATGACAAATGCCTGCAATATTTCGGCAGTTATGTGGAAAAGTAGTTTAAGAGTTGTTGAATTTTGTGCAATAAATAACTTTTCTGTAGCTGTACACAATTTACTTTTATTACCAAACGGAACTTACTTTCTGGACGTACATTGTATGTATAAATTCAAAACTTTAAATACTGTGAATTTCCTCATTTAATGAAAATGTTATAAATTTTTTAAAAAGCTTGAATAAAATATTACTTAAACTAATTTAAACTTAGATTTTACTTGAAAGTAATAGCTGAGCTCTCTACGATATGAGTTTTTATTAGAGGTATTTATGTGCTATTTACATAGCTTTTTTCTTCTTTTTTTTGCTTTTAATTTGATTTAAAGATTTATATCTTCTTAACCCACATCCTTATTTCTATCTCGTCGGAGCAAAATAATTAAACTTGATAATTGCTATCAAATCCTAAGAAATGGGAAGGAAAAGTTGATTTGTCACAATATCCATTTATTTACCTTGAATTACGAGCTTTAAGTTACTAGAATATACAAAAAAAATCTTAATTAATTTCGTTAAAGTATGATACAAAATAAGCTGTTTTTTCTTGGTTTATTTATTTCTATATTACTATTAAAGTTCAGAAACTTAGGCACAAGAGTTTGATGATTTAGGATTTAAAAATGTCTGATGTGGAAACCACATAGCTTCTTTGTAAGGCCTATTAAATTACACATATTTTTTGCTGTATTTCATTTAAACGTATTTCCTCGAATAACTTTAAGTTAAACGATCCTGCGAGCCAAGTTGAAAATGGCATTAAAATTGCAAATTTGGAAATTAAATAGTCGTACCAAATTCAAGGCCGTATGTGAGTCAAACTTCCTATAATTGCTTTTCCAAAATGAGTATAAAAACCATCTTTTCGTTCCAAGTATAAAAAGTAAGGATAGGAAACGGAAGAGCACATTTTAGATTTCGTTATTTATCGAAATTAAATTTTTTTTATAATTTGACATTGCCAAAAAATTAAACACTTCTATAATCGGAAACATGGCTATTGTCAGCGATTGCTAAAATAAAAGCGTGTAAGGGCTCTTAAGCCGCGTAAGGGGGTGCGTATGTATATATATGTTACGAATTTTATATATATGTAAAGAATTTGTAAAATTGTAGTATCTTTTCTGTAATGTAACATAAAAAGCCTGAAAAGACGAAGCTCTGCCGGAAAACTAAGATTCTCGGGGAACTAACTCTACTTAACATTTTCTTCTTAAGGTAACTTCCTGGTTTTATTTGGCATTGAAGCTATCTCGATAAACTGGTAACATGTCGCCAAGCTGGCGATGGTTTTGGAGGCTAATTCCTGTCGACAATATAAGCGAGAAATTGCCCAAAGTCACTAATTTTGGTATCCCTTTGTCGACATTTCGGTTCAGTCCAAGTAATTCATACTGTAATTGAATAAATATAATTGATCCTTATATGTAACCATAAGCGTATCCTGTCCTTATATGTAACTTTAACCTTGTATGCCTTCCAGTAATTTAAAGAAATAAAAGATACTAGAGATTTCTCGGCTGTAAGTCTAGAGAGAGCATCAGTTCTCAGTTCAGGGCTGACTTCGGAGTAATGAGATCCTTGAGAGTTTCGCCTTTTAGATGCACAGCACTGTGTTTAACGTTCTTAGTCGTTTGATGTCTAACTACTGGTTGTGCTCTGTGATACTGAGCAGAACTGAAAGAGTGCTTTTTCGGAAAGTTCTAGAATTGTAAGTTGTTTTTTTGGAGGGGAAATAAATTTTTATCAAGCTATTACTGGCTCTGGGTGAATTCAATCCATTACGAACCCGTACACACGCAACATTATATAACGCACTATGTATGTGTTTGTGCGTGTGTTCGCACTTTAGCGGTAATATAAACATTAGACTGGGTTGAGCATCAAAAATTATATGTCCGATCAAATAAAATAAATTCTTAAATACGCAAAAAATGCGAAATTGAAATGTTAATGTGTTAGAATATGGCTAAGTATACAAATGCCTTTTGCATATAGGAAGGGATGCTTTTGTGAAGGATGTTTTATGAAAAATGGCTCATATTTATATTATGCATGTGGAAAAACATGGAAACAAAATCTCTGCAGCGAAACCTCATTATTAAGGAGTTTCTAATCATTTTTATTTTAAATTATTTATGGGCTTCTAATCAGAAAAAAAAATCAGTCTAATCAGTCTAATCCACTCAAACACTGTTGGGTAGATGTGAAATTTGGAAATATAATAATGAAAATGCTGGAAGGGTGGTAGCGTTTCGTATAGAGTATACAAAAACTACAGCAAAAATGCCTGTAAATGCATGATCTCAGATATGTTACGTATCCATTTTAATTTATGTTTACTGAATTAATGTTAACATCTATTTGAATACTAAACTGAAAAATGCATTTAAAAGTTAGTAGTTTTTTAGTAATATCTTTAGTGGTCTATTTGCATTCTACAAATTGCGTTCAATGATTTAACATAAAACTGAAAATTATTTTAAGTAAACATAATTGAGAGCATACGTAATTTAACTGAAATATAGGACATTATTTCACATAGACATTGTAATAAATATCTAAAGAAGCTGAATTATTTGTGTCGAAATGATACTGGCCGAATCTTCTTTTTATGAGAAATAACCATTCTAGTGTTAAAGAAAGAAAGAAACAAAATGGGAACAGAATTAATGTCGTAACATTCCCAGGTTGATGAAGCTTGCTTAGAATTTACCAAATTTGAGTTACATTAATTATTGCCGCTTACTTAATTGCAGCTAAATGCTTTAGTACACACAGATTGTACCGTAACTAAAATACTCCTTTAGGAAATCTGTCTCTAAAAACTGTGATGATCACCCTTTACATACAAATCAAGATAAGAAAGATGAATTGTTACTGCAATTCAAATTCCCACTAATTTCCTTTAATACAATGTAAGAGATTTTAAACTCTGTGGTTTATCTTATTCCACAATGTTGCAATGTTCCACAAGTTAAATGCTACAATTTTTTTGCAGTGACATTGGAAGGGCTATATTAAATCTATAACTCGGGGCCGGTTATTTCTAATAGCTATGCTATTCTTTAATTTCTTTTATTTTTCAAAGGCACATGTTTGTCAAAGTTCGTCATAAACTCGATTCAACCCGACTCTCCTTGTCTTGTTTCGTTTCGTTTATCGTTACTTTGCTCATTTCACTATTGTCTCTACCTTGCAACTTTGACTAAACAGGGCAAGAAAAATAAGACAAAAGGCAGGATACCAGAACTTTATCAATGGTTGTACAGGTATAGTCCCACTACTCTAGGAGTACAGCTCTACTGCAGGAGCTATATACTTACAAACAGCAAAGGGTTCAGCGGAATTCAAACCCAAGCTCAAGAGTACGGTGGCCAGCGTCACTAACTGTAATGACGACGGAGGGCGGGCATTCAACCAACGCAAATTTAAGGATCGTATTAAAAATCTTAAAGGAGCACCTTTAAAATGCTTAAATAAAATAAAAAATAGCAGAACGTATTAACTGAAAGGAGAGCAGAAAAGAATGCAACGGTTAGACGCAATGGAGTAGTGTAACAAAAAACTGAGGAAACAGAGTACATTCGAAAGTGTACGGATTGCAATACCATACATTACGGACACCATGTATGGAAGACTTCAATATTAGTTTGCTGTAGGTGTACTACCTAAGGTTCGAGTCTTAATCATTATATAAAAAGCTGATAAATCTATGCAGCTAAGATGCAGATCTACCTGTAAGGAGCTAAAAATAAATATTAATGTACTATTTGAATTAAAATTTACGTTAGTACATAATAAGTTAATAGCTACTAATTAGTGTAACATTAGCTTAGTTACATTAATTTAATAGAAAAACTCTAATAAATTAGAAGTATCAATTAAATATGAATGAAATATATTAATCCGAAATCTTCCTATCTCATATTGGTTTTAAATCCTAAGACAGAGAAAATCGTTACTGAAATTGTTATTAAAATAATTTATTCCTCCTAACAAGGCATAAATTTTAATATACTATTTGAACTAGAGTTTATGCCGTGCTTCAGAATTTTGAAGATAACTCAATTGTACTTCAAAATTATCTAGACGCAACTGAATTGCCACTCAAAGTAAGACTCACATAAAATTTGTTCCTACTTTAAATTCTTATCAACTTCTGAAATTCAGTTCTGAGTGCGAAAAAATAAGAGATGAGCTTTCGTAACTTACTATCAATTATTCATCGGCAAGCATTGTTACCAAACTGGAGTAACTTGATAAGATGCACTGAGAAAGGAAGGAGCAAAAAATCTAGGTACATTAAAATACGACGGTCGTCGCGTATAAACTAGCTTTCGACAGTCGTAAAATCTAAGAACTCACCAAAAATAATATTTTCGACATGATTTCGGGTCTCGCTAATTGATTGGCTCGAAAAATTTTATGACAAGTTTGTGCAGATCACTTTAAAACTTTTAACGACAAGATATCCTCTCCGTTTGAGTTTTATGTCCTGCGAACAATCTTCGGGTCGGCCTCGTGATTAAGTGCTAATTAAGAAGTTTTAAGCGAAAGGTCCGGAGTTTTAATTAAAACTAAATAATGATCTAATTTTCAAACGCCATGCCGCTTTGTAATAGGAAGGGCAATGCTTCGGGAAAGTATAATTAAAGATTACTGACAAAGATTAAGCCTTTTGAACCTTCTACTCCTCAGCTCTCGCTAACAAGCAGGGGGATATTCTTATTGGTGGATTGGGAAAGGAAAGCTTAGAATTGCAAAATTGGGAGAAACTGATCGAGAGGTTCGACTTAACGGTTATTTTGC